>VSDK01009179.1:422049-455179 GCA_009767595.1 Symbiodinium kawagutii | reverse complement strand
GTTGTCGTTGTCGTTGTCGTTGTCGTTGTCGTTGTCGTTGTTGTTGTCGTTGTCGTTGTCGTTGTCGTTGTCGTTGTCGTTGTCGTTGTCGTTGTCGTTGTCGTTGTTGTTGTTGTTGTTGTTGTTGTTGTTGTTGTGGTTGTTGTTGTTTTTGTTGTTGTTTTTGTTGTTGTTTTTGTTGTTGTTTTTGTTGCTCTTGCTGTCGCTGTTGCTGTTGCTGTTGCGGTTGTTGTTGCAGTTGCTGTGAAAGTTGCTATCCGGGTTCTGATTCTTCCTGTTGATGTTGCGAATCATGGGGCTAGGTGTCACAATGGGAATCCATCCCAGGCCACCAGTAGAGCAATCTCAATGTAGCAACTGCTCCAAGTCTGCATTCCACGATCTACACGATCCATGATATTTCTGTCCACAGCCTTGGCATTTTAAAAAAGATCGAAACCAATTTGAAGAGCAATTTCCTAAGACATCAGTTGCGACTTTCTAAGTGACTTCCTAAGTGACTTCCTGTGTTCCCCCGAGTGATCCCCCCCCTGTGTGCCTCGAGATGCCGTCGGCGAGGTGAGGAACTCCTCTTGCAGCTGGAGGCGCAGCGGAAAAGCGACCAAGCGGAGACCGCAAGTCTCCGAAACCACGTGGAGGTGCTGCTGCCTGCGCTGTGGCACATCTGCTAGGGACCCCTGGGGCCCCACATGGCTGGTTGGAGAAGTGCTAAGCAGATGGGGTACCTTCGGAGTTGAGCTGAAATGGTCGCTTCAGGAACTTCTCAGACTCAACAGTTCTTTGAGACAAGCGGCCTTGGATCAGTAGGGATCTGAGTTGCATGTTCTGAAGTTGATCGCGTCAGGCTTCAGAATTGGTTGAAGGTAAGAAATGGTTGAGGTATGTGGAGGTCAAGAATCACACACTACCTGGTTTGATGATGAAGTGATGATTGATCATGCTTAGTACTGGTTTACAATGGTTGGTAAGATTGGTACAGCTGTGGGTGCCCCGAAAAGATGCTCACTGGGTGACTATGGGCGTGAAAAACCAACAACAGGCAACCCATGATGAAATATTCTTCCTGGAAGGCTCTGTGCTACTGGCACGTCAACGATATATGATGGCGATACAAGGTTGGCAAACATTGGCATTATCAGTTTTGTTTGTTTCATTTGCTTCCACATGCTGTATTTTGGTATAACGTGCATTTTGTCGTCAAAGACTGTTTGGTTTCGCGAATGCTAGCTGAACAAATCAACATCGTGGACAATGCACAGCTTATTTCATTGTGATATCGGTTGGTTGCATTAAATAAATGTCACAATCACTATCAGCAACAATGCAATCAGCATGCGATATCATCAACTAGCATCAACCAGGCCGTGAATAATTCACCATCATTTTCCATCAGCAGTCGGTACTAATCAACGATGATTGACCCTCGTTGATCATTAACTTTGATCTCTGAAATACATTCACCATTTTTGATAGTCATCCACCATAAATTTAGGACACACAATTCATCACCATAGAAATCATGTTTAATTCATCGTGGAATTCCATTGCTGATAACCATCATGCCATGGGACTCGGTTCATGACTCAGCTTGGGAGGGTTTTTCGTCGTTGACCGAGGCTGAGCAGCAAAGAATTTACGAAGCTCCGAGGTTGCCTGGTGGTGAACTCAGGTAGCCGACGAATGTGACAGGGTGATCTGAAACTCCTCAAGTATTGGCGAAATCGCCCAGAAGGTCTCGAATCTGTGCTTTTTTGGTGCCCAAGGTTTTGAGAGATCGGAGACAATTTTTGTGAAGATGATAGCAGTCACTGCGAAGTGATCATGTTTTGATTGTGATTGGATTTCGCGAAGGGTGACGCTCCTTGGTTTGGTTGTCAAAACGCCCAATCCATTCCATGATATCTGGAGACAAATGATCTTAAGGTTGGGCCTTGGTGGTCTCGAATGATTTTTGCATTTGGCCTTCACCATGCTGAGGTGGATCTGACAAAAGAAGTTCAAAGCTTGATGGGCACCAAGCGTCAGGAGTGATCAAGTGGCCAAGTGGTCGAGGGATCAGGAACTGCAGGGCCTACAGTAGGCGAACCTCCCAGAACCCAACCCCTGGCTCCCAAACGATCTCCTAACTATAGGCGAACCTCCCAGAACTTCCCGACCTGCGAGGAGCATCCCGTTGAATTGGCAAAGGCGAGGCACGCGTGAACCGTGGATCGAGTCAGGAAAGGCAGATTCTAAGCATCAGTTGGTTGTACCCCGCCTGCGGTTGTTTTTCTCCTTGCTATAACGATGGTTTCAACCAACTGCTCCAACATCCTTTAGCAATGCTTGGTTGGTCATAAACCTTATCATCTTTGATGGCCTCGACAAAAACCATCAAGTGTATGTTCTCGACAGTGAGCGCAACCGATAAGATATGACCTAAGACCTCTACCAACAGTAAGGTTGGTTGTTTACGCCTGTGATACTTCTCGATGAGAACCATTCGTGGAGGTCGCTGCAGATGCAGCATCGCGAGCCTTCAAGCAAAACCGCGAGGAGGCTGTGCTGGGCAATGCTTGGGGCAAAATCGATTGAATTTGCATCAGTAAAAGTCAAATCATGGGAAATAATAGCTACTGCTGCATACTGTTGATGATATTGGCAGGTCATGGTTGAGAATGGCGTATAAACATTGTTATCTACACATCAAACTATGTATGGAATATCCCCCTTGAAATAACCTCTAGGAAATCGGTGAGGTCCAGTGCATGAGGAATTGACCATTTTTTATGAGGTGGATGCTGTTAGATCACTGTTTTGGAGATGCTGTGTGTTGGCTGGGGCCAGCGGTTCTGATTTTGTAGAGCAGTCAATGGCTTCGATTCTGTAGTGAAGGGCAGTTGGAAAGCATATTGTTTATGGATGCCAGGGGCTTCGACTTTGTACAGATGATATTTAGCTACTTTCATCTCTTTGGTTCTTCGAATTTGTAGATTTTCAAATTATATCAACTTTACCTGGATATGTTGAGTATGATTGAGAGTTTATTTTGCTGTTTGCATGGGCTTCTGATGGATTTTGTCCCTGGGTTGGCGCAAATATAGAACCACACTCCTTACAGAATCAGGCTTCCTGAGTTAAAATATTTGGATGTAACAAAGGCCCATGTCATCAGGAGCATGGGACTCAAGCCAAAGGTTTGGATTGTGTAGTCAGATTTCATGTGGATGAAGCTCACTAAACATTCTACAGTTTTGAGATTGCCTGTTAGATTTTTGCAGGTCCAAAAAGCTGTTAAGGAAAATGACTGTACGGATTTTAGTTTGTCCTTCCAATTTTGTAGTCTGGTGTGTTCTTGACTGGTGTGTTTGGTGCCTCGATTCTGTAAAAAGTTTCTTCCAGGTGCTTCGATTCTGTAGGGGGTTGTACTAGGAAATTGGGGCCCTGGACTGTTCCCTTTAATTCACAGGGGGATTATGGAATGATTGTTGTTGAATCACTGCGAGTGGAGAATGCTGGTCGAAGGTTGCTGGTTGCAGATCCTCCAAACGTCTATAGACTCTTTAAAAGGAACAGAGGAGCTACTGTATAGACATTGTAAAAGACACTTCTGTTCCTTTCAGCTCCTCTGTTCTTTTCAAAGAATAAACCATGAACATGTTTATGGATGTTAAAATCTGTAATCATATATCATTCTACTAGCTAGTAGAATAAGCCATAAAGATCCATAAACATCCATCAACCAGCTGCAGCTGTTAATTGAGAGCTGGTCTACAGCTTCACCGCATCCCGCTGCCAGGTGGTACGATTGTTACACTCCAACCTGGAGGCGAAAAGTTGGGAGTTGGGACTTGGGGATGTGCTCCTCTTGGGAGGTTCGTTCCTTGGAATCCGATGTGCTCCTGGGATTTGATGGCGCTGTGGGATTTTGCAGAAGCGGCTCTGGGCCAAGGGGAGGATGTAGCGAAGGTGCATCCTGCGTTTGGGGCTCGCTGCCTCGTGAGGCGCAGCAGAAGGTCTTTGAGGGCAGATGGAAGAGCGAGGTTGGGCTGGGAGGGGGGTAGACTCATGGGCAGAGACTCCGGGAGGGTTCAAAACCAGGCTGAGAAAAGGCTGACTGGACTTTTTACAAAAGAATTTTTGTTGGTTTGATCGTTTTCGACATTTGTTGAGTTCCCGAGAGTCAGGCATGGTAAAATCACTACTGTCCCCCTACATAAACTAGTTTGGTCATTTGAGAGCAAAGTCGATGAGATTGCGACGCTGACATCACAATTGTTCATTCCAATGGGGAGAACTTGTCTCGCAGAGCAACAGGATGAACGGTGGAGGACGTTGGACAATGAGGCCAGGCCCCGTTGACTGATCTGGGCTCCAAAACTATCGCGCTTGGTGCCGTTCATCCAATCGTCGACGGGGTGTATCTATGAATATATACATACGTATAGATGATATGCACCTAGATGCATATTATGTTTCTTTATATAAGTATACATATAGATATGCATATGTGCTTCAGATCTTTCTAGCTGCAGCTGCCAGCACCATCTGCTCGCTGCCCTCAACCTCCAGGTAGCTAGCCTCCGGCACCAGACAAAGCTCCTGGAGGACCGTCTGCCGTGAGAGATTGGACAGTGGAACATAGTGGAACCATGCCATGGGTGAAACCCCAAGTTTTTTTCCACTCTGACCATCCAGTGGAACAAACTCATGCCATAGTGGAACATAGTGGAACCATGCCTATGGATTTGTTTTCTGTGCCAAGTTGGAGCTGGTTTAGCCCTTTGTGTTGCGCGTCGCCCAGGAGATGTCTGGCCAATTGTGGGAGGAGCGGCTGTCGCTGTTTATGGCTGGGGACGGTTAGCGATGGTTGGCGGTTTCAAACATTCTTATCATTCTACCTTAGGCGGTCAAACAATTCTCAATAATGGCTACCCAGGATTAATAAACCCCTGGTTGATTAACTGGGGGGGTTCCATTTTAATGGAAAACCAAGGCTTTTAGGGGGTACCCCCAATTAATAAACCTCGGGTTTATTAATCCTGGGTAGCCATTAATGATATTAAAGATTCTTCGTATTCTTGTTAGTTCTTATCCCCAAACATTCTTATCATTCAACCTCAATAATACTTCAATAGATTCTTTGGGAATTGAACTAGTTGAACCCACCAAAGATACGCCGCTCCCACCTGGATGTTGCAATCCTGCATGCAACCTGCTCATAGGTGAACAGTTGGTACATGTCATGTCATTGATAGGTAGGGTCTCCATGGAAGATCCCGGCTCAAGTTGCAAAAGAAGATGCGCGGAAAACCCAAGTGATGGGAGTCCGAATTCGGAATCGGGATGCAGTTGGATTCCGAATTCGGATCCCTGATGGCCAGACATCTAACCGATTTAACGCAGACAATTCTGTCCTGACCGGATCATGGCTGTAGCAATGATACGCGAGGAAGTGGGAGAACAGCTGGTGGAAAAGATGGCAACTCGCTTGGACACCATGCTTGAGGCGAGCGACGTTTCGTGCTGGGACTTTCCTGCGCGACCCAACTTCTGCATGGGATCATCTTGGTGGTTTCTGATTTCTTAAAAGAGGGGTCCCCCAAAAATGGATGGTGTACCAATACAAATAGTTAGTAAAGGAATTTAGGGTACCTTTATTTTGAAAGACCACAATTTCAGTGCGGCTATAGCAATGACAAGAGATAGATGCTCGCCCAGTTCTGGTTGTGCATGGAAGGTTGTGCGTACAGAACACAACTTCAACACTGCCTGACAAGTCTGGTTCGTCAAGTGCAGAGCGAGTTAGTAGTGTTGGGAATTCGAGCACCCCCTGTGTCCTGGCTCTCTTGGCTCAGCCCAAGGAGAAGCTAAAGTCCTTCTCCCGAACTGGTGGCGAGGCATGGCGTTGAGTGTCGAGCCGCCTTAATGACCCGCGGGTAACAACATCCATTGCTATGTGATCTAAGGAGCTTCCAAGTTTACGTCAATGTCGATATCGTGTGTGGTTGTCAATGCTACCTAAGATGTGACGGATCCGAAAAACCTTATCGGAGAAGCAACTTTGTTATCAGGACCAGTTGTTGAGTAGCCAACCATGATCGACCATTATTCATCAACATTGACCTTCATGAAGTATGAACCATAAATGATTAGGCCTGAGAAGTATGAGTACTGGCCAAATTGTCATTGTCATATATTGTTAGGATTGACTGTTTTGATACTATGACAGTATCTCTATTGAATATATTTTGACCGACACACACACATATGTATATGTACAATATCTACAGATACTAATGAAGATCCTAATATTTACCTACGGTATGGATTTTTACCTATACATCTTTACCCATTTGCCAATATAGATAATTTTAGGTGAAGACAAAGAAAATAAACCATGGCGTATCTTTACCTATACATATTTACCCGTAGTGTATTTACCTATACATTTTTACAACTTTACATACTTATTTTCTTCGTTTGTTCACAGCATGGCGTATCGTCCCAGGCTGCTCAGCAGAGGGCTACTTCCAAAGCAGCTGCCCGTCACTTGGATGAGGCGCTCAGCATGAGCTGGGTCGGGGTATCATCAACCGATTGGCCGTAGCCATTGGTTATGGTTGGTGATATCCAATCGAGTTTTTGGTTGGTAAATGCAAGAAAAATCGCCAACCATAGTGATTCATTGGTTGCCGGATGATTAACGGTTGAGGTTTCATGGTTGATTGACATTATATAATAGCTAATGAACCATTATATAATGTTAATCATCCATGAAACATCAACCATTCGTTTCCTGGTTCGTGAATGTTAATGGTTACGATTTGTTTGGTTGACCAATCGATTTTTGTGGTTGCATATGTACCCCACCATGACAAGGCTCAGAGTCGGTCACCGAAGCCTGGTGGCCATGTCGAATCACATCGCACTCACAGCGCAGCTTACGTCTTCCGCCGTTTCCAACCAGCCGAGTTAATTGATTTTGATTTTTGAGAACATGTATGAAGTATTCCGGATTAGTGCTTCCAGTACCAGGTAGGGCTATGTGGGTCTTTATCATCCCCTAAAGCCCTAACGGATGAGTCTTTTGCAAAAATGCGGCCCATCAGCTCATCAGTAGGTGGTCGCTGGTTTGCCGTTGATCATAATCCATTTCCCAAACAGCGGTGCACCAAGAAATGCGATCCAAAATATATACTGTATCTATCTATCTATCTATCTATCTATCTATCTATCTATCTATCTATCTATCTATCTATCTATCTATCTATCATTCTGTATATATATATATATACTTATTTATATTTACAGATATTTTTATCTTTATATTCATATCTATGTTTATATATTGACATGTTTATATATACATCTCTCTCTCTCTCTCTTTCTATATGTTTACCAGAAGGTTGGCCAAATGGATTTCCAGATAAAACCTCTACCTTTATCTTCGCCATTTGCCCAAGCCGGATGACCCATCGGCACGACTGGCATCGCTGCGGCTAAGGAAGCGCCGCAGAAGAAGCGACGGAGCGCTTTTTGGCCGGGATCGAACCCCGCTTTGATTTGGTGCTGCAGGACTTCAGTGATGGGAGAGATGGTGGGAGATGGTGGGAGATGGTGGGAGATGCAGCTTTCGCTGAAACAGAATCTTTCAGCACCAGCATCCTGTTGATGAGCGGTGAACACAAACTCCAAGTGCTTGGGTGGCATTAAGAACCAAACAAATGAGGATACAACAACTCCTACACGTACATGTTTGCTTACAGTGCCAAACAATTGTTGATGGTTGGTTGATGTTGCCTAAGAGGCCCTGGAGTGATCAATGGCCAAACCTATGAGATCGATTGCTTACGGGTCAATGTTCCGCTGTTGGCTGGTCAGGAGATGAAACGAGGCACTGGCGTTGAGGCGGCATGCCGTGAGTGTTGTGAAGGTGTCAATTCAGCCTGGTACATCGATGTGAATCTAGTAAACCAAGAATTTCCAAAGATTATGCCGAGGACCAAGCAACAATAGCCAGCACCCCCGGGACATCACTTTGAGCAATGGCAACAACAACACCGTTGAAAGTTTGCCAGATACATGTCAAATCAACGCCATTCATGGCCGCCATGTCGCAATCTTCTGCTGCCGATACTGGATCTAACTGGCTGGTTTATAGCTAGGATTGCAATAGCGACAGTGGAATGCCAATCGAATGCAGAGAAAACTTGTAGAATGACTCAACTAAGCTGTTTCATGCTGTTTCAAACTGCTTCATGATGCACATAAGTACCGTTACAAGACGCCTGTGCAAATTGGCAGGGGAAACGAAATTGACATCAACCAGGTGCATCTCACCATGGCCCACCAGGCTGGCTGCCAGAAAGCGATAGAGAAGCCTATGGCAGACCTTGAGGCCGGACGATCCAATGCTTTGCCTGATGTGTGAAACGAAGTGTGAAAAATGTGTTTACACAACTTCCTCAAAGTGCAAGCAGCCTGCTAGGGGTTTTCCTCGCAAGAGGTCTCCAAGCCGAAACACACACACACAGGTTCCACACATGGAAAACAATGAAACAAAGCTCGACTTGGATATGTTTGGATCAAAGTTTGGGTAGAAGACAATAGCAGACAAGTGAAAGTTTTCAGGCTCTCGATACGGCTTCATAAGCAGACTGCAGCAGACTCGTCAAATTCTTTTGATCCTTTTCTGAACTTGAAGATAGAGCATTCGGATGATAAATCAAGTGGCAGTCCACTCAATTGAAGATAGTGGCAGTCCAAGTACGTAAATCATTTCCAGCTCCAAGAAATCTCCACCCATCCCGGCTCGCTGCTTTCAGGAGTCCGTCAGGACCTGCATGAAGGAGGCGCGGCTGGTGACCTGCAAGCGGCGTCTCAACGACTGTGGTCATGGCTGGCCTCGCGACTTCACAAGTACAGAAGTGATGTGATTGGGTACATGATGGGCAGTTTGATTCTATTTCCCAATGCGCAATAATGATGAGGATGATGATGATGATGATGATGATGAGGATGATGATGATGAGGATGATGATGATGATGATGATGATGATGATGATGATAATGATGCTGATGAGGAGGAGGATGATGAGGATGATGAGGATGATGATGATGATGATGATGATGATGATGATGATGATGATGATGATGAGGATGAGGATGAGGATGATGAGGATGATGATGATGATGATGATGATGATGATGAGGATCATGAGGATGAGAATGATGATGATGATGATGATGATGATGATGATGATGATGGTGGTGGTGGTGGTGGTGGTGGTGGTGGCGACGATGACGATGACGATGACGATGACGATGACGATGATGATGATGATGATGATGATGATGATGATGATGATGATGATGATGATGGACTACGCTCAAAAACGCTAACAGTATAACTGACTAGTGATTGACGACGGACTGATGATGGTTGGTGATGCAAATGCTTGAAGACAGGAAGACTGAGAGCCACAACGCTGCCCTTGAATTCCCAGCAGGCCATTGGCACCGAAGCAGAGATGCGGCGGTTGCAAGTCGAGGTGCTGGGTTTGTCATGACAGTTCCCAACATGGGCAGATGATACAAAACTGAAGGATTTGGATGTGGCTTTTCAATGTCTCGCCCAGGCATTAGAAGCCAAAGCTGAGGTGTCCCGGTGCCAGCAGGAGCACTGGGGGGTGCAACCATGAGGTAGTCCCTTCAGCCTCGTTCAGATCCAACCAGGGAGACAAATTTCAAGTCACCACCTCGAATCTACTAGGCCCGGTAATGATTTGTTTCCTCAGCCATCGAATCAAAGGATGGACGTGGCAGATTGGGCCATTGGATTCAGTGTGGGCCAAAGTGAATGTTGAGTTGGGACCCTTCAGTAAATTGTATCACCATATACTAGTGTAACAATACCATATGGGTAAATTAACTAATAACTAACTCAATATTGAGTTGATTGTGATGATTACAGTATCCTACTAACATACGCTAACCATCATACTAATCATACTCATGCGGATGCTTGTCAAAGCCCCGTCATCCTGGTGGACAGTGCAAGAACGAACATCGTGTCTCTTGCGAGATCTTAATTTACCCAGGTTTATTCAGTCGATGGTTGATTTGCATTTGCCAGCCATCAGCATTTCTATCGCTAGAAACAACATTTTATGGCCAGTCACTACTACTTATACAACTTAATTAATCTACTTATTTCAAGTGTTAGCATCCACAAATACCAGGCTTTCAGCTGGTCATTCGGTCCCTTTGTTCTTCCGGCTGCGCTGCTTTGCCCTTCAGGAGTTGGAGCAAATGCGTCACATGTTCAATTCGGAAGCTTCACAGAATAGGCCAGGAAGCTACTGCCAAGCTGATGCTTCAAATCGCTGATTTCCCGGCAACGAAATCTGGATGATTTCAGCGAGTTCAATGTTTTCGATCTCCGACTCATGGCACCAGCTCTTGCAGTGCTGTGTTTCTTGGCATTTTCCAATGTCGCATTTCACCTGTCACTCGGTTTTTGCGTTGCTTGACTGGAGAGAAGAGTGTTCAAGAAAAGGAGGAATTCTGCATACTTGGCTCAGATTGGAACCCAGGGAGACAACCAAAGAGCAGAGGAGCAAGGACTCTCACAGTGTGTAGCATCAAATACTGTACATTTTAAGTCAAAGGCAGCCGCATCAGCAACGTTGCCATGGGAGCTGGCGGTAAAGGCAAGGGCAAAGCTCGAAGTCTCTTGGCGATGCTGAATCAAAGCTGCTTGTTGAGCTTGGAAAGCTGTAACGTGATGCCCCACAAAGATATAGGTTGGTTGGTAAGTCATTTCACTAAATACATCTACCACGTTGAAGTTTGGAACAGAAGCCCCCATTACAGAAGTACCAATCCGAAATATGGCAAGATTAGAAAGGATGTACGGAAGGAATCTTGACTGTTCATTGGCATTTTCATGTTTTTTCCCTATTTGGGGAGTGACAGTTTAATAGTGTGGAACATGACTAGAGACTTCGGTCAATTTTGCAAGTCTTTGTTGTAACATGCTAGCCGTTTCATTTGTGAAATCCCGAGGCCGATTGGCTACGAAAGTACAAGCTGGATAGAAGAAGGAGACAACTTCGAGAAACTAAAAGCTATGAAGATCTACGAAAATCTGTGAATAGTTTTGTACGAAGACTGACTTTATCCCATGTTTCTGCCTACACCTGGGACCAAGGGGATGGCACAGTTTCTGAGGCTGGGCTCCAGTGCAGAAGCCGCAGCTGAAGCGAAGTCCCTACTGGGATGACCGCGGAGGTTCCCAGCAGCAGCGGAGGGGCTCCGGACTCCAGGGGCCTCCGCCTGCGGGGCTGAAAATCATGAAAAAGGCAGGGCAGCAGCTGCAGCTGAGCTGGGGAGCTGTGAAAAGTGGAGGTTTCCATAGGGCAAATCGATGGAAATCATCACGGTTCAGCGAATGATGGGAAGAATCCAGGGTGGCTCTTGGATCACGAGATGGGGATCGGCCGCAGAAAGAGCGACCCGTCGGAATGCTCTTAGCTTTTTGCAACTGAGCAGACCCTTCGACTGACATAGTGTCACACTGTCCTCCGATGTGTCCACAGCTGCAAGTTATTGGTGCTGTCCGAAGCCTTGGAAATTCTAAGATGCACATCCTCCTTGATGCAGCTGCTTGTGGTTCAGATTCCCCATTGATCTTGGCTCTTGGCCGTTACCACTTGTAGCTGACTGCAGTCTGACAGGTCAATTGGTTGAACCGCCAAGGCCCGCACCGGGGGTTCCCTGCGAGAGAAACCAAAGGTTGCTCATTGGGTGATCACTGGAGGGTCATGAAACCCTGGTTCTAGAAGCTATATATATATATATATATATGCGTAAATGAATGTATGCAAATATATGCAAAGCAATTCTGTGGAGTAACAACTTGTGGGTTTTGAGTTGCAACTTGTGGTTTTAAGATGTTTGAAGCACCAGTATTGAGATACTGCAACGAACCCCTGGATCGAGGTTTTTTCGGAAAGCAAGCTGTAGATGAAGATGCCCTGGAGATGCTGGGAAGTCTACCTGAAGATCGCGCCATGGTCAGAGCCCAAGGGGAGAGCTACAGTGATGATGGGCTGGGTGTTGATGTGGGGACTGCGCGCATGCTGCTTCAACACTGTCGCCAGACATGTTGATTTCTTACCAACCCAAGCAGTGCAGAGGCAGATTCTTACTCTTGAGCAACGCAGTTCTTTAAATGGACAGCACCCTACTGTTTCAGTTTCTTGCTTGTTTTGCTTGATTGGGTTTCGTTGCTTTGTCGATGCGTTGCCATGCTTTTCGTGCAATGCAAGCAGCTTGTGTTCAGACCGTCTTGGAAAACTTGGAACAGAAGGCGCAGCAAGGTGAAATTTGGAATCCAAACTCGCGACTTGGCTTTACTACCGTAGGTATCGGTATGTCCAGTTCTAAGCGCACTAAGAGCATTCTGAATAGAAAACAAACGTTCGACTGTTTCGCTCGCACCTTTGGTTTTCCTCTACACTTTCGCTCTGTTTGTTTTGCTCTTGAACATCCTTTATGAGTGAGATGAATATTACTTACAACTGGCCTGCCACAATCAAAAACTAATTGGCGAACATGCACTTGGCATTGCTAAGCGAGGCTCACAACTGCGCTGTGAAACTGAGTTTCAGATCCAATCTGGACCAAGTCTAGGCAAAGAAAAACACCAAGCACGAGTGAGTTGGTAGATATTTGGAACTCTCAGCATATCATAGCATAAACTGCGAAGGTAAGCATCCCAACCAAGACTCGTTTGTTTCTTCCAAGGTTGAGGGCGCATGTGTTTGACCACCATAGGAGTCCTCATTCACCGCCAGGTATGTTGTCAATGCCGTGATTCGTCACGAGAAACAGCTGAATTCTCCTGGACCACCTCCCAGCTACAACGCTTCTTCAGGAGACATCTTCGGAAGTGGAGGTGTTTATTTATTCGAGTTTGCTTTACTTCATACTATTTCATTTATTTGTTTGTCTATGTTTTTTCATTTATTTTTTCTATTTATCTACTAATCTGTTTGAAATGGGCACCTTTACCCATGCTCGTGTTTGTGCTCAATCTCTGCGTGTTGAAGGCTTTGAGATACAGATCCTACATGTTCGTACGACCCTCACACGCGACCTAAGGCACTCGTGACACTCCTGGTAAGAAAGCGTTGTTTCTGCACTCTTCAATTCTACCTCCAGACAGCTGACCGTCAATTGTCTTCGCAGATGAGTTGGATGCCAGTGCATCAAGTGATTTGCTACATGGGTTTTAAAGAATTATATTGCAGCAACATACCCCTCTATCATCTATCGATGTTGTTGCTGTGTATCTCTCTATCTATATATACATAGACCCTTACATTATACATATACACCCTTGCAACATGATACATACACACCCTTACACTGTACATGTACAGCCTTGTAACGTGATACATACACACCCTTACATTATGCTTATACACCCTTGTAACATGATATATACACCCTAGTACATCATACAAATACACCCTTGTAATATGATTCATATATATATATATATATACATATTCATATACGTATATATATGTACTTATACGTATATATATATATATATACATACATATACGTATATATATATATATACATACTATTTTCTACATCTATCTCTCTCTCTATATGTATATATATATATACTTTAGTACAGCAATCGGATCACTTGTCCTTTCCTCCATCCCATCCTTCCAGACTTCCACAGGACCAGCAGCGGTGCCAGTCATGAAAAAGGTGAACTGGTTGAACCGTGAAGGTGCGCGGCGATCTCCCGTGTGCCACGTGTGGGCATGGCAAGGCATAGCCAGGTCGCATGGGATGCCCGGAGAGCAGGCACTACTCTATGATATTTGTGGGGAATAGTGCATAAACCCTAAAGCCTAAACTATACTGGGAATAATACCCTAAAACAAGGCATAGCCAGGTCACATTGGATTTTTTGTTTTCGACTTTCCAGCGCGGAGAGTGTTCGCCAGCAGAGTTGCTAAACCCGTTGGCTCGTTGGCTCAGGTTTTTTCGGAAAGAATGTCATCGACGAAGACGCCATAGAAATGCTGGGTTCGTTGCCCATAGATCGTGCCATGACCATCCTAACCAACATCGAGGAGACTGCTCAGCGAAGATCCGGCTGCGGGTTGCTTCTGGGGTGGTTGTACTACCGGCGCCCAATTTCTTTGAGAATCATTTTGGTAGGAATGAAGTAACGATTATAACGATCATGACAACAGCGATGATCATCATTATTCATTCCAGACATCTTTTCAGACAAACACGCCAGTATATGAGTTTCACGCAAGGGGCTTTTGACAGTGCGCAAATGCTTGTGCACCCTGTTCACTTGTCACTTTTTGAGGAGAGTCAGTTTAAGGCCTTGAACAGATCCAAGGTTTGTTTTCAAGGTGTTCCAGGAATGCTGCTGCTTTAGGGGTGGTCACGGCAGGGCGAGCTCCATCTTGAGACACAATCCTAAAGTGATTTGGCCGCGGGTCAAAACCTTGTAGCCCTGCCCCCGGTGGAACCATGGTTGTCCCTATTATTGTTGGGTATTATCCCCCTTAGAATCGATGGTTAATGTTGACCCACAGCAATTTTTTCATTCTGTAGACCAGTCACCTAGCAGCCACGCTTGGGTTCCTTAGGAGAAGTCACATGCTGGCGAGATCTGGAACCCCAACAGCTATGTAGTCACTTGACTGCTGCCTGGAACATGGGGATGTGCTACATCAGATCATCCTGTTGCTGACTGCTTGCTCCAACCACCGCAAAGCCGTAAAGCACAACACCTTTTTGGCAAAGACCAGTTTCAAAGATCCAAGAGAAAAGCTTCATCCAAGCATGCAGCAAAAACATTGAGCTTCCAAAGAGCGTGATACGCACCAAAGCCCTACACGTGCTCCAACCAAGCCACCTTCGTTATCCAAGCTCACATTTCTTGCTTGCGCTGTGGCAAAAAACATTTCTGGTACATTTTTAAGTACTGAAGTCGATGTTCGAAACCAAATAAACAAATCCATTGAACCGGAAGTGTGGATTCGGAGCAATTCGGACATTTGTAGATACATTGCAGGCTTCATTGGGGAGTCAAGCCTTGCACTTTCGTGGAGAATGCTTTGATAGCGGATTTTGAGCCTCACAACTTGAATTTCAGTATTGCGGTTCTTTTTAGTGTTCACCATGGAGCACTTGTGTACGCCAGGGGTTCAGTATTGAGTGAAGTACCCATGATCACATATGTTGTGGCCAAAGCTGAGACAGAAACTGTGAATTTGAAACTTCTTCTCAACTGCAAAATTCAGCGGCTCCAAGGTGGTGTGCTGGAATTTTCTGCGAATTCCGGTGCAACCTTTGTAGGTTCCAATCTTTTGCAAACAGCAACACGTACGGCACATCCAAGCAGCCTCAAATTATTGCAAGCAGCACATAATTTTGACCGACCTCGAGAAATGTCGCCAAATGCTATCCCTTGGAAGCATGGCTAGGGCCAACATCATGTCTAGTGCTTAACCACACAGCTGAAACCTACACATGTTTGCACAGGAAACATATTCTTGTCAGACAAGTATGCCTAAGTCGGCTAAGTCAGCTAAGTCAGCCAAGTATAGTTGACATAGTCAGCTTGTTTTGACCCTCAGGTGAAAGCCGTTGTCCGCCATCAGCAACTTGCCGCCGATGGGTCGGTCTTGGTTTCGGGTGGTGAATGATGAATTGTGGTTGCTATTTTCCAGGAGCCGATCAAAGGCGAGGCCGTAACAGGCCTTGTAGAAAGATGGCACGTTTGGATCAGCATTGCACGCTTGGGATGCCCGATTCGGTCCCTCTACGTGGCGGTCCATAGAGTCCATACCCATCTTTTATCAAGAATGGGTAGGTCAACAGGCCAACAAAAAATGGTTTGGTCATTTTTGGAATGTTCACCAGGGAAAGAGGGATTTGACTCATAAACGCATCCAATCAATCCAAGATCAATTGCCGGATTTCAACTGGTCCTTCCGAGCATGAAATGGCCAAGGACAAGTTTGAAGAATGAAAGGTGGGGCGATGACAGGTGGGGCGATGACAGGAGACGCGGATGGGTGGTCTGGAGTTTGGGTATCCATTTGAAGATAGAAGAATTGCAGTGTTTTTTGACAGAGAACAGGGTCATTCCCAACTCAGCCTTGTTATTCTCGTCTTTTTAAGTTTCGGTTGTGTCAGAAACTCTAGCAGAGCTAGTGGTTTGTTTCTACTGTGAGGTGCCTGATATTGATTCAACATTCTGGGGGTTTGATTTTTAAAGATCTAGGGATATCGGAGGAGAGCCCGACAGCTTCATTTTTTCAAGGGACGGAGACTCCGATGGCCATGGCCTTCAGGAGACAAAAGGGCGGAAAGGCTGGTGGAACATGGGAAGTGCATAGCTTCTGCAGCTGAAGTTCCCAAGAATCCAATTTGCAGTGCAGTCCACTTGTAGTCCTGGCAGGGTAAGGGTGGAAAAGGTGGCAAAGGAACAGCTTTGGCGATTCGCAGCGGCCCTTCCAAGGGCAAAGGCAGTGGGTTGGGAGGACACCGGAATTCTTGCGCCAGCAGTCTCAGCTTGATGTTGGACCCCATAGATTTATACAGAGCCCATAGAACCCTGACCTCTTTACGAGCTTTCCTGCCATTAGTCGGTCCTTCTGTAGGGATTTGATTGTGAAGTGAAGGCTTCTGTGGACCAAATATCACGCAACCAGTCGAAGCTTTGCTTCAGGCAAGAGCCGATATTGACGCACACTAGGCACTCCTGCTGTTTGAATGGCCGGAGTGATGTGCCTTGTGAAAATCTCAAATGGCCCATAAGGCCCTTGGGGACAAATCCAAGATTGAACCCCCCAGCACAACGATGCATAGCGAGTCATGTGAAGCTCTTTGATGCATCAATTGTGAGTCCAGGATGCTCACTGCAAGCCTACGCCATGCAGTATTGTTTTGATTCCAAGTCTTCCCAGTCTTGCGAAACACTCTTGCAAAGCTCCACCACGACACCGCCGTCAGGTTTCAATGCGTCTCGTTCCGTTGCGGTACTGAGGGTCCCAAGTTGAAGAGCTGATGGGAAAAAGCCCGGCCACCGATACAGAATGATATATTTCAGATCCAAAAAGTGGGACTTGTTCTTTTGTGGGGCCCATTTTGTCACATGAAGTCTATGGAAGGAACGAATGTGATGCTGCACTGCATCGGCGTGCTTGGCAGTAGCCACGATTGAGCTTTTCCGACTGCGGAACCACTATATAGTTCCACTACAACCGAAACATTTTCGGCAGATGAGTGAAAGAGTGGTGCAGGATGTGCGCAAGTGGGAAACGGAGAGAATATGATCAGGATCAGAAAGAATGACAACAGTGCAGGTCAAAGCTATTGGAAATACCCGCTAAACGGTTGAATGCTGGAGCCACGAATGGTCAACAGATGTTCTGCAATGGGACGGCCCATGAAGCCCATCTGGCAGATCAACACCCAACCACATCCGTCTGCGCTTAGACATGTAGTTGTTGGTATTGGGCATCAAGGCTTGCAGCAGCTGCCTATGGATTGCCTGGTTGTTCTTTGAGGGCCAACCGCAGGTTTTCTCAGAGTCCAGCTTTGCTGGATCGACCTGGCATCGAGGACATTCCCAGCCACATGATAAATGGGAAACCACATTGGAGGTTTGGTTGGTCAACCAGCCCCACATAGATGTAGAGTACGCCTTAGGCGAGACCCAAAAGGTGGTTGCCCCAGGCATTTCCAGGAAGCAAATCGCTTCGTCGATCCCCGCTGCTCCACTGCTGCGCTGGTTTCGTTTCGTGAGGCTTTTGCAGCTGAAGTTGAAAGATGCCGAGGTGGAACCGAGAAAGCTCGAAAAAACCCAGACCCAAGCAACACACCAACCACCAACCAACCCCGAAGCCTAAAATCATATGATGTCATAATAATCATAATATGATATCATATGTCTGAACCAACTGAACAAATCCTCATGGATCCATTGATGCCTAAGGATGCGTCATGAACGGCATGGCAATCAACGAAGCAACCGAAGTTCATGTCATTGCCATGTCGACCAGGTGGAGTTGCAAGACACCAAAAGTGGGGAGCCCAGGGGTCAATCCTGAAACAGTTGGAATCTCTAAAGCAGTGTTGAGTGATGCCTATCATGGTTGATATTGCTGATTGGCACCCACCAGGGCCAACGAGTTTTTCATGACTTCTACTATATCAAGGTCGATCGTATCACTTATCCATGGCGTCATCTCGAATTTATGACGACCTTTCATCGGGAAAGCGTCATTGTCCGAGGGTAGGGTACACCGTGTGCGGATACCACCATGAAACGTTTGCTCTTCTTCCAGGACAGAACCCTTTTGCGACCCCATTTCCAGGAGAACTGTTGCAAGATACCCTGGAGAACTGTATCAGTTTCCTTGAACCATGACCAGCTCTGAGGTAGTATCGAAGAGGCCAATCAGACAGCTGGCCTCCGTTTCTTGCAGCAGGCGACCTGGATCTGGGGTGACTCGCTAGTGTACTCCCGCTAGTTTCCATGGGAAGTTTGTTAATGATGCTACACCAGGGAATATCCATACCTACTCCATGGGGATATCCAAAGCCTATTCCACTGTTTACCAAATGATTGATGAGCTGCACCAAGCTGCGGATCTTTCGGTTTCTTTGGAAAGCTTCGCGACTTGGACCAGCTGCTTGTTGGCTCCCCGTGGCGGTAAATGTTTGGAGGTTCCGTTAACACCTCCAACCCAGTAAGCCAGCCAGTTGTTGAGGGTCTGGGATGAGCATGAGGTACTGAACCGGCTGAACTCGAGACAACATTGATGCTTCCGTTCCCCAAGGTTTCGGGATTTACCAAAACGGAAGCTTTAAAGCTGGTAGGATGACATACAAGGTTTGTATGGTAGCCATCATTAACTATCAACTGCTTGTTGTTAGTGTTGGTAGTTGGAATAACAATGACAGCACTCACAACAATCACACCTGAATCTTAGTTTCTCAAACACGGGTAACCCCCGGCTCATCCAACATTCATCATTTTTAGTCATTGATCAACCATTTTGGGGGGTTCTATCTGATAAAAATCACCTGAATCATAGCAATCAGGTGATCAGTACTTCACTATTCACCATTATGAACCATTATTGTTGTTTAATTCATTATTTCTCATTATTATATAACCATTTTAACCATGATACAACCGTTATTAATCATTACTAACCTCTATTCACCATTATTAACCATGATTCTTGTTTGAACCATTATTGTATAACCATTATCATCAGGAATATAATGTATAATGGTACTAGCAATTAATTTAACCATTATTGTAGAACCATTATTAACCATTCAATCACTATTGTATAACCATGATACAACCATTATTAATGTTGACCCAGGATTCATAAACCCCTGGTTGATTAACTGGGGGGGTCACCATTTTAAAGGGAAACCATGGCTTTTGGGGGATACCCCCCCTATTAATCAACCAGGGGTTTAGCTTCATCCTGGGTCACCATTAATCATTATTGTATAACCATGATACAACCATTATTAATCATCAGTACTCATTAATTATTAATCATCATTATTAATCATCATTATTGTATAACCATGATACAACCATTATTAATCATCAGTACTCATTAATTATTAATCATCATTATGGTATAACCATGATACAACCATTATTAATCATTCTTATAGCCACTATTGTTGAAATCATGATACAATCATTATCCATCATTATTATAACCATTGTTTCATTGAATCAGCACCAATCAGGTGATCATCCGCCAGTTCTTTCAGCCGTTGGCTCCAGCTGCCCGCCGCCCACCGCCTTGCTGCACCGCCTTTCAGTCGTCGATGCAGGACCTCAGCAACGCACCACTGTGACAACACGACGTTGGGACAGAGCGGTTTAGAATGACCTTAGCGTAAAGATATATCTAATTATCAAATATACATATAGGAAGATGTATTCATTTTATATGGGGAAGAGCTATAAATGTGTATAGAAAATCGGAAATACATCCAATTTTAATCATACACATCATATAGACACAATTTTCTTTATGTAGAAAGAGAGCAAAAGGAACCGACTTAGAAAGCGAGGCATCGGAACCTCTGATGTCTGTGTTCTCGCTGTGACTTCTGTCGAAGCTGCGCAGGAATTCAGTGGCAAAGACAACCCTGCAGGCGCCGACCTCGACAGCAGCCCCACAATTTGTTTAGAAGTTCATGAATGCAAACTTCTCTAAGTGCACAAACATGTGCGCAAAGACACACAGACAGGTACAAGTACACAGACAGGTATACACACACATACATATATATATATATATATACATTATATTATATATTCCATATACATACATATACTGAGATCAAGTGTTCTGAATCCCCAAGCAGCCAATGCTGAGATAACTTCCGAGCTAACTGCGCCAGCCGTGTCGTTTGATTTTGGATTTCTCACGGGGCACCGCTATCAACTATTGATTGCTGGCTATTTTCACCCTGAACGATCCATGAATCAACGTTGCCTGGCTGAGACCATGCCGCTGTTCTGAGAACGCTAACCGGGTGTCAGGCAATGCAGCTTGCCCGGAATATGTGGCTCTGTTAAAAAGTGACTTGGCTGAAAAGTGGTGGAGTCATGTTGGGCAGGAGACCATAGCAGCGTCTGAAAGAGCGCCAGTCATTCGGTGCGGACGCGTGTTGCATGCGGGACGCACCGACCCTACGGATCTGCACTGCTGTCAGGTAGCGAGGCTCTTTGTTCGGCTTTTGCAACGCTGCTGCAAGCACTGCAGCCTTGGGGAGCTCCGAAGATATGCAGTGTTTGGCAGCAGGCAGCTGTGGATCTGTGGAAGAAATTTTTGGAGGGGAAGGTAGTTGGGCATCATTCGGCTGTAGTATCCCTGTCCGTTTTTTCTTTTCCCTAATGTGCTTAATTCATTGGGATGTTATGGAATACTTAGGCATACCTACAAAGTCTATTTCATGTTTGTATTAATGCTAGCTCATTTTTCAGTGAACCCAATTTGCACGGTCTTCAGAATAAGTATCTCTGCTAGCTAGAATATTCTGAAGGCGCAGAACAAGTATCTTTATATCTTTGATTGAACGTGTGGATAAATACATATAAATTTCCATAAATACATATAATTTAGATTATTATTTATTTGATTGAACATCAATTACACGAATTACAGTTTTTCCAGTGCTGGAAGATACAAATGCTGCGTGTGGGCTAGCCGCCAAGCTGCTTGCAGATCACCGAAGAACTACTCCTGGAGCAGAAGGCTGGCGTTGGGAGCTTTGAAGGGGAGCTGGCTCAAAGTCTTGCCTCAAATCTTGCCCTCATTAGTGATACATGTCATATATACGGGGGTTTCTCAAGTCATAGGGAACCCCAAAGTCATGGTTCTTGTTTATTATCAGCGACTAATGCATATATGATTTGGGGGTACCCTTATGACTTGATAAACACCCAAAGACAGAATGGACCATACGATACATCATGATTTTCCAAGACAACCCTTTCCATTCAACTCACTGATGCGATACGGGGTTGTCCATAGCTGACCCGCAAGGCTGCAGTTTCAGAGCTGGTTTGTCCACAGATTGCGGCACCTAGAACTAGACATTTGATTAAGATCCACGATTCTTTGGGATGCCATCTATGGATTGCAAGGGGCATTTTACAGGCAAAGGCTCGACAATCCATAGGCAGTTCCAAGGGCCACATGACAGCAGCGGCATATTGCGGACGTCAGGCGAACCTGCAGGAACTGATGGCAAAGGATCCCAGGCAGCTGATCCAGAGCTGAGCCGGTGATATCAAGCGACCGTTACCGGGGAGATCAAAAAGCATTCATTGTTTGAATGGCAGTAGTTAAATGGCATCAAATGGCATCAAATGGCATCAAACGGCATCCAATGACATCAAATAGCAAAATGATTGTCAACCAATAGTTTGTTGATGATTATGATGATTGGTATCTTGGCAATTAGAATCGTTGTCGACCAATCATTGGGATATCAACAAACCATGGTCCTCACAGGCAAAGATGCCAACAGGATTACCCATTCTGGATGTTCACCAGGCTAGCTTCTACTCAGTGATCTGAGGCTTTATTCATACTGGACTCTCCAACCACCCCAAAATGATCATTTCTGACGCGTGTTTTGGAGACAAACATATTTTTGTTGAAGCCGTAACTAGGGGATGGTTATCCAAGTGGTCACTAGTTGAGCTACAAGTGTAAAGAACCCTATGGGAAAATCAATGACTGGTGCACAGCAAATAATTTAGAGGGGCTCCCACTTTCGAAAGCACCGCGTATGGACGGCTGTGGATGCCTGTGCAGTTCGTACCATGTTACATTTGTCGATGTTTCAAGTAGTATCCCAAATTTAGAACGGCTTCTTGTCCCTTTGCACATCTGCACACTTGGTTCTTCAGCATGTTCGAGTGTTTATTCCAATGGAGACACTTGGTTCATTCCAATGCCATGAAACAACCGGCGCTCATCTCCACATCTCCTCTACGTTTCAGGCATTGGAATGAAGAGGAGACAGAGCATCAACTGTTCGAGTTCACAGGATTGCTCAGCTGGGTCGTGCCACTGACGTCGGTATCTCGACAGATGCTGAGGGCTGAATCAAGATTACGAGCATTTACCGGAATGAACATGCATGGTGATGATTGGTGATCCAAGCTTGCTGATTTCATGATTGATAGTCTAATTTTGCTTATTAGGATAGTTGATCTCGGTTCATAAAAATGGTCCCTGGAAACCCCAACAGCCCTGGAATGTCCAGGGCGCCTGGGTGCAGGACTGTCCCAAGACCTGGATCAGCTGCAGCAGCAGCTGCGCCGACAGCATGCAGAGGCCACCCAGCTACGGAGGCGAAAGCACCTTGCCAGCGCAGCTGCCGTGCAGCGGGACAGCGGGACAGTGGGGTGCTTGGTTGGTGAGACATGGTATAGGGAAATGAACAAGATGATTTGTGAAGGATCAGTTCATTTAATTCAATATCAATATGAAATGAATCTGTTGAATTGTATTTTTGATCATATATATATATATATATATATATATATGTATACTATATATATATGTATACACATACATATATATATATATAAGATCATAATTTAAACAGTTGGTCCATAGTGGTTCCGAGTGGTTGACCAACATCCAACAGCACAAGCTTCTGCGAGGACTTGCACAAAGCCCTGGCAGAGGCCTTCACTCAGGTCTGCGGCTGGTGCGACTCCTTCATTCCGCAATGACAACAACCAAATGGCTACTATTAGCCATTATTATCTACTAGTATCCGTTAAGTATCCATTAGGGGTAATTGTGGTTAATATTCATTAGTGATAATGGTTAGCTATAGTTGGTGTTGACTGAATCCAAGTAGATGATGATCAATGATGATCTAATTTTCCCATAGAATCAAATGGCATTTTTTCAAAGATAGATGATTAATTTGATTTTTGTCGTTGCTGAAAATTGTTGAATAAATTTCTAATGATCGATCGCTGAATCTTGTACTCAGAGGCAGGGCGTCTTGAATCAATCTGCTGCTAGGTTACTAGGTTGGGGCAGGCCGTCTTTTTTCATCAAACATGATGAATCATGGATGTTTAAGTACAATGAGCCGAGAATCCACCGTAACAAAAGCTGTTTAATCATTTCGCTGCAAATGGTTGTCTCCGCTGTCGCAACCAGGTAGCGGAGATAGACAATGATACAATGGAGCATCACGTCACTGAGGATAGCGCACAGGCTGGACCCAGGAGAGACGTGAGCAGCAATGATCTTTCACAAACAGCGATGCCAAAAACCTGTAAAACCAGTTGATTCGCAAGCAAAACATTGCAAAACTATTCATTGCCTTCACATTACATTCACATTACATTCACATTACATTCACATTACATTCGCATTACATTCGCATTACATTCACATTACATTCACATTACATTCGCATTACATTCACATTACATTCACATTACATTCACATTTTTTTGAACGCTGAACTGTTTCCAAACTCGTTCAAACTCTTTCCATTCATTCAAACTCTTTCCTTTTTTTGGACGCGGTATTGATATTTCGGGCATGGCTTTTCCAGGTGCCTTCCGTTGATCTGCCGTCCCCGGCAAGCGACTTAATGGACATGGGAGGCAGGGCCGGCAGGGTCCTGGGGCGGCCAACGGTTCTTGACGTGCTGAATGTTTGGAACATTGACCGAAGCGGCTTCACCCACAGCCATGCCATGTCAGGTGACTCACCAAAGCCATCCTCGCCAGCAGCTAAGCTTCATGCATCTTCATGCATTCAAGCCATCCTCACCAAAGCCATGTCACCGTTGGCCTTCGTCTTGACTGCATCCTACAGATCCTACAGTCCTTGCCGTTTGTACTTTCGTTGCGGTGTCCGCCTTCATACTGTCATAGTCATCATCATCATCATCATCATCATCATCATCATCATCATCATCATCAAATTGTAGTCACCTTGCGGCCATTCCCAACATGTTCAATGGAGACGTCGCTTGGAGCATATGCAAGCATCATTCAGGCTTGCTGTCCAATTCGCTGAAGGATTGAACGCCAAGAGCCTCTGTGTAAGCCATTCCCTTGTGAATTCCCTACCAGCTCCGTTGCCAACCCCTCAACAATCTACGGCTAAGCGCACAAGCTCTTGTTGCCCCCCACATGCTTCGCGCAAGTTACCGTTGCACTCGCGCAAGCTACGTGCAAGCATGTGCATAAGCATGTCCTTATCGGAGAAACGATGAGTGTATAGCACAGCTCAGGTGTCCTCAAGATGATTTGCTCGACCTATCCGGACCGGACGTGACTAATGCAGCTTGGTGCTGTTGGAAAGGGCCCTTTCAAAGGGAGAGGGTGTATGGCATGGTATGGCTCAAAAATAGATGCCTTCGTTGGAGCTTTTATCATTGTTTCGCGCTTACGCCATACGATTGGCAGCCGAATGACAGTCTCCTAAATCCGTTTGAAGGGGCTGAAACCACAAAGTTGTGGGGGTATCATGCACAGCAACTGCTACAACTATCCATCCTGAGGAATTCCAGAAGAATTGGGAATGACAAATCCAAGCCCGTGTGAGTTTGTTGGGCCTCGCTTTGGTAGCAGACTGGCTGCCATCACGCTGCAAATGGCTGGTGCTTCAGCTGTTTCCACATGGGTCACAGGACAACCAGGTAGCGATGAGACCGGATGACACCCCAGGTTGTTCGCTCCTCTGCAACCAACACCTATGGGTTGCTCCCAGGTGTCAGAGACTCCAGGCGTCACAGTGCAGCCCTGTTCAAAGGAGGTTCGAGCGGTGGAAGCCGAGGGCTGGATTTTCGTCCAGCAGACTTGAACTCATGAGGAGTTCATTGAGGAAACTTCTCCAAATCTATTGAGTCTATTAAGTCTCTTGAGTCTCTTGAGCGGTGTCAAACACTGTCAGTGAGCTTCTTTTCCTGATGGGGGTTAAACAGGTAGGTTGGAGTTCCTGCGAGCCGACTGTTGGTACCTGGTCATTATTGGGAATCTATATGGCTGTGGGTCAAAACCCCGTCCCCCTGGTTCCCCTATCATTAACCATTGTTTTTCTTATTATTGTTGGTTATTATCCCCTATGATTGGTTGATTAATATTGACCCATAGCCATATCCCCCTACTATTGTTGGTCATCGTGGATCACCAGCCACCAACTCAGACGCCCTCGCAGGTGCCCGAAGATCGAGCAAGCGTAGAAGAAGCGGTGGAGCGATGGAGAGAAGGTCACTTAGTTGCCTGATCCGCATGTGCCCATAGCCCACATGCCTCGTTGGCTGTTGTAGGTGTAGTTACAGTATCCGAAGTTATCCCAAGTTATGCCTTGTTGGTTATCCCCAGTTAGATATGCCCATAATGAACAAAGAGAATTGTGCATACCTACAACCTGGTAAGCAATTTGGATTCTTGAGATTGGAAGGGACAGCTGGATACAGGGCTAAATCACAAATCCAAGGAGGCATGTGCAAACGTACTTAGCTAGTTGGAGATCCAGTAGTCAACCAGGTATCAACAGTAGTAAACCCATCACACTTAGCTACTTTTGGAAGGATCTTTCAGGATTGTTCAAACTTCAACATTGGATTTTGCTACTGAGAGATCCACTATACAATAGAACAGGTATGTTTGAAGCTAAATCACAAGCCATTTGTGGTAAATTTGGCGGTGGTCTATTAAGATTTGGATCTGCGATTATGAAATGAAAAAGATCTGGACCCCCGGGTCTTGCGCTCCTCGTGCTGGGGGTGGAGCTTGGTTAGGGTAGAGTGGACCCCGGGGGCGGCACTAAGGGTTCGTTTGTTCGTTCCCGATGAGCACCCTCTACCCTTCCCCCCTTGCATGCGCAAGAGCGACAGTGCCATGTGTTGTTTCCTTTTTTTTCTTTCCTCTCTTTTCTTTTCCTTTCCCCCCATGTGTTTGCGTGTGATGGTTCTTTTTCTCTTACGCAATGTTTGGCTCTGCTTCAAGTCGTGGTCAGACAGTGCGCCAGTGGCATTTGCTTCACAATTTGGCTGTTGTGCTGGTTTCATCGCGCCCTCATTTTTTTCTTTCTTGCCGCTCCTGTTTTTTTTCTTCTTTTGCGTAGTTTTGGTTCCTCCGGCCTTTCCGTTTTCCCTTTGCTTGTCTTCCTTCCTTCTGTTGGTCCCTCTCTCTCTCCTTGGTCCTCTGTCCGCCTCTCCTTTTTTTCTTCTCGTGTTGTTGTTGTTGCTGCTGCTGCTGAGTAGGTGCTTGTCAGCTTGCGGCGGTGGCCTTCGTTGGCCCCTTTGCTTCAGTTCTGCGTTGGGTTGTTGTGCCGGTGTTTGTTCGCCGGATGGGTTGGCGTTTGCCCGCCAGCTCTCCTCTCCTTTTCTGGTTGAGGCTGGCGTTCGTTCGCCAGTGGCCTTTGTTGGCCCCTAGTCTCGGCTGGCATTCTGCCGACTGGTCGGTTGTCAGGACGGATCTTCTGCCAAGGCTCCCTGCTGCTGATGTATCTGACGCCGAGGGTCTGTCTGAGGATGATGGTTTTGAGCCTACCCTTCCCCTGTCCCTTGGTGTTGGACCGCGCGTTTCTCTTGAGTCCCTGGCCGGTGTGCCTCAGCTGGAAGGGTTCGGTTCTCTCGTTACCCACGTTGTGTCCCTTCAATCAGGCGATGGGTTTGTTGCCATTGTTGGTTGTTCAACTGGACTTGTGTTTTCCTACTTAGTAGATGGGCTGTCAGAAGCTGGCGGGGAGGGCCTTCGATGACGTCTTCGGAGGAGGCCCAGAGATCCGCTGGTGGAGGCTGAGACCCTTGACTGCGGCTACTGCCGCATGTCGTTCAACCAACCAACCAACCAAAAAGATCTGGATCTATGAATGAGTATGAATATGAACATGAACATGAATATTAACATGAACATGAACATGGATATGAAAAGGAACATAAACACGAATCATGAACATGAAAAGAATATGAACATGAAAAGGAATGAATGAATGAATGAATGAATGAATGAATGAATGAACGAACGAACGAACGAACGAACAAATGAATGAATGAATGAATGAATGAATGAATGAAAAGAAGCAATTCAGCGTCAACAGTTTTTGGGCTGAAGCCAACCACGTGAGGTCCCCACATCATGCTTGGAATTTGTTGGACGTTTGGAAGTCACCGAACTATTTGAACACTTCATGCCTGAAGCTTCTCAAAAAACGATTTGTGCAGCTCTGACTATACTTTGTATGACTATACTTTGTGTTGAGTCGCAGCAGACCAGTTGGCCATTTGGCCAGTTAAGCAGCGTCGGAAAGCCGGTGTTGGCCAATGTTATGAGCGGCAACTCATCATCGTCATCCAACGCGTTTCCACCCTCAGCTGCTCAACTACTGTTGATCACTATCCACTGTGATGAACTATTATTGACTATCATGAAATAACCATCAATGTATTCCTTGTCATTGGTTATTGACTATTATTTACTAGCATTTACGATCATTCACTATCATCATAAACTATTATTGACTATCATGAGCTATCCTTGTTTATTATTGATTATTGTTGATATTATTGACTATAGTCAACTAGCCATTATAAACTATTATTAACTAGTATTATTGATTATTACATGTTACACTATTGTCATGCCGCTTATTAACTATCATCAATTCGCAATCATGAACTATCATTTCTTCAACTTAACCATTATTGACTATTTCATTAACTATCACTACTTAATGATTATTATCTATCGTTACTTAATCATGATTGACTATCATTACTGAACTATGGTTGACTATTTCATCAAATATCACCAAGTCGCAATCAATGAGGTTTCTATAGATTCCGGTAAACTAACCTAGAAGTGGATGATACAACATTCCTTGCTGGTTTACCTGTACATGGGGTAGTTTTTGGCTTCCAGTGCTAGAGAGTATGTTTTTTGGTTGATAATGTTTAGCGGATAATAATGGTTGAGAATGATTAATGGCCCGTGTATCTACAGTACGTGTCAATATGGTTAACATTGACCATTATCTAGTTGATCATCCTATGTTTCTATATCATCACCCACGATAAACATGGTTAATATGGCGAGTAGATTCACTTAACTATCATTGACGATTTTATCAACTATCACCAATGAACAATCAATGATTTTCCAAACTAAATAAGCACTATTGACTATCATTTAACTATTATCAAACTGGTTATCACCTATCGCCAGCGAACAATCCATGAGTTTTCCATAGATTCAACCATTATCAACAGGTTGATTGTCAACCATTTCAACCATTCTCAGCCACGATCTACTCGAGTTGCTATTATCAACCACGCTCAACATGCCTGATATTAATCATTATCTAGTTGATCATCCTATGTTTCTATACCATCACCCCTTCTCAACATGCTGAATAAAGCGCGCGAAGATTCCCCATGGTGGCGCTCGCCAGGCAAGAACCTCCGCGCGCTTCTGGCCTCGGTCCACCGGGTGGCGCCCATGGCCCGCACATGGACTGCAAGGACCCACCCGTGGCCCCGTGAAGCGCCGCCATGAAGAGCTCGTGGGGGTTCAAGTGGAACAAACAACGGTGCCAATGGTAGGTGGTTAACAAGGGTTAGTCAAACCACAAGTGGTTAATGAATGGTAGTAATAGGGGCTGAATCACCAACAATAATGTTCGTTTCGAATGAACAATGGTAGATGTGGTGGTTAATGAATGGTAATGATAGGGGGTGAATCACCAGACCATTTAATAGGGAGAAGGACAATAATGAAGAATCACTTATCAAACAATCACCAACAAAAATGTTTTATAGTTGGTTTAAAGTGGCTCATAATGGTTAAGAATAGGGACAATCCCCATGATGATAGTTTAATAAGCAATATATGCTAGTTCTAGTTGTAGCCAACAAGCCATTGAACATATGGATGTTTCTCAAAATAGGTGACCACCCCAAATCACCCATGAGTATGGATGTTTGGTTAAACAACTGCCATTTGGTAGTTTATCAAAATAGGGGACCCCCAAAACGGATGGCTTATCAGTATAAATAGTCCAGAAAGTGGATGATTTTGGGGGTCCCCTATTTTGAGAAACACCCATATATATATATATATATATATATATGGTGTGTCATATTGAACCTCCACCGTAGTTTGACCGTGTAGGTGTAGCTAACAAGCCAGTGAACATATGGATGTTTCTCAAAATAGGCGAACCCCCAAATCATCCATTGATTGTCAGTTTCATCCTGAACCCAGGGTGCCTCTAATTTGAGAAACCTGCGTATTTCACCTGGTAGTTGTTTTCTCTCGTTGTTTCAGCAGCATAACTATCATGACTATCACGACTATTCATTCGACAAACCGGGTCTGGCGCTGTGCTGAGATGTTTTTGAGAAACTGGAGCCAGGAGCTTATCTGACCTACTGGACCCGGGCGCGCTCAAGTCTGCCTACAGCGGCTGGGCATTATGGTGGGCAGTTGCCCAGATAACCCAGGGGACTAGGAAGAGATTGTAAGGAAGTTTGCTTGACTATGTACATGTCTAATCATGAGGGCATGTGTTATATCTATGTGAGTTATACATATACAAATTAGCCAGGTAACTCAATAATCATGGTTTAGCAATACTTCTTACCAGGTTACTTTGCCGGTGGCCGACATTCATCAATGATTGCTGATCTTTTGCCTTGGCATAGCCCTTTGCCGTTGTTGAGCAGATGCCCTAAGGAGTCAAAAAGATACATAAGACATATCCTTAAACATGTTTAAACGTTTCATGGGGCGAGTTCACAATTGGATTCTCCATGGAAACGCTTAACCAGCCATGCTCAGGAGAGGCGCTACTTACGTTTCATCCAGACAAGTTCCCTGAGCAGCCGGTTTTAGGACGATGTGCATCTTGGCGCATTCATCCCAGCAAGCCTTTAAACGCTTTGAGGCTGCAAGATATGCAGGATATGCAATGATGATCTACGGAGTGGATAGTTGTCGATGTGGGTCGCACATGCACAAGTCGGCCGCTGCATGCGGCACCTTTCAACTAGACCCTGATTTCTTAAACCTTTCGCATCCATTCGGAATGGAAATGAATGCAGAACGATCAGGTATATATTCAAGTCTTCATGGTCTTATGTGTATGTCCATATGCATACCTATGCATGTGACTTTGCGACCCATCATCAAGTGCAACATGTACACACACATATACATATATACATATATTGTTCGATATAACATATATATATATATACATACATATTGTTCGATATATATTATATACACATATTGTTCTATATGTATATATGAATAAATAATAAAAAAAATATATATATATATATATACGCATGTGATATGCACTTCTGCACTCGCCCATCTGGCACCAGTTAAGTCGGGAGAAGATACAGGTACATTTTGAAGTGATAGCCTTTGAAACTTGCATGCCGAGTTTCTCCTGCAACTTACAGAGCAGCTGAAGCCCAGATGCCCTCAGTGGGTTCTTCTCAGGGTTGAGGCCGTGAATCTTCAGATGGTCAGATGCTAAGGTGGTAGATGCACTGATCACAACTCAAAGAAGTGAGCGATGAGCACTGCGCCGTGTGTCGGCGTCGCTTTGGAAAGAGCCCTTCCTTTGCCCAGCTGGCATGTGAAGTTCAGATCATACTCTGCAGATTGTGGAGCTTGATTTCAAGGGTCCGCTCTTTGACCCTCTTTTGAAACATCTATGACCATAACCATATAATAACCATAACCATGAAACAATACATTGCAGTCGATGCACTTAAAACGAGCAATCCTATGTCAACGACTCCTGCCTTTACTGCCTGAAATCCAGCGCCAGAAGTGCTGCGGCCATCCGGCCAGTACAGAGAGCAGCGGATGTCTGTAAAGCTGCCTTCATGGAGTCTGCAAAGCATCCAGTTTCCTGCAAGAACGGCACAATTGCGGCAGATTGCCACGTCGGATTTCAAGATTATACAGCTTATATATCATTGTAAGATATCATATGTCATTGGCAATTGGCAGATTGCTGGCGCGGAGAAACAAGTCTGCAACTGGGAAGGCCCCTAGCCCCGTCATGGCTATCAAGATGGAAAGCCGGCTATGTGAAATCTGCTGCAGTGCGATGTCTCCGAAGTGTACAGGGTGGAGATCTCGCTTGAGAAAACACTGGCAGGTCGTGGGAAGTGTGGTGATTTTCCATGTAGAAGGGAAAGCCATCCTAGAGGAAGCAGCATCATTTGGTCAGTTTGATATTTCTTTGGAACTTTTCCTGTGCCTTCCTTAGCAAGTGTGTTCATTCGGATGTCACGAAAAGGTGCAGGATGAGGAAAGCTTGTCCCAGCATCTCCTTTCAAAGCTGTGAGGTGAAGCTCATCCAAAGCCGCGGGAATGTCACGCTGGATCTCGCCAAATGTGTTGGGTGCTCGGTATTTTTTGGGTCCAACTTGCTACATCCTACAGACGTTTCCGGAGGCGTCAGGAGGTGTCCCTCGTTTGTAGCTAGTCAGAGACAAGGACAAGGGGGTATCGAGCTCGCGGTAGCTACTTCCGACAGGAAGTTGTGAACTTTTTGAGACGATTTCTGACACCTAACTTATTGGGGGTATGCGATACCCAGAACAAAATCGTACCAGTCAGTAGAACCAATCATCAAAATTCCTCAATAGCAATCATAAACATGCTTTGGAAACAGCTTGGTTAGGAACCCAGCCATTGAGGGGTACATCATCTTAGGCACCCCCCCAAAGACCGCGGCATCCATAACCCTTTCAGATCGCCCCTCAAATCCACACCATGCTGGCTCAGCGCGAGTTGGTCAAAACCTTCAGTACAGATGGAGGCCAATAGGGGGGTACCATATATATATATATATATATATATACCCGCAAAACCCATGTCTCGCCGTCGCTTTATACGTGATTTTGATACGTCGCAAGTGCATTTCGTGTGGCAGGCGTGGCACTTTGTGCACGTTCGGTATTTTTTCGCGCGTTTTGTCCGCTGTCACAGTGGCTAGTTTTTCGGTGTCGTTTTCACATGGCAGGCGCAGCATTTTTTGACCTTGGGTATGGTTTTTTCATGTTCGACTGGTTCAAGTTTTGTGGGTTCTTTCCGGGTCCTTTCATCGTGATGTTGTGAACATGTTCCTTTTTTTTTCTGTTTTGTCTTCGTCACGACATGCCTTTCGGTGATGGTTTGCGTGCGTGTGGGCACCTGTGTTAACGTTCGGTGTGTACTGCGTTCGGAGCATCACGTTCATGACATGACCTTTGGTGATGGTTTGCGTGCGTGTGGGCACCTGTGTTAACGTTCGGTGTGTACTGCGTTCGGAGCATCACGTTCATGACATGACCTTCGGTGATGGTTTGGAGCGCTGCATAGAGCGCCAGGACTTGAAACAGTCCTGAGTTCAATGAGAACTTACCGTGAAGCCCTTTCTAAAGGTGATGTAAAATTGTCACCTGGAGACTGCTTCGACGAAAGCAAGTTGAAGTGGATTTCCTGACAAAAAACCACAGCACTGCTGCT
>VSDK01009179.1:341532-406044 GCA_009767595.1 Symbiodinium kawagutii | reverse complement strand
TTAATTTTAAATTATAAAAATATAAAATAAAATTATATTAAAATTATATATTTTTCTAAATTTTAATTATATATTTTATTAAATAAATTAATTTTATATTTTCTATTTTTTAAATATTTCAAAATTAAATAAAAAATCTATATCTATTTTTTTAAATAAAAATAAAAAATAAATATTAATAAAATTTTATGTTATTTTATTATTCTTTTAATATTTTTTTTCAATTCTAATTTATTTTATTATATTTTAAATTATTATATCCTATTTTATTTTCTTTACTATAATATTTTACTATACTTTACTACATTCTACTCTTCTCTACTCTATTCTTCTCTTCTCTCCCCTAATTTATAACAATTTTATAATACTATATTATATTTTACTTTATTTTTTTATACTATCTAAATTATTATATCATTTTTTATTTTCTTTACTATAATATTTTACTATACTTTACTACATTCTACTCTTCTCTACTCTATTCTTCTCTTCTCTCCCCTAATTTATAACAATTTTATAATACTATATTATATTTTACTTTATTTTTTTATACTATCGTATAATCTACTCTATTTTATTCTACTCTACTCTGCTCTACTCTACCCTATTCTACTATATTTTATTCTTTTTTATTCTATTCTACTTTTTACTAATCTATAATTCAATCATTTTACCCCATTACATTTTTCTCTACTATACTATTCTCCACTTTCTAGACTATACTATATTCTTCTCTTCTCTAATCGGCTTTATTTTACTATGCTGTACTATACTCTGCCATATTATATTATACTATACTTTACTCGACGCTATTCCACTTTACTATACTATACTATATTATACTCTACTCTACTCTAGTCTACTCTAGTCTACTATACTCCTCTCTTCTCTTTTCTATTCCATTTTATTCTATTATACTTTACTATACTCTACTCTACTCTACTTTACTTCACTCTATTCTACTCTACTCTACTCTGCTCTACTCTACTACACTATACTCTCCCATACTCTGCTCTACTCTATTCTACTCTGCTCTACTCTACTCTGCTCTGCTCTGCTCCACTATACTATACAATACTAAATCATACTATACTATACCCTCCTATTTGTTACTCTACTCTACTCTACTCTTTTCTACTCTACTCTGTTCTACTATACTCTACCCTAATCTACTATGCTATACCCTACTCAAGTCTACTCTACTATACTCTACTATACTCTACTCTACTATATTCTACTTTAGTCTATTGTACTCTACTCTGCTCTACCCTATTCTAGTTTACTATACTCTACTCTATTTTACTATACTCTACTCTACTCTACTCTATTCTACTCTACTAAATTATGCTCTACTATCTTCTACTCTACTCTACTCTATTCTTATTCTACTCTACTATACTGTGCCCTACTCTACTCAAGTATAGTCTACTCTACTCTACTCTACTCTACTGCACTCTACTATACAACACTCTGTTCGACTCTATTCCATTCTCCTACTCTACCCTACTCTACTCTGCTATCCTCTACTCTACTCTTCTTTACTCTACTCTCCTCTAATCTACTCTGCTCTGCTATATTATACTCTACTCTACTCTCCTATACTATATATGCTCTACTTTACTCCATTCTGCTTTACTATACTATACTTTACTCTACTGTACTATACTATACTATACTATACTATACTCACTCTACTATATTCTACTCTACTCTTTTCTCCTCTTCTCTGCTCTGCTCTACTCTACTCTGACTAGAAGGTGGCAAAAGGTAGGTTTTGGGGGGGCTTAGCAAATATATATTTTTATAATTAATATGTATTTTTTTCTGAAAATAATTTTACTGATAAATTAAATATCAGTAGGGTCTTTGCATAGCAAACACTGATTTCGGGCATCTTTGGGTGTTTCCAATGCTTTCTAACGAAACAACAAGAATATGATCTTCGGTACTTCGTACAAATTTATGCAACTGCACTGTTGATGCCAACCAGAATGGAAAATTGGGATATTGGGGGATATGGATTCAACATTGATTAATTTTAATACTAGTTCAAGCCAAAGAAAACATTGACAGCCAAAATGCAAGTGTCACCATCTGCCCAACATCTGCACTTCAACAGCTGCCACGAGAATGCTGCGCTGTTGGGCAACAGTTGGCCTTGAGCGGCAACTTGATCCTTTGCAAGCTTGCGAAAAATCGAATCTTGGAAAGACCAGCCACGGGAAGCAAATCATATGCAGCGGAGATGGACAGCGGAATTTAACATTTAGAGTTTAGTGTTACATTTAACAGTTAACATGAATTTAACATTTTCATACAGTGACTGTTGAGTGTCAATGGTCGTCACATGTCGTCACCTGTCCATCGAAAAGCCCTGTGGCTTCAAGAGCTTGCCTCCAATTCAGTGGGCTCACCGTCCTTTTGGCAACACGTCGGGGTGTTTCGGGGTCATGGGACCTGTGTTGCAGCTGCTGTGAAGTTCCCACTTGTTAAACAGTTCGTGTTCGCAGCATACATCTATGACAAAATATGGCAAATCATCACAAATGATCACAAATTATCCTGATCCACCTGATGTGGCCTCCAAATTAGCTGCTGACTCCCCAACGTCTTCAAATGTCATCGGTTGAGATGGACTGCAGCTGTCTCCAAGTGTGCCTCAGAACCCATAATTTGACTTGAACTGTCATCATCATGAGTCTACATGCATAGTTCAGAAATGTATTGAACAACATATGCGACTGTCTTGGGACAGCATGCCAGCCATCTGCCATCTTGAGAGCTTGGATACCGAGTGGAAATGAGCAGTAAAATCTAGATGAATCTTGGGCATTTCACCGCAAGTTTGGTGATGGCATTGATCAACTCCTGCTGGCTCATGGATTCTGCATCGATCTCCGCCAACGAGATCCAACAAGGACCTAATTATAAATAGAATAGAGAATTGCTATAATATGAATAAAGATATGGTCATAGTATGTAATATATTCTTACATTCTAAAAAATATACTATATGTGCCTATAAATAGTGTATGATCATATATTGGCTTTCTGGCAAAACACCTCTCCCCAAAGATCAATCACAAGACCGGGCGCTGTCCTTACAACTGGTCCATGCCGTTGAGGCCAAGGACCAAAGCCTGCAACTGGAAGCAACGACTGCAGGTACCAAGCGCACCTACATCTAGGTCCATCAGGTGAGATTCAGAGTGAAAATCCATGCTCATTCCATTTCATTTCAAAATAAAACATGAATACATCAATGAATATACAAAAACAGAAGTAAATATACAATATACAATCAAACACATTTTAAATCAATGCATACATGCACCTATGCATCATGCACACATAAATTGAATCATTACATAACACAATCACAATTTCAGCTCAGGTCTAGAAAAATGAAACCTCGAAACGTCGTAACATTGGCGGCCGTTATAACAAAACCTGCATCGAAAACGGAGCGGATCAGGTGCTTTGAAGCCGGGCAAATTGTGTCATCCCAATGGCTTTAGCCATAGTGGTCCCACTTTGATCCCCAAGTTTATGGGCGTTTCTCAAGCCATATGGGACCCCCCCCAAACCATTTATAGTGGTTTATAGTGGCTATAAATCACCAACGGTAATGGTTAAGCAACTATTATATGGTGGTTTCTCAAGTCATAGGGAACCGCCAAATCACCCATCAAATAATTCACCATTTTTGAGCACCCCTATTTCGAGAAACCACCATATGATCATTTTCAGAGACCAAATTTGTTTGTCCGGCACTGACACTGCATTGCTTTTGGTACAACTGCAACCCTACGGCGCCCTACGGTCTTCATAACTTGCAGAGCGCCTCTTGGACTCTGGCAAATCTGTTTTTCGGAGCATCTGCTCCACGGCCTTCAGCTTCCTGACAATGAGAGCAAGGGACGACCGTGGTCCACTTTTTTCGTGGCGGTCCACACTTTCCACCGGATCGAACAAGTCATGCAATTGAGGTGCCATGCAAAGATCTGATAAGAACACAGTTGATTGCAGCATTATATCAGTACAGCTGATTTGAATAGAATGATCCAAAAGTGTTGCAAGTACATTTTGAAACCTCCGGTGGATTAATAGCATCCGACCAATGAGACTGCACAGGTACGCCCATACCGCAATATAAGACTGGAATGCTATTCACTGCCCTTAACTGAATGGCTTTTCTGGTTGCCATTAGTGCTATTGTTACTGCTGCTACTCTTTTGAATCATGTTACTATAACTGTCCCAAAAGCTATATCACCTCTGTGGAGATAATTGCATTGGAAGCTGCTACTATAACTGCACTCAAGTGAAATCATTCATATATCATCTTCCACTAAGTCTTCCAAGACAAGCCCAATAACATTTGCTTTTTTCACATACTACACTTAATACTGCATTTCGTACTACTCACATTTCTACTGGCATTGCTTTACATCAAGGAGTCACTTCTTAATCATTCCTTTCCATCAATAGTTGTCTCTATTTCCACTAGCCATATCATATCTAAATCACACACCTCCAGATTTTCAGTTTTATCTTGTTGACTATCATCTCTACTATTACTAATAGTGCTGCTGTTATCATTAGAATTTCATTAATGAATCTAGGTCCAAGTATCTTATCGGTTGACTCCCTTGGGCTGTTCGCCATGCCTCCACATAACTAGTGCTAAACCATTATTTCACTTTTGCACAGTCCCATGTGGAGGGTGACCATAATCTAGGGTTGTCACATTGCTTAATTTGTTCTATTTGTGAAGCAATCTACCCATTCTTAATCCAGCAGGGTTTTCAAGAGTCATTGTAGTAGTGATTGGATAGTAATAGAAGTATGAACAATTTAAATGGTATTGAACTTGTTTTAGAACAGCCAGTGGAACATGATATGAATATCATTTCACACACTGAAAGCAGCCTCTTTTCATTAAAATGCAGTTGTAGTGCGCTTGCTTGTTCATGATCATGCCAAGAAGTAGCTGGTCAGAAAATCAATCAAACAGTTCACCAATGGTAAAATCCCAGCATTCTCAGGTGACAAATTCTTGCGTGCACGGAGGAGACCTCCTGTCTAACACATACCTGGGATGGAATCGCTTCACTGACACCGGCCGTCTCCACAACACCTGTAGGGTTCTAAAGTTTCACAACTTTCTGGAAGGAACTGCTTCGTAACCACAATGCCATGCTCAATGCTTGCTGTACTATTATATTGGTAATGTTAAAGCACCACTGCCTATTGATTGTAATCACAAACACGACAGGTGAATCAAAATCTAGAACTTTAATGCAATAACTTTAATCTGGTGACTCAAACACTTTAATAATGGTGGTTACCTACTTGCCACCAGTTGGCTCATGCTTGCGTCTGGTGCCTGGTGAAGCCTTCGCCAAAGCAGCCATGGACGTTGCAATGTAGCTGATCTGTAAACTCCTCGTTATGTCAGCAGAAGGTCAAAAAGAGACAGATAGATAGATAGATAGATAGATAGATAGATAGATAGATAGATAGATAAAAGGATAAATAAGTAAATAAATAGATAGATAGATAGATAAATTGAAAACACATGGATAGGCAAATAAAAACATAGGTAGATAAGCGCAGAGATAAATAGATAAAATTGAAGAGATGGTCAGGTTATAAGGGATAAGTGGGATAGAAAAATAGAAAGGATAGACAAACAGGACAGAAACGATGGATAAAACAACGAATAGATACCTTGCATGTGTTTTGATCAGCCCAGAAAATGCAAAGGATTTGGACAAAATAGTGAAGCTACTGCAATCTCACCGCACGCTCGGTTCTTTAGGACTTTAGGCGCAGTTCGACCGATGGATGCATTCTTCAAGAACATTGGTCATCCTCAGAGCCGTCTGCCAATGTTACCCTATCCATTGCAGTCCTCGCCAGCTACCCATTTCCCTGCCCCCACTCCTTTGAAAAAAGACAAGAATGTTTCCTCAGGGATCTGATTTGCTTCTGTACCTTGGTGCGTGCCCTCTGAGAACTTGCGATTACCCATTCAGTAGGAGTTGTAAATCGTTGTAAGACTCCAAACTATACGGATTTGGACCGGGCACTCAAGGATGGTGCAGTTCAAAGTCTCAAACTGTCGAAGAATTGGGGATGAAACAAACAAGAAACCCCAGCTAGCAGCCTGCAGCTTTGAGAGCGGCTGCAAAGTAGGGCAGCTCGGTGTTGGAACAGTACCACTTGGTGCTACTTTGAAACCTACCTATGGGGTTTGTCCACCAATGGTGGTACTCCCAATCATCCCGAAATGCCAATTTTCCACGGGAAACCACGAGTTGGCTCTACCACTGTTTGTAGACCCACGAGTTGATAACTGGATGCTGCAGCCAATGTGTTTCAGCTAGCCATACGTTTCACCATGTAACGTCACCTGCATCCGTCCCTCCGCAAAATCCCCGGGAGGGCCAAGGCCCGCCAGGTCACATCTGAAGGCCTCGGTGAACCGCCTTCAAGTGAGCCTCAGCACCGTCTCCGAATGCTGATGCTGATCTTCCCTTCTTTTTCTTGGGCAACGGAAACCTTAATATTTGCTTGCTATTTGCCTTGCAACCAGCGGAAGATATGTTTCTTCCACTCGCTAGAGTACTATCAAACATGTTCTGACCATCACAGGTGCCTTTCTTTCCTTTCTGGTTGTGAAAACACGCCGTTATCCTGGGTTCATTGTAAGCAGCGCTCACATTGATGAAATGTGGGGCCGGGTTCAGCATTAGTCACCACGGCACTCACAAATATGATCAATTGCATTAGGGAATTGGCAGGGTCAAAAACAACGACCGCACCTATGAAACGACATACCTATCTATCTATCTATCTATCTATCTATCGATCGATCTATCTATCTATACATATATATATGCAGCATAAGCATGCAAACTGAAATATATGTGTCAGTCGATTGATCTATACATATAGAAACACACATGTACGTACATATCATACGCACACACATTATATGTGCACAAAAATATGTTTGAAATCATAAATATGCATATCTACAATCTACAAACGCAATAGTCTGAAATGTTCAAAACATGGTTTTTGTAAAAACCTCCTGCTTATGTTCGTGTTTGTACATAGTGCAAGTCAGCGTATTTTCACCTTCAGCATGTTCTCCATCGATCCCTCGCCATGTCTTCAACAATCTGCGCTGGTCACCATTCTGCCAAGCAACGCATCAAATCCAGCTCAACGTTCTTCAACAAGTCTCCATAGTCAGAGATATTTAATTTGCATCCTGGGTGTTGGCTGTCCCATGCCACGTGTATAACGTTTTTACTGTCAGTTAACTGCCGATGTCCGTTCCTTGAATCAATATTCGTTGGCATTTGTGTTGTGTTTTCCGGAGTTTTCCTTTACCTTCCACTAGTGACATAGCAGCCTCAAGTGCGAAGCCTAGGCACTGTCTTGCCCTGGGGCATACCTTAGCTTACAAATCATTGCCGCTGTCTCAAGCGAGAAGTTCAGGGCAGCTCCCTCCGGAAACGAGGAGCCAATCCCAGTGCAGTACTTCAAAAACATGTACTTCAAGCATCACCCATGATGATTGAGGCCCCCACCAAAGGGTATCCCACCAGCCAGGGCTGCAAAATTATGAATCATATCAAAACATCATGAAACATGTACTTCAGCCAGGAAAAAGTACTTCAAACATGTAAAGAATTACATCGCCACCCTCGAAAAATCGGCCCTGTACATTGCCGATTTTTCGCAAGCCAAAATCTGAAACGCACTTAAGATGGACTGGGCATCATATTCAAAGGTTATTTCTTTCAGGATCATTCTTCGGAGTTGAAAGAAAAGGCTCGACCTATTCAGCACCATCTCAGCACTTCGTGGTTCTTCTCTCTAGTCTTCACCACGATGCCAATCGATGATGTGCACCGTGGTGACTTGGTCATCATCCTTCGCAGCGACACTGGTGAAATGAATACAATTCAAAGTTTTCTCATCTCATGATTCTCATGCACCTGTTTCTAAAATTCCATTCCTGTGAGCATGTTGAGCCAGCTTCCATTTCTTTTCAAACATCTCCTTGGAAGGGTTTCGAAGGAAAACATGGAAAAAAGTTCAGCTTCTCTTCCTCATCTCATTCTAGCACCCTATCTCATCTCCGAGGAAGGATCTGAAATCTCAAACAATCCAATGAATCCACTTCTCTCTGCGTGCGTCTGGCTGGATGACATGCTAGAGCCAATAACCAGTCCTCTGTGGACTGATATGAACAAAGCGAAGCATTTCCAGGATCTTTCACTGTACCTTAGCGCTTCGAAGAAGACCCTCCCAATTCTTTGCAAGTCAAACACTGGAAGCTGCCTGCTGTCCGGATTGCATGTCGTGGCATGCAGCTGAGTGACACTGTTGAAGATCTGGAAGTCCTGGTGGATCTCACTGTTCAAGCAGCAGCAGCAGGAAAAAAAACAAAGAATCTGTTCTGTCTTACATCCTGGAGTATTGCTGAAGTGCCAATATGCATCTCTTGCTTCTGACTATCAGGCCCTTAAAAAATGTCTATATCCAAGCAACATAAACTAAATGATTGATGATGATTGACATTGGTGAATACGCATACCGGAAAAAAGTCGAAGTATATTGAAGTGTTAGTTGAGGCTTAATCGAGATTGTCCATGAACGATCAATGACCCGCATTCCCCATCACGAACCATCATCACCAGTCATTACTGATGGTATCATTAAGCACTATTGACCACTACGATTGATAATTAACCATTGAATTTTCATTCAACAGTATTGACCAGGATCAACCAGTATTAACAGTGTCAACCCATATGGCTTGGTTCCCCATCATTAACATTCATTAACCACATTAACTCATTGTTTTCCCTATAAAATGGTTGGTTATTTTCCCCCATTGCTGGTTAATATTGTCCCATAGCCCTTTAGTTAGTATATATATATATATCCCCTATAGTTGTTAGTTGTCATCCCCTATTATTAGCCATTAACCAGCTACTATTGGATACTATTGGTGGGTTAATATTGAACATTTTCAGCGACATCCATCAACCATCAACATCCACCATCCATCAGTCCTCCTGCACTGGAGCGGATATCGCACTGCCTCAGAATGACTTGGGGCGCGGCAACAGCTGATGTTTGGCAAGCCAGCCGCGCGGTGGTCGTTGGTCAGCTGCTGATGAATGGTGGGCCAGAATAACGGTTGAACGCGGATAATTAATTCCACCGGCTGGTGGAATCATGGTGGTGAATGCTGATACCGATCAAGTTACCCATGATGGGTAGCACTGGTATCAGTGATGACCGGTGATAGTGGTTTCTGTAGGCAACAAAAAATTGACGGTTGCAATGAATCAAGTTATAAGGCTTAGTAAGGCTTTGCAAGAGCAACCATTAACAAAATGGCTCCCACTGGTTGACATCTGCCAACAACACTTTACTATATCAATTGTTACAAGAGAGTAGTTGATTTTAACTACCAGAAATTGACAGCTTCCGCATAAGTCGCTGATTGTTTGAGTTCCCATACCCTTATGTAAAGTATCATCTCCCAGAAAGTATCCTGGTGCACTGATGAACCAACAGCAGTTTCACTATTCTTCACATTCTTGTATCGAGCGGGACGATTTGACCATAGGCAGTGGGGCAGCACCAAAGCCCTCTAGGAACCAACCAGGGCTGAGCCGTCAAAACTGCATGTCCACGGATCAAAACGGTCACCTGTATACTGTTCCAATCAAAACATTGAGCAGCAAATCATCAGAATGAATTTCAGATGAACGGTAACGCATAACACAGGTTTCATGTGGGAACCGGTTTCAACAAATAATCGTTGAACCGGTGGAATCAGGTTGAACCAACAAATCATTTCACAGCTTGCGCCGCGACAAGGGGCCGAAATTCGCCCAAGGATACTTTGACCCCATGACGTCGCATAAAGCAAAACCTTGGCGGTCGTTGAATGCAATCATATCTGAGAAAAGAAGCTGATGCGACCGGTCAATGCTGTAGTGAATAAGAACTTTCATGGTGGGTCCCACAATTCTCCCCTACATAGTGTACAATAGAATTTGACATTCACAAACAGCTGTGAGTTCTCATGACTCACTCGTGCGTGAGTTGGAAATGTACTGTCAGGCGAGTCACAAGCGAACGAGTGCTTCTCGAACTCTGTAGATCTCTCTATACACACCTCAAGGCTGAAATTTTAGATGCAAACATGTAGTCACTAAAGAAGCAGTCAGCCGAACTCTCTGTAGCAAAAACGGGTTTCGTTTTTCAAGCACTGCTCAAGTGAAAAGCCGTTAGTGGTGCATACTATTTGAAGGCGTTCGGGTTATCCCTCATACCCTGACAGAAAGAGGGCAAACTTTGGACGTCTTTCCCATTCAGAATCCTCGTGGCGACAAGGAAATTCCTCTTTTCGCTCTACATTGCGGATCATCTTGGTCCTCTCAGCATTGGCCACAATTATTTGCCAGTATACACGGTCGTCAACTCTTCTTGCCAACATTTCGACTAATTAAGGATTGTTATTGAATGTGTTGTGATTACCTCTCAAATGATGAGATGGTGAACATATGTTAACATATCATGTCAACTAGTATGTGAACGTGCTACTGTAACATGACTCACATGACTCACCATGGAACCTTCACAACTGCTTTCACCAGCCGGGCAACATCGCTGGAAATTTTTGGCGATGTCCTTCTCACTGCGGCCAGCCTGAACGGTGCTGGTGTGTGAACAAGCCAGCCTCAACCCATGGGAAACATGGCGCTGAACAGGTTTAACAGTGAATCACCAGCCACAACATGTCACAAGAGTATACAATAATAACATGCAATTGTAATCATTGATCACTCGATTTGGGCTCCAGGTTTGGCTTTCCACAGCTTTCCCATAGAGAGAACATGCAGAACCAACAGCCTCGAGTGTTGACAGCATGGTCTTCCACAGAATGCAATCCCTTTTTGCCAGCCCGAAGATCGCACCTGAATCTGTACACTATGGTATGCTGCCGCTTGTGCCACAGGCACACGGTACGCAGTGTATCCAGATTTCGCGTGCATGATCCACTCGGAACCTCGTCAGGATGCTAGGGTCAAACTGCACCATGGTTTCTTCGAGAAAGGGATCATGTGAATGGCTGAGAGGCTGTATCAAAAAAAGTGCATATTGAGTTCCATGCATTTGCATCAAAAGTTGTCTCCCTTGCCCCATGTCCTAATCTGGCCAGGGAGTGTTAAATGTTCAATAGATCTCAATGGTGCAGTTCCCACCTATAGGGCTAGCTACTTCCTTGGATTCATGCTTCACAACATATGCCCCCATGTGCTGGGTAGTGCAGCGACAGCGACCCGCCCGTGACGGTGTTCAACTTTGAGCTTGTTGCTAGTGGTTTCCCTTTCAATGTCCTAGCCGCTCACGAGGATTCAGAGGTGGCAATCTCCAAGAGCAATTTCTTTCAAACATGCCGGACTTGGGCGCTCACACAAACAGTCATGCTCCAAGGTTTTGTGAGTTCGTTAAATCGTTGGAATTTGCTTGCAATCCGTTGTGGTGGGCCCAAATGGGTACCGGGACAACACCCATCAGGTGCAATTTGCTTTTCGCATGCGTGTCTTGACAGCGGCAGCTGCACTGGTGCTTGGTAATTCCTTATCGAAAGTCTGACTGCGATCGTTTTCAATCCTTGGAGGGTTATACTGCCATCCCGGCTCTTGACACTTTGTGCACTGTTCTTTACGTGATCTTGGAAACTGACGACATCAACAACGCTGGGCCAGACTTAGACAGGTGATATCTTTTGTTCATCAGCTTTGCTGTGCAAAACTGTGCACTTCCACGTGGCAAACTGGCAGTTTAGCAGTGCTATCACTGGCTGATCGTCCAACTTGTTGCTTTCAATGCATGCTATTGACGTTGCGCCAGCTTTTGCAATTGCCACAGTCTTCCGGTGTTTCAACTCGTTTCATGTGGGTTCGCACCGCTTTGGCCCATCCAAAGGATCGTTGATTCAAAGTTGTCGATATCGTGTAGTGTGGACCCTTGGGTGGGTCTAGCCTTAGTTGTGGTTACATGTGACTCGCATGCGACAAGGTGCGAAAAGTTGGTTTTCACCGCTCCTATGTTAACTCTTCAATTACTGAAATGATGAAAAAACTCCTACAGTAATGGTCCACTGGAACGTGTAGTGGTTGGGAAAGTCTACTGGAGCCCCCATCACCGTCACATTGGGCTCCAGCGATCGCAGCATTTCCCACGGCAACTTGCGCTCCAAGTTGCCATTGCGATCTCCAGCCAGGTTGAATTCTCCACCAAGCCGTGCAAGGCCTGACACTGGTTGGCCGCTGGTTGGCCGCTGGTTGGTTGAGTAACCTGCCTGCTGATTCAGGTAAGGGATTCCACTTTTGAATGTCTCACCTGGTCACATACATGACATGTTTGTCATTATTATGATTACTGTAGATTATAATCATTATCATTATTCTTATTGGGTACAGTACAGTACAATTGACCACATGGGCTTTAGATGGTTTGAATAGAAGTCCTCAGCCCCCAAGAAGACCCCTCTGCATGTCTTGATTTGCATGGTCATTCCATTTGATCAGGCACAGCCGTTCACAGTGTCCATAAACGGTGTACTTCTGACCTTGAGTAACTGGTGACTTCATTTTTCTATCCATTTTCCATCATTAGATGGTTGGGGAACGGCCCTCTGTGCCTCGATAGGGGCCTGCGATGTCATTTTCACTGAAGAAGGTCTGGCAAGGCTGCGGCGGCTACGCTGCATCAAAGACGGAAGCTCAAAGCATCAAAACAAAAGCAGCCACGATCCAAATGTTTCAAGTCCTAGCTATGATTCGGTATGGCTGGTTGAAGCTTGCCAATGATGGAGTTGAAACTTGCCTCGAGGACCTTAATGAATCTAAACTTGGACCTATCACGCTTCAAGCAGCATGTCAAAGGTTTTTCTAGTCTTCAACCAGCCAAATGGCTCGAGGACTACACTATGCTGCAGTTTTGGACACGCGGCAGGTGAAAAGCAGCGCAGTCTTCATCTATCTTCGTCTCCTTGAAAGTGAAATGAACACTGTTAGTCACTTCATCATCTCATCAATTCATCATCTCATTCTCTTCATCTCCTTGCTATTGCCATGGATTCCTTTAGTAACTTCATCGATCCATCACTGCAGGGAGTACTTCGGGACTGGCCCAGCCTTGCCGGGAGCCAAATCACCATGTTTCACCTCCACCAGCTTCTGCCCACTGCGACGTTGCATGATGGGGGCAATCACCAGATTGTAATCTTCGTCCAAAATCCTCAGCTTAGTGCTGTGAAATGCTGAAATTTGCCCAAAATCCTCTTTTTAGAGATTGAAGATCAGAGATTATTGTGCCAAAATGTGAAGAGAATTCTCGGATGCTGACGCAAAATGGCACTTGATCTTGCGTTGACTAGTCTTGGATCACGAGAGGGACTCGCAAAATTTACAGTGCTACAGATTTCCGTGTTGAAAGAAAGACCCCGCTGAACCTTACTGTGAGCAGGTGAGATTCCAAATGAAATCTCCGTCCATTGCTCCATGATCTCGTGGCCAGAGTTTCAGCAAAGACGGCAACAGCATCTGAACCTGACTTGCAGGAAGCCTCAGTGAGCGGTCTCTGACAGGGCTGTTCGATACTGACGTGGCTATGGGGCAATATTAACCAACCAATAGTGGGGGATAACCACCAACAACAATAGGGAAAACAATGGTTAATGATAGGGGAACCAGGGGTACAGGGTTTTGACCCACTGCCAAGTGCTGGCTGATCTCTGCAGTCTCACTCTCTCTGTCTCTCTCTGTTGTGACTTGAGACATTTGCCAGCGTTCGACATTCGGTTCGCGCGTATTCCCATCAAGGGGGCTAGGATCATCCCGAATGAAACACCGAACCAGCTAGTAGAACCCCAACCATACATCTACTCACACTCAAATTGACCTGGTGATTCTGACTGGGATCAATGCTGCATGTTTTTGGTGGATACGCAGTTGATGGTTGCAAAATGTTACACAACTAATCCGGTAAGTGACAATTTTGGTCAACAACAAGTAGAGTGGTTCGTACTAGGAGCGGTCGTGAACACCTGCGAGCATACTGTAATATCTACAGTAGCATAAGACCATGACCACAATCACGCCTTCATACTATCGCTTGATGTGGCATTGGGTCAAAACCCCGTACCCCTGGTTCCCCATCATTAACCATTGTTTTCCCTATGATTTGGTTGGTCATTATAAGCCATTATTGATGGTTGATATTGACCCATAGCCATGTGAATCAAAACAACGCAGCACACAGATGCTTCGATCTGCTCAACCCTCGACATTTTCAATCCCAGGTGCTGAATCATCTGGCCACCTGGGGCAGGGTACTCCAACTCTTGGCAAACCGCAAACATGCGCAGCTGTCCAACAAATGGCGAAAAATCACGACTTTGTCTCTAGTTGGTGGGAAAAGTAGTGGGAAAGTGATGGGTCTTTCATAAGAAAGTCATGGAAAGCATCCCTTGTGGCTAGACCACGTGGATGCCTACCCCTTTCTCTGAAAATGCATCTGCCCATCTGCTCAGCTTTCCATGCTGACGTAGCATCCCGTGCTTCGGAAGAACCACCCAGGCCACCTCTCTGCCACAGGAAGATCTTTCCCTGTGAGCAAAGCACCAAGCGTTCAGGAGGAAGAGCATAGGGCCCATGCCATTGTCCCCAGTTCACGGCTGTGACCTGGACGGCTGCCACAACTTCGCATCTTCAATGGAAAGTCTTGTGACGTGCTGAGTACTTGTGGCAAAGAGCGCTTGCTCCAATCTCGAAGTGCTCAGACTTGACCCACAACTTGGCAAGTGATGCTTGGATACTCCTTAGCCGTACCTGTATCACATCGTATCTGCTACCAACCAAAACATGTGTTTTGGACAACCATCAATTTTGCTTGCCGCACTAACTACGGACAGCAACACTTGGTATGCCAAATTTCTCAGTTCTCGATGCTCTCATTCCCACAATTCTTTTGCTTTCGAGAATGAGTTGGAATCCAGATGACGTGCCAAACAAACACCCGCCGCGTAATCTCGAGCTTGAGACCTGCTCCCTCAAATGAGCCATGCGATAAAGGTCCAGGTCAACCGTCCTTAAACTGTTCTCCGAAAATGTTCTGGTTCAATCCTTGTGGCAACAATTTAAACATTGTTTCCTTCCAATGTTTTCAATGCCCACTCTGCTGGCACCTCTGGCAAACCGAGGCTTCTGAGTTCCTGTAGCAGGACTGGCAGCAACGATGAACTATGATGAACTGCTAACAACTTAAAACTTTTCAGCGCACCGAACATGACGAAATCATAATGAACAAACAGTGAGCACCAACAAGGCAACTTCGAATGCAGAAATGACAAACGCTTCCGCCTCGTCTGGTGCCCCACACACTGTACGAACTTCTGTGGGCCTCCAAAAACGCCGGCGCAGCTGCTGCGGGTTGTGCTTTTGAAAGGGAGTGTTAGTACCCAAAATTGGTGAAAAACATGTTTTTTTGGGGGTCGAGGGTGGTTGTGGACTCCATGGAATATGTTTGTCTTGACGGTCTCAGGTAGCTCTGCAAACAAAAGGCACATGTGATGATTTGCCCGCTCAGGAATTGGCTCGAAAAGGCTACGCACCGCAAAGTGCAGCTGATAAACTCTGAGAGATTTATTGCGTCCTATTGCTACCTGCTACAGTACCAATCAGTTGGCATTGCAAAGCCCTAACTTCGTCTCTGATGACACCAACTCCATCAAACAGCTCGCGAATCTTGGAACATTTTTGAGGCACAAGAACTCAGAAGCACTACCAAGCACCACATGCCAGAATCACTTGGACTTTGGACCCGCAAAAGGCCTAATCTATGCAAGTGGGCGGCCCCTTCCTTCGCAGCTGACATTCTTTCGGGCAAAGGTAGAAGTTCGTGATTTGTTTCCCCTTGTTGGTCCGGAGAAAATGGCTTTTCGGGTCGAAACCCTGCAGTTCAAACTGCAGGTAGCCTGTAGTTCCGCAAAAAAGGAATCACACGGTATTTACCACTTATCCGTCTGAAACAAACCGTTTTAAACGCCTAGACTTTCTTGTCTTCACCATTTCGGGGGCTGATAGTTTCTGACCTATAGATCCTATAGCCTTTCCGCACTCGCAGCACAAGTCTAGTGTGAGACCTTCCGCGGTCAGGGCTCTCACCCTTCACTAATTGCAGCTGTGCATCAGTTGCTTCAGTGGACAGAGTTCACAGCATTTTGTGAACAGGATCAGAGAAATTCAAAGTTACCAGGTATCCCATGAATGGTGTACCCCTCATCTTAATCATCTGGTTGTTTTCGCCCATGCAAGTTTGGGATGGTTGGGGGTAGCACCATGACAATGGATTACCTATCTGAATCAGGCTGATGGCTCAACACTTGTTGTTTCACAAGTGATGGTCCCATGGGATGCTCCCTTGACGTCTTCCCTCAAGGGTGTTGATTCGCTTGGTGACCGTCTCGTATCGGCCGCTGTTTCTGGGATCAAACCGGCTGTGAAGGCCAAGCAGGACACCAGCAAAATGCTGGACATGTCAAAGAACGCCCGGTATGTTCCAAAGGTGCTGGTAGTAAATTCCTGAGCTGTGCACAAGGTAAAACGTGAACTTATCGGCTCTCGGATGACTTAGCGCATTCAACAAACAAGGACTTTAGCATTGGCTTTAGATGAACTTAGTGCGTTCACAATATGCATATCGCGTCAGCTGGTCAGAATTTCAGTGGCAGGAAGTCATTTAGTTTTCCTCCCAATATCTCCTAAATGGTTCATGTGTACCACTACTGGAAATTGGAAGAATCAGAAGGAAACTCACATAAACACATGAATTCTTGCAACATGGATATCCCTATAATACCATGCATACATATGCACAACAATCGTGACAACATCACAATTCCATGCAATTCAAACAATTCAACACACACACACACTCATTCAAGACACACAGTAGACAGAAATGGTAGTAGGTCAAAACCCTGTACCCCTGGTTCCCCATCATTAACCATTGTTTTTCCTATAGTTTGTTGGTTCTTATCCCTAGAAAATTGGTTGGTCAACTGCTTGACCCATAGCCATGTAGTTGGTATAGATCCCCTATAGTTGCTAGTTATCATCCCCTATTATTAACCATTAACCAGCTACTATAAGACAGAAATATTGTCGGTTAATACCTATTATTGTTGGTGGTTATCCCCCACTATTGGTTGGTTAACTGCTTGACCCATAGCCAAATATCATTATTAACCATTAACCAGCTAGTTAACCATTATATCAGCAACAAACGCAGCCGCCACTGCTCCAAGACTCATAGACCACTGGTGCCAGTGACGCACCGAGTCGTCCCACCCCCAGGACCAAGGCAGTGCCGGTGGCGCGGATTCGCGTCTCGAAGGATTCGGCCGCCAGAACGTAGAGAGACACCGAACCAATCTGCGGGAAGAACTTGCTACCTGAGTTTTTCAGATTTCTTTCAGGGAAAGACATGGGAAAAACCTCAATTTTTGTTGAAAAACTTCAACTTTTTTGAGAATACCTGAATCCTGGTATCGGTAGATATCACAGAAAGAAGAGTTGCAAAAGAAAAACACTTGATGACACGGCATCTATGGGTATCTGGAACACTCTGGAACCCTGACCGTGAGGGTTGTCAAACCCATCACGAGCCAATTTCGTGATGATTCCGTCTGCCTCGGACCGTTGACGATGCACTCATTCTGGGCGTATTCAGCAATCCTTGCAGTTTTTTCTCATATGTCATTAAGTCATTGGGATTCATTTAGCGAGATGTCTGGGGGGTACCCCTTTTTGCGGACCGTTCCTCATACACCTCCTTTTCAGGACCCTTCGGTTGAAAACGGATCGAACATCTTCAAAAACACATGGCTCTTGGTCAAAACATCCAGTGAACCTCGCGAGGAGAGGCCATCGTTTGAAGTGCCACAACTCATCTGTGGAACTGACCCCTGGGACACCCCATGAGCTCCGCCCAGCTGCCGTAGTAGCCAAGCACAAGGCCCTGTTCTGTGCCAGTACCGAACCTCGTTTTCTTCCACAACTGGACATGCCAAACTGCGGAACTGCACAACGAAGCTGAGACTTTCAGAGGTATCTTCTAGGGAGATCTGAGTGACCGTGATATTTCTTCGGCAGAGCTTTTTGCCTCTTTTTTTGCTATCAAATTTCCAAAAAACAACATTGTGAACACATTTAAATGAAATCACATCACACAATATCACAAACTATCTTTGATAAAACCGATCTTCCATTTCAAGATTTTTGATCAACCCAAAACACATCAAAAAGCCAAAAAGAGTCTGCTTGCACTCCCAAGCAGCAGCAAACAGGATATCGACATCCCGATGAAGTAGATGTACAGCACCTTGTGATGATGGTAAAGACACTGCATGCTGCCCTAAAAAATCATCCTGACACAGAAACAGCATCCAGCTGTGATTTGTCTTCGTGTCAGGTGCTGAAGGTCTGCAACGTGCCCAAGGTCACCGAATCGCTAAACTCAACACATGGAACTTCATCTAATCTCCTAAGCATCTGCATGGACCGAAGGCACATTGACAGCCCTAGTTCACCAAGGTGCCGATTTGCGCGGCAAGGAGAAAGCAAAAAACAAACCCATGAGATCTCCAGGGATTTCCTCAGGCTCGCAGCACTAGCTTTTCCAAACGGTGACACATCATTCACAACAACGAATCTCGAGAAAAAAACGCGAACAAACTGTGGCAGTTTCATCTGCAGTTTTTTGCCAAGATTTTTGCCAAGTGTATCCAAGAAGATCTGCAAATGTTTCCAAGTTTCCAAGAATGCCCCCTTAGCCAGCTCCATCACAGCGCTCTCGTTTTCTGAACGCATGAGCCTGCGCCAGCAACGCTGGAGCATCTTGACCAAAAAACATGGGCCACCCGGCATATTGCATGGTAACATACTGTCATTAACATAACAAACCGCCTAACCAATGCTACGTACTCTTAATACATGTGTATGATGGGATTATATAGGTGTATGATGGGGGTCTGCCCACATGATCTATACTCAAAATGTATGGACTTTAGCGAGGACAGACCATGCGTGGGATGGTGGCGAGGCATCCATTTTATTTGTGGTTAGACTCATATGACTTTCGGTCAAACAACAGTAGGTTCACCAAATGAGTTTATGCTTACTGTTGCTTCAGTCCTTTTCCACAAATGCAAGTCCGTCTGAATTGTTGATCGACCAATTGGAAAGCAAACGTGCAAGTGCAGAAACAAGCCTTTGTGGCGAAGGGTAGGAAAGTTGGGAAATAAACATGATCCAAAGAATCATGGATAACCACGATTGGCAAAACTGAGCGCCCCTGACTCTGGCATCCAAAAGAATAAGTTTGTTTTCAGCATGGATTTGTTCATCCCCATGAACCTTCAAAGAAGCTACAAACATGGCTACATGGCAAGGCATCAACCAGGGTCGATCCCTGCTGTCGCTCCTTGGAATGAGTGAAGGAAACGCATTGAAGGTGCCGTAGAGAGTCAGGTTGTAGCAAAAGCAAACTACGCAAAGCGCCACCGACCGACCTGCCACGATCAGCGCTTGACCAACCAACGCCAGGGTCGCACCAGCTGATTCTGGGATCTGAGCCTGTGGAATGTCGTGCTGTCCATTCAAAAACTACGGCCATGTTTTTGAAGTGCCTTTGCTTGGACGATCAATGACTACCAAGTCATTGGAAACATGTGGGCACCTCCTAAAAAGAGAGGAGCATGCATACTGTGCCCAATTTTTTTGCTCCCTTCTCTCTCCTTCTCTGTCTTTCTCGGGTGTCAGAGTTTCTTCTGAAGGCGGAAGGTGGTGCGGCGGTGGTTGCCGAATTGTGGCCCTGTGCGCGGATGATAGGTATCGAGCGCGCGGCACTGCGGTAATTTGCACGAAAGATGCAGGGACTTTCTTCTCGCAACCCTTTCACATCTTTCGCGCGAAACAAAGGTTAAGTGTCAAAAACTGAAGAACAAATGGAATGATGCGCGTCCCCGATTCGTCTCCACAAGGTGAGGCGTGGATTTAGGAAGTTTACATTTTCGTTTCCTTGGACCGGGAAGCGTCAAAACTGAGGAAAAATTAAGATTCTTACTTCAAAGTCGCAACCTTTTCGCACAAAACGATGGTGAAGTGAAACAATTCACAGCAGCATTCAAATTTTTCTTCGCGCTCTCGCCACAAACCTCCGCACCCGCAGCATTACCGAGCCATACCGAGCCTGCCTCTGGACTATCGCAAAGCACAAAACTATTCAACACCACTGCATTTCATGCTCCTAACAGCCAGGCATTCGCCTCTCTCTCTCTATTGACATCCTGTCTTCTCTAACATCTCTGCCGCGGGACTACCGGCGGCAACTTTCTATGAGTCAAGCGTTTGACTTCCAAACTTCTTTCAACACGATATACATTGTTTTCCAGGTCATCATTGGCATGGCTGGGCCCGCAAGAATCAACAGCAAGCACAGCCCCTCGCCTGCAGGGAGTTGCGATACTGGCACCTCTTCTGATGAGGCGTTTGAGGGTCCTCAGTGCGATGACATCCAAGTCGCACAGCATCCATCCCAAGCTCGGAGTTGTCCCAGCAGAACCACGACTTTTCCGATACAAGGAATGCCTATGAACGCCTGAAGTACAAATCTGATCCTCGTGGCACTTCAACTCTGTATACACAATATTCTGATCATCGCTGAACCAACGTCGCCTTGTGTCAGTCCCCTGGTTCGAATCGTTCCCCCAACAGTCCACATTTCGTCGCGGTGCTTTCGAAGTGAATGTCAACAAGGTCTTGTTTGCCATTCATTCCTTGGTTGTCCAAAGCACCAAACTATCTTGTAAACAGAAAGCAAAGGTGCAGCGACAACTTTTTGCATCAGCAAATTCGTGATGGTTGATGTATATATTGCTCAAAGCAAGCATCTTCTCATTTGATCAAGTGTTTCATGAGCTTCTTGCAGATTGCCACGAGCGGCAGAAAACACCGGAGATTCCTGCCGGTGCCAGGGAGGTCTTGCTGAATGAACAATTTGCTTGCAACCCCGTCAGTCATAGCAACAATCTAGTGGGCGATCGATGAACTTTAGGAGAAAACAATGGGGATTGCCAACCACAAAGGGACTGGCCAGCATCAACAATGACTTGCACTGGTATGCAACCATTAGGACACAACCACGCTGAGGACATAGACACCAGCATCAGAGCCAAGTATATCCAAGCACCACAAATATCGACAAATCAGGTTTGGAGCGGCAAATGTTGGCAGTCCTTCAGCAAAGGCCAGCTCATCAGCCAAAAGAGGATTGCTGGTGCGGCGTTGACCAGTAGCAGCAGCCGCCAGTTCAGTTTCTTCATGCTCGGATCATCCAAATATATGACCTCGCTGAAGCTCTTAGAAGTTCCACAAGCAAATCAGGGTTGCACCATCCCCTACTCAAAGGTGTTTTGTTCCCAACCGCAGGGTGCTCTTGGGTTTCAATCTCTAGAAGCAGGGGGTGGTGGCACCATCTTCCGAGAAAATTCTCGGCGGACACGGGGTCTGGGAACCTTGGAACCTTGGTTCTCAAAGTTTATTGCTGCTGTTGGGTTGCAAAGCTGGGTTTATCCGCATTTATGATTCTTCAACACACTTCAAGCATCAATTTGCTCGATGCTTACACAAATATGTTGGACTTTTGCATCTATAAAAGATTCCAAAAGTGCAGTCTAAATTCCTGCTATTCCGTGCTGGAAAGCCAGCAGGTACAAGTAAGCAAGCACCGGTAATCTGATCGTCATAAAAATCCTGGTGTTGGCTCTGGCGTAACCTATATGCTCGAATCGGTTGGTATAGCAAAATGGAGTGCCCACATTCGACAATGCATCCGTGGAGCCAAACAACAAGAAAGCTCTCCAATTGCAAAGGCAATCTGTGCAAACGCCTACCATGTGGAGCGCGTCGCATGGACAAATGCAAAGGAATCAATCGTACTGATCAAACATATCAAAGTTGAAAGTCGACACACTTCAATACATTTCAAACGCCGGTGGCCCCGCGAATCAACAAGCTGTCGCCACCACTAACATCTCAGTTGACTTTCCTCAGCGAACCTTTTCTGCAACACATGGGGACGCCTGATTGAAGGGTCGATAGCGTGCAGGGGAGACCTCCGCTAGGATGGTCACGGCAGAAGGTTGTCCCAAGCCGAAGCCAAAGCCAACCAAGAAGCGCATTGGAAGCCTTGGGTACACCGAGTTGAACTGCAAATTTTGGACTGGAAACAGGGCATGATATGAGTGTCTGACTATGCTCCAGTTTTTCGCACAGCCAAGTAGCAATAGCCAAAAATCCTTGACCTGGCAGCATCATTTTCTGGGACAAGGAAAGGGACGTTCAAGCCACTATCAACAGACTTGTCTGTTCTCCCACGCTCAAAAAAACCCATTGTGTGGCCCACTCTGTTGCACGTTGTGACTCTTTCTACATACCACCCGCTACCATGATCTACATTGTAAGATCTCCTTGTCGATGTCACTGGATACACAGTTGTGAACAAATGTGCAGCACCTCCGTGATCGGAATGAGTGCGTAGTTTATCATGATCGGCATGATGCCCTTCATGCTTTTTTGATCTTTTTTGAGTAAATTCAGTATGATAGCATTTGTCCGCAATGCGAGAGCCAACTCTGTATAAAACATTTGCCAACCAAGCTTTCGATGTTGGATACAACATGTGGTCTTTACAGTCCTCCGACTTAATCCTGCCAGGATGCCAAAACGCTGATAGCGCTCAGAATTGCAATGATTGGAAAACCTGATGCCACCCGCAGGCGTCCAGCGAGTGGTCATGCAGCACAACGATCTTTGCTGTAGCAATCTGTAGCATGCTCCTAACGACTCTTTGTACTTTGATGTACTTTGTACAGCTGTGTCTTTCTGGATCGGAACTACGTCACTTCGTGCAGCAACCTGTATCGTCCTAGCTCCATTGATCCACCATTCGGCTTGGAATTCGGAGCGAAGTTATGCAAAACATGAAGTGTCACAGTGTCTATCAACGCAAACCGCGTATAGTGGTACACCATGATCCAGATCCGCTTCATCCGTGCCGCGTTGGCAAGGGCGCTCCCTTGAACGTGTGCTGGTGATGAAATGCTGAAATTTGGATTCGATCGATAGTACTCTATCGTAAGTTGACCAAATCAAGCAGTACTCTGTGAATCACATGCGAAGCATTTAAGAATCCAAGAAAAGGTCTGATTTGGTCCATGGGGCAACCAACCTCCGACTGCCAAGTTCACAATCATTTTCAAAGGCACCAACAATGGACACCGAAAGTTGAGTGGACAATCCCATAGGCAACCGAAGTGGCAACCCATTCGACCTCTGCAGTTCTCATGCGCCACCCAGGGAGACCCAGGGCACCCGCCACCCGCAGCTCTTCGGCTTAGCAACACGTCAAGACCGCTCGTCTCCGTCCCAAGGTATCACCCACCCAGCCACTGCGCAGATTCCCCACGAGGACCCCCGCATAGACGGCAGAACTGGGCTGGCTGTGCAGGGCAACACCAACACAAGGTCGTTTTCCCTCAAACATGGCATTTGAGATCTAATTTCTAATCGTTTCTGGCTCTTCCAGGTTCTTTTTGTCCCCCTACTGCTATATCAATGAGCTCACGATTCACCAGAACGTCAAAGTGACCACAACAACGGCAGTCATCGTGGGCGAAACGGCCCAGCGGCATCCAACGTCAAATCGCTGGGGGTACAAAATCTTGATAGACGTCACCAATCTCTGCAAGGAAAGCAACTGTTGGAGTCTGATTGATTGATACTGAGGCAACACCACTAACCAAGGAGTCTCAACCATTACCAAGGAGTCTGCACCATTACCAAGCGATTTTCACAATGATTGACCAACGCTCTTAACAATTCCCGATCAGTATCAATTATCATTCACCAACATCAACCGTGGCTACCGTGAGTGTACCCGCACCTTTCCCTGACCATCATTACTTTCCTTGACCATCATGAAGCTAAAAAAAATGCTGCTGCTAGAATAACTTCAATGATCGGGAACCGCCAACAATATACTCATTGACCAATGTCACAATCCAGGTTTCTTAGGCAGTCAATCTCTGCAGTGCATCAATGTTTCGACCCACTTGCTTCCCTGCTGGCGTCTGTGTCATTGACATCGCTGATGAATCAGTTGGTTGATACGTTACGCAATGGTCCAGTCCTGCTCAGTAATATGGTGGTTTCTCAAAATTCGGGATCCCGGAAATCATCAAACTGACCATTTTTGGGGTCCCCATTGTGAGAAACAACCATGTTCACTTGGTACAAAATGCTGATGCAATATATCCGCACGATTGACAAGTGTTTATATTGATATTGCTTAAGAGTGGCTGATGAATATTGGTCACAAGAACCTTGATATTTGCGTAAGTGCTGGCAAGTGACTGGGAGATACCGGGAGTCACGGAGTATTGATCCATATTGGCTTACAATAGCAAATAGTGGTTCAGCATGGTTCAAAGATAAATACTTGGTATTGGTCAAGCATGGTGAAAAATGCTTGATGTAAGTGCTATTGATGGATGATTACAGTAAAACTGGCTGACGCAACATCGGTTGGTTATATAACCCATGCAGAATGTACTACACAACTCACCTTCTGAATCTTGACCGAAAGGCACTAAGAGGCCCTGCTGAAATGGAGTGAGGTTCCACTCGGCAGCCAAAATGGTGCTGATCGAACTCAACACCAGCAATTCGCAGCCGTCAGCAAGCCACGAACCATTCACCAAAAAACCTCAAGAGACGCGAAATGGATAGCCAAAAGCAGGAGAGTAGCTTTCACAAACCCATCGGTGCTGGCTCGTGTGTGTTGGTAAACCAGGCTGCGACAATGTGTGGAAATCCAGCGCAAGTTGATAGGCGGCCTATCCTCAGTTTGAATCTAAGGTCTAAATTCATCCTGGGTGGTCGGAGCATATCTGATCAAATTATATGACTTGTCGGATCTTAGTGATGCCAGCTTAAGATCTAGACTTCCTGGCCACAGAAATCTGATCCTGCAAAACTGCAAAGAGGTCAACTTTGGGGCCCTTATCACATGGTCCGTTTCGCCTCTTTGCCTTCTAGGTCGCACCATTTGATTTCTGAGAAGTAAGCTGTACCCACAGAATAACAATTGCACTTCCAGTATCCGGAGAACAAGCATGTTTAACTGGGTTTCTCTTTCCAGATCTTGATTTTTCTCACTATGTTGAGAGGTACCAAAAAAGAACATAAAAAATAATTAAACTATTCGTTTTGCGGCAATAGTTGCCGTGAAGTTTATGTGTGCCACTGCCTGCCACCGCAGTTCCCTCCAGCCCACCATGTGACCAAGCAACCAGTCAATATTTGGCTGGGACCATATCCAATATTCTCAATCACTTGGGTGATACTTGGTTTCCTCTGTTCCTGCATTGTATGAATACGGGAAACGCTCCGCACGTTTCGCACGCGGGGTTCACCCCGCAGCGATTCGAGCGGCGTTTCACGACATGGATCGAAGCAAACAGGGCTTGGGCGCTTGAGCCCAACCTTTAGGCCAAGCCGGGAGCTTCCTGTGGACATGATCCCTGGTATGCCGGGCATCCCAGCACTGTCTACAAATGCTCATGTTCAAACATTTGATTCCCATGTATTCCCATGTCTTGACGGAGACAATGGCCAAAGCAAGGTTGCACTGGTCCAAGAAAAGGTTCAGCGTCCTCTAGTGTAAAGCTCGTTTCAGAACTTTGGTTATGCCGGCAGCTGAATGAACTTTCGTCAGGTGTCAGCCCACCAAACTGATTGAGCACTGGAATGAAAGCCCTTGTGCAGTTGATGGCTGGCCGATGGGGCTTTGCTCAATGGATGAAGATAAAAGTGAAGATGTCAATATACAATGGCTGGTTGATGGGGAGTTCCGGATGTTGATGATGATGATGATGAGGAGGACAAGGATGATTATGATTGTGATTGTGATGGTGATGGTGGTGATGATGATGATCCTGATGATGATCATGATGATGATGATGATCCTGATGATGATGATGATGATGATGATGATGATGATGATCCTGATGATGATGCAACAGTTAACTTCAACAATTCAACAAATGATGACAATCCTCTTATAAAGGCAAACAATCAACCATCAGTCATTCATGGTAAGGTATAATGATCTACTATCAACATCCATCAACTTCCATCCACCATGATCAAGAACCATTCACCACTACCATCCTTAACCATTCTTTTAAATGATTGCCAATTCGAGTACAAGGCTGTCAGCATGCAACCAATGGCACCAGCATGCAGCTTCCGCCTTGCTGCTTCTTTGTGAGGTGCCAGGAGAATTGCCAGCATTAAGCCCTCGGCGCTTACAAGACTTCCCACTGAAGATTGGTATCCGGTCATAGCATGTCATGGCTTGTCTGTTCAAAGGCGCCTTTCAAGCCCATTTTGGCACCCACTTTGAGATGCTTGGGGGTTTGGAATGTACCTTCCACTGGCCCCATCCTTGAATGAGCAACCTTTGAGGAATGCCAAGGCTGATTAATGCTAATCCATGCTGATGAAACTTGACGCTGGTTGATCGGCCATTGCGGGGCGAGCCACTGCAGCGATCATCGTGAAGTTGATCATTCCAGGCCACTCACGCCGATCGCAATCGGCAAGGCGCCAGGCTACGGCAAGGGGAGTCTTCGTTTCCTGCAGTGAGATCAACGAAAGGCTCCACCGGAGCTCAACAGTGGTGCAGGGATGGTGCTGGCTCAAGGAATCTTTCTGCTGTGCGCCATTGGCGAAGAATCTTGCAGCATACATCTTTTTTTTTCAACCGACCCTCGGTATGACACCATGATCACCAAATGCTCATAAATTTTCAAGATTGACTCCTCAACGGTAGATTAGCAAATCATTACCCATAGCAACCGCTTGGAGCTGTATGTGGACCCATCGTTTGTTGACCTGACAAAAGCAACTTGAGCTGGCTAGCTGGCCAGCCAGCCAGCATTGATCATGGGATGTCGACTTTCATTGACTTGGATCATGGGAAATCTGCAGGAAAGCCTGGTTCCTACAGATTTTATCAGCAACCAACCCGGTGCGACAAAACAAAATTCAACATCATATTTGGATGTGTGGTCACAGTTGGTCGAAACCCCTCATTTGTGGGCTGGGCAATGCTCATCCTTTCCAAGACACAGGGTCTTGCAGGGTCAAAACAATTCATTAAATCAAAGTGCTTAACACTTCTACTTGAGATGTTTAGCCGGATTCCAGTATCCGTCGGTGATTGGTTCCCTTTCTTCACTCTGCCAAGAGAAATTGCCTCCTCTATGTCCAGTTTGTCCCATGCTTTGAACATCACAGAAACTTTTGACCTGAAGCTTCAAAAACATGCTCTGTGCAGCCTTGCATAAATAACCAATCAAACATTTGAATACATATACTGTATACTTTAAAATAATTCAAAAATCAATAAAAAAAATCGTATAAATATACATATCTGAAACTATTCACTTTGAATTGACAACTTAGCCCAACCTAGCCAACTTCACTCAGCAACTCCACCGGGGCCCTCCCTGTGCCTTGGCGCAACGTGCTCCACCATTTTGGCACATGGCGCATGTGTTTTTCGTGCAGAAGACACTGCCTCGTGCCTGCTAGTGGCCGCTAACGCTTCACTGCCAGCGATAGCGATGACCCAACCACTGCACATGCAAATTCCTAGGCACAGCTTCTTTGCCCCAGCATGTTCCATCTGCAAATTTGTCGTTTTAATGTGCACCCCAGTCTATCCGATCGTTCGACGCTGGACGGCGGATGGCCATTTCTGGACACACTTTCACCGCTGAAGGTCGAAACTAGGTAAGCTTCGTTCAGAGCTTAGTTCATGCTTAGTTCATGGATTCACCAAACAGTGGGCAATTATTATCATATTTACCATAGTAAGTGGGTGTAACTAGCGGCTTGATGTGGCTTGTACGCGAATCAGAAACAGGCTTTTTCTCGCTCGCAAGGCTGCGATAGCAGAGTGTGGCTCCTTCAATCGCCGATGACCTGCACAAACATCAAAGCAGCGATGGCAAACACAGCTTTCATCCAGCATCGGCAGTTCATCGTCACATCTTTTGTCCACGTTAATGTCTACCCAGGATTAATAAACCCCTGGTTGATTAACTAGGGGGGTTCCCATTTTAATGGAAAACCAAGGCTTTTAGGGGATACCCCCTATTAATCAACCAGGGGTTTATTAATCCTGGGTAGACATTAACAAGCTTCATACTGCCATCATTTGATGAAGCCGTCCAATCACCAATGCCTTGGGAAGCAAAGTCTGTTGGGCTCCTCTTGACATGCGACTCGTCCCGTTGTGTTGGAAAGACTTGGATTACTTTCGCCGCTATGTCATTGCAAACCTCAAAAGGTTGGTGGCTTTGAAAGTTCTGAATTGTCAATGTCACCATGATGACAATTTACACAGGCGACCTGATCGATGACGATGACGATGACGATGACGATGACGATGACGATGACGATGACGATGATGATGATGATGATGATGATGATGGTGATGATGATGATTACGATGATGATGATGATGACGACGACCATGACGATGAACATGATAATGCTGATGATGACGATGACAAAGACAATTATTATCGTGACGACATAGTATGACGACCACCTTTTCTCATCCAATTTCAGAAACGCAACGAACAGCTCTTTCCAGTCCCAAATGCTTCGCAGTAGCCGCTCTCCACCCCTGCATCATCTCCCACAGCCTCTCAGTCGTGGGTTCCGGAGTGCAGCATGGCAACTCCATCACCTGGTGAGTTTTCCGTGCTCTTCGACTGAGGTCCTACTCACTTGACGTTATTTCCATGAATCATGAATGGTAATTATTAAATGGTAATTTACATTCACCATTTTGTTCCATGCTAACCAATGCAAGCCATTCCAACAAAAGGATTTCTTTGACGGTGCCTATTGTTGATTTTTACTTCATTTTGCAAACACTCTACAAGGTCCTGAAGTGACACCCAACGAAAGGCTCAGGTTCACTGGAAGCCTATACCCTACTGTATCTAGAACCATGGCATCGCAGTCTGCACGCGTCAGCATCTATCGCCCTCCTCTGACTTCAAGTAATCTTACAAGGAAAATATGCGAGACATTTTGAAACACTGGCACGATACCATGTTACCATTTGTTGCATTTTTCGGATTTTTTCGGATTCTTTCAAATGTTCAAGCACAACCCCGCACAAATTGTTCAGCTGCACCAACTGACGAAATCCGGCGGAGGGGTTAGCTTAAAAAGGAAACGTACTCGAAATTCGTAGAACATGGTGAACGCTCATGATAGATCCGCACACTTTCCATACTAATCATTTATTTGGCATGGCGTATAAACCCATTCAACAAAAAAAGGCTGCTGGGATCTACGCACACTTGTGCATCCAAGTCGCCTAGTGCGACGTTGGGTCGAATAATGGAACCACGTCCACTATTGCCTAAAGACGAGACTTCCAAATGGTTGTTTGGAACACGTTCAATTCCGACTCACTCCTGATGGATGATGATGGTTGAAAACATGCTGCTACACCATAAACGGTACATGAATACTGACATCTGTTGTGGAACCTACTGCAATGCAAGTGATCTTCGAGATTTAGGACTTTACTGTGCATCCGTCAAGTCAGTGTGTGGGGTGCAGTTAGCGAATTCCCATGTGCTGGCTGCAAAGCAAGAAAGCTCCAATGCTTTTGAACTCTCCCAAGTAGCAAACCCAAAACCCTCAAACCTTAAGACTTAAAACCCTAAACTCTGCATTCAAAATAACTATGCAGGTATGCATAGGCAGTGCTTTCTTGTTTCTTGTCAAACGGTGGATGCTATCATGGTTAGGCTGAACATGGGCGTTGCGGCGGTGTGTGTAAGATTATCACTGTGATTAACGGGCAAGCTAACCAAAAGAACACATCCGGGTTTTGTTTTGGAACCTGATCAATTTTATGTAGTGATTGTTTACAACTGCGACACTGTCACACACGCACACAAACATGTCCACAATCAAAAAAACATCTAAAAAACAAGGCAGAGTCTGGTCCCTGAGCCCCAAAATACAGCTTGAAGATAACAATACCTTGAGGGTTACTTCCTCAATCAACAGAACTAGATTGTACTAGATTCATGATCATGCACTGTCTCCCTCCCAAATTTGTGACCAGCAACTGATTAAAAGGTGCATAAAGGGGGCATGCTGAACTGGAGCGGGGTTCCAATCCTGAATTTGAGGATCCTCCCATTTCTAATTCGGAAAATGCATTGTCTGTTTGCAAGACATTGTTCTCTGAGTCACCAAAGCGACAACAATTCAAGCTGGAATGGCCAAAAGAGGTGCTGCAAAGGACAGGATTTTCAAATTTTCTTGGTCAAGTGCAGCATGTACATGTACTAATATTTACAAAGTCCTAAGCTGGATAGAATCAACGCAAACATAATGTCGGCAAAAAATATTATGGGAAGCAAACACCTGTAGTACTGTAATAGGGAGCAGAAAAATATCAATGCAATCATATTTCGGGTATTGCATGCACAAACCTATAGACACTATCTGGAAAATCATCTAAAACTAAATCCAAATTTAATGCGTTTACAACCTTTTAATTTTTGGATTTTTGAGTGTCAGAGCTGGAAAAACACATGGCTGTTCTCAAGGTTCATCCCACAGGATTCATCCCAAGCGACATAGGCGCGTAAAGCTGAAGCCCAAAGGTTTGCCCATGTCATAGTCGTGAGCCACCTCAGCCGCCAAGAATAAGGCGAGAAAATGCAATTCATGACACAATCAATGCAACTCAGAATTTGAGGCTTTGCTTATTTTGATGCGCAGAAAGAGTCCGTGGAAAAAAAAACAAACAAAAAACTCACGTCCCTACTAATTCATGCCCAGGAGCAGTTTTTGTGCCCACCACACACAGGCAAATCAACGACAGCAGCAACACAGATGCAACCGACAGCCTGCCAGCGGTGAGATCAAAAAGCGATCAAGGTATGACACATCTTATCAGGTGGAGGCTAGTGAACTTGGGGCACTCAACCATCCCTGACACATCATGCTTCCCATCAATGGAAAACTGCACCATTGAGTAATCAGCTTCATCCCCTTATCATCCGATTCTTATCCTTCTCCTGCTATGATGTTTTCATCATGTTTCAACCATCCCAGGGTGCCCTACATAGATCCAATGCGTTCACACGATCTGTGATGGCGGCACCAGCACAGCAACACCACTGCTGCACGAGGCACGTAATGAAGGAATACCGACGCTGCTTCCGAATGAAGATCTGCAGCAAATGGAAACAGCAGGGATGGTCAGCAGGGATGACTTGGATGAGATGAAATCAAACCTATTCGTCTTGTGATTGGAACCACGAGTCTTCGTGTGAGTGAACATTGTACTTGCAGTATAAATGGACAATCATGAGCATAGTTGTTGAGATCTACCAACAAAAGCTTATTCTGAGTCTCTTTCGGCCCGTGAAAGTGTGGCAAATTTCAAGCGTGCACCTCGCAAACGGTTTGCCCCAAGAAGGTAGCAGCTACTGCGACCATGCCATACCACAAGGCGTAGTGCCACACAATCCTCAACACATGTGCCACTGGAAATCCTTCCAGTTTTCAGTTTACAGTCTGACTCAATGAGAATCAATCAGTCCATATCTCGTATCCACAGTATCGACAAAGAATAGCTCGATATGTGTCACCATGTGTCACCACTAGCAGCAAAACCGAGAGGTCAATAGACATGCATTTCATTGCATTCCCCTGTTGAGTCATACCCCCCATCATCATCAGCTTCAAAATCAGCCAATCAGCAACTGGGCTTTGGCCATCATTTCTCTTCAAAACACTCTGTGATCTCTCTGGCATTTGGCATGAAAATGGTGCATTCTCCAGGCAGGGTCCGCGAATTTCTCAAACCAGCAGCCCAAACTTTCGACGGTGGAAGGAGCGTGAAGTCAAATGATTGCTGTGACAATCTGAGAATGAGAATATCAATGTTGATGTCTGACTGGATGATAAATGTCCAATAGCTTGTTGTAGGAGGATATCTTGGACGTCTCAGCTTCACTTCAGCAACGGAACCTGTCCCTCTCACAAGGAACACCAAAATCCCCAATATACAATCGGCCATGGTCTATCACAATCCACAACAAAACAACAGCGGTGATTGCATCCTTATCCGCCCAATGGGTGTTTCTCAAAATAGGGGCATCCCCAAATCATCCAATAGTAATCATGGTTAGTAGTCATGCAATAGTAATCATCCAATAGTATCAATAGTAATCATCATCAATAATGATCTAAGCATATTTAAGCCAAGCATTTTTTTGGGGTCCCCCAATTCTGGGAAACCGCCCCAACGTTATCCTGCGATTTCCAAGGTACTGGTCCATCATGAAGTACTGGATCGTCGCCAAAGAACTGGACCTCAGAGTACAACGCTAGGAATGCTAATCAAACCTGGTTGGTTGTTGAACCACCCCCATAAATAGTGGTTAATAGTGGTTAAGAATGATTAAAAAACATGATTATCATGGCTAATTGATAATGATCATTACTGGTTGGCGGTGCTTCACCACCCCGTCATGAAAAATATGCTTGTCAACCAACCACTTGTTGATGACTAGTAGGGAAAATGAACACATGTTTAAAACCACCAGCCAGAAACTAAATCATCCAAAATTGCATGCACGGTTGCACAGTACTCATGCTCTTAGATGACAAATTCATATACATTCTGTGTTTTCCGATGACTGACCGGGGATGCCTGACATATAGAACTTACCGCCGGCATGCTGAAAGGACTCATCCAAGGACTTTGCAAACGACTCGCGCCCTGACACCATCCTTTCACGATTCAATTGGCACCAAATGGAAGGTATGTAGGTATAGCACACCATGCGATGATAACTACTTGACTAACCAAAAATCAAAACGTCCGTGGTTGCAACCAGAATTTTCATAGTAATTCCTTGCGCAGGACACTCTTTGCTGTGTCACCTCTGGAAGTTATGCAGGCTTTGGAGGTACAGCGGTCGAGCAGCGATCAGGGAGCAGTTCTGTATATGCTCCGTAGCTTTGACCAACTCAAACATCCACTGCATCCTGTGACTTGCGGTGAATTGGGGCTGACACCACTTTGGTTCTGAGATGTTTTCTTGCCTGGATATGTCTGGACATATCAAGATCTTTTTTGGGGTCAGATTGTAATCTGACCCACAGTGATTTCTCTGGAGTTTGGTGCCTCTCCCCACTCATGTCAATGGGGAATCTGAAATCAACTGAACAACAAACAAAAACGTGCTCTGCCGCGCAGTTGAATTCGTTTCCCTCTTGAGGCTCGAACAAGAACACGAAGCTTGCCACAGTTGCCTAGCGCAGTCCATGATGCCAGGTGCCACCATGTGCCACCCCAACCAGGCGCATGGGAGGCACCTGGACTGCTTCGCTGTGCATTCCCACCTGAGGCCCAGTGATGGGTTAGGCTTCACCGGTGGGTCCCCTGAAGGAATTGATTTCGGTCAAGCCCTTTGAATCGCTCGTCACATGCTCCCTGAGATTCCCTGAGTCAAAAATCAGCTACACAGCTGAATGACCACCATTAACAAGGGCGAGGGTTCAGCGAAAATGGGAGATAGGATGATGGATGATGTCTGGCGCCTCGATTAAGACTGGGCTCAGAAGAATGCCACCTCCCAAACCTGGCCGTGCCAAAGGTGGGGCAGCTCTCTCGGAGGCATTCCTGGATGGCCATGGTCATCATTGTGAATTCTGCTGGCAACCTGTTTCCACATCTGTTCGATTGGATGTCGCCGTTGGTTTTTCTGCTTGCTTTTCTCAGAGTAACTACGGTAGGATTTCGTGCCATGGTTTTTCAGCGGGTGGCCTGTTGATATTCCTATGAACATTATGAACTTGCACACACTTAAACGGTTTTTTTTAGCAACCTCTGACATTTCGATGTCCCGAAACGGATGAACCATGGGCTTGGTTGCTTGGACCGACCATCGGGCTCATCATGGTTGCACACTTTTTGGGCGGTCGCACATGCCATGGATGCTGCGCTTGTGACAAACAGGGGATTGGGGTGGATTTGGTGCCTCATGGTGAAAAAACTAAACCAATCCCCAAAATATTTCAATATAGAAGATTGCAAAGTAATTCAAACCGGGCATGGGCCGCGTGTATTGGAATTTACAATACGAAATGGACATTGATGGAAGCATTGTATTTGGTACTTCCTTGGCCTAGGTCCATATCTATTCCATAAGTTTCTCTGCCAATTTTTAGGGAATCACACGGAATTACTGCGTTTCGGCTAGTATCCCTCTACTTTCCAGGCCCTCGAACCCACCACCCGCAGCACCTAGCATGGCTCCCAGGAACCCAGTGCCTCGCATGGCAAGAATTCCGCATATTTCTCAGAAAGCCAAGAAACAACCAGGGTCAGAAGTTGCTCCTGAATTGTGCATTCTGGTTCATCCCCTGATGGCAGATCCATATATAATCTATAGTCACAAGCCACTTCGAGATTTCTCTTCAAATAATATGGACGGCTTAGTTGTGTGAATTTCACATCATGCACCAGCCGATTTGTCCCATGAAACAACCAAGAAAGACAGCGTTTCGTGCTGGACTCCCTTGGTACGGAGATCTTCTTTCGCTTGGGATGCAAGTTCACAGCTTGGAGAGCACTGAGCACCCACACCGAAAGCCACCATCGGGAAGGTCATGGGGTGACGGTCCTCTGCGCAACCAAATGCCATCGGCACGCGCAAATCTCCATATGGTGAATAAATCTATATTAATCTCAGCATTCTCAGGTGAATTAATCTATAGATATCTATTACTATAGTAATCTCATCAAGGCCCTTCTTGGCTTCCCAAAAAATGGAGAAAAACATGCTGCTTCTCACCGAGAACGCTATCAGGTTGTCCCTGGGCCGCACAGCATGCGCTCGGTGTCCTCACCACCCTTGAGCCAATCGATGGGATTCAGGTAGGACGTGGCTTGGAAGCGCCAGGTCCTTGCTGCGACTGATCTGCGACATCCGAAGGAAAATGAAGAGATGAAATGAACACCTACAGAATTTCATATCATTTCAACAAGAAAATTAAGGAACACCATGTGAAAGGAACACTTTCAACAATGATCCCGAATTGATTTCTATCATTGGCATTCTATGGTTCGAACACATGGTGCATACGGTCTCACCTGGTCTTAAGTGGTTCATTGACTTTCTTGAACAACCATTGGATAAAGAGTTGGCTGGAGTCCTTCATGGTCGTTCGATCAAACTATCCCAGGACCGTGGCATGATGGAGGACAGTCTGAGTTGCCCGAGCATGACCAAAGCGAAGGTGGTGAGCAAAGCCGCCAAGCAGGCTGGCGTGGAGCTTGCGCGACTCTGTCATCCCACAGCCCCCATGCGCAAATGACTGCGCAAGCTTCCTCAGTCTTTATCTCATTGATCTCATGTTGCAACTTTGTACTCTCATGCACGTCCTTGGCCTTTCCAACTCCCAATGTTATACAGTATATAATTAAGCAGAAACTGTTTTATAAACCGGGCTGAAATTTGCGACTTCTGCAAACAAAGGCAAGATTTGATCACTTCGGTGGTTTGTGATACTCTGTGCTAGTGCCACACAATCCGGATCGCCACTTGTTCAACCTTCGTGGAAGAGCTTTCATTCAACTTCTCAGCTGAAATTGTGAACCCTGCTCCACAAGCATAGCCAGCTGAACCTACGAAGGCCCCGTACTTGGCAGAGCAGTATGGAAGACCTGAAGACTGGAGCTGGAGAACCAGGTAGGCAGTTTCGCGGGCGGCATGTGGATGGCATCACCGCAGTGCCTCGTAAAATTGCAGCATGCAGTGATGACTATTGCAGTGTTGCGGCAGCCCCTTTCTTTTCATTGCCTCTTCTTCTGGTGGCCCCATTGCCCTATTGTATGCCAAAACTATCGATCCCCAAGATTAGATGTCTCCCACAAATATCTTGATCTGTGGTGTTTCTTGGCACACGTCCACGGAGAGATTTCAAGCTTCATGTCAAGGCTGCTTCATTCCAAAGCTGTTTCATGTGGCTGCGGTTGTCAAGAATTAGGCCACCAGTGATTCCTAAAACCTGGTCTGTGATGACCCGCCAACATCAACCTGGTCAACTTAAAAGCAAACCATGTTCCACTGTACATCTGACCAGCACCCGTCTGACTTCCGCACCGTGAAGGCTCGCCGCCAACATCAGCAACCAAACCATGGCAATGCCAGCAATTTGCTCAGACCTCGTCGCCATGGCACATCTTTTTTTCCAACTTTGCAATGACACCAATTGGCACTAAAAATCAACGCAAGAGCATAAATGGTGACATGACCATTTTCATCAACTCACAATTTTCACCATAACAGTATAAAAAATCACCATTTTCATTCAATCTGACACTAATAAAATTCACAATAGCAGTCACAATGGGTCACCTGCCTGTGGCTTACAATGATGACCTTCCACAGTCCCGAGGCTTCCGCTTGGCTTCCATCAATTCACTCAGAACATCTGCGTAGCTCACCACCACCTGACGCCAGAAATGCTCCAATCAACGCGTCAAAATGTGACCCAGATTTCTTATGCCAGAGTTCTCCAACCCAAGATGCATCCTGAAACATCAGCTGACCATGGCCAAATATGGCCAACTTGGGATATGGGATGGTTCATGTTCGACCTACCAACATGGTGACTTCTCAAGTCATAGGGGTAACTCCGAATCATCCAATGGTAGCTATCTCTAGCAATAAGCCTTCCAGTATTTGGCGTCCCTTATTCTGAGAAACCACCAGGTGTTGCTTCTTAAACCATTATTGCTGGTGATTATTCCCTGTGTTGAACACCTTTCTGAGCCACTACAAATCAACTGTAAACCACCGGTGTCCACATCTACAACCATCCAAACTTAACCAACCCACCTCTGTCCGCACCTCTGGGGTGGAGTCTGGGTTATCTTCCAGGCCTGGGACCACCACGGCTCTGGGATGTATACATATTATGATCGTTTCTCAAACTAGGGAACCCATGGGAACCCCAAACATGGATGCTTTATCAAAACTTATTACTTACAGTGGTTTAAACAAGGGATGATTTTGGGGTACCCCTGTTTTGAGAAACCACCATGTATATGCCTAACTGTAAATATGTATATTGATATTTTCTATAGGCATAGTTATATCATATATCATATGTATTTGAACCTCAGTGGTGATATGTGGTGGGATCGTTGTTCTACCGCTTGAATGAACGATGGCAGGCAGCTCTCCACATACTCGGATGAAAGTTTGCAGGTTGCTCAGTTGCCCCCCCCAAAAGTTCTGTTGTGCTACTCAAATCGTCAGAACTTCAAGGCTTTCCAAGAACTTTCCAAGGCATTCCAAGGCTTTTGGGAAGGTAGCACAAGCAACTACGAGCAAATGCAATTAGTGGATGTTGTAATTTTGTATCTTCTAAATATGCACCCCCAAAAAAGCAATGCACTTTGTCAATGTGAATCGCTTGACTAATCTGTGTGGTTACCACTGATGCACATTTGCTGCCATCTTTGGTGAAGCCTCCTCAAGGAAGCAGAATGCTGCACAGTGGCCTTTGCACATTTCTTTCGAACCATTTGGAATAGAAGTTGCCAAACAAAACATTTTGAAAGTCCATCTGAAGCACGTCCTGTCCAAACGTGGGCAAACGCTGCATCCTATGGTGCAAGTAGAACCGCATGTCTTGGGTGAACGTGGTGAACTGCAAGAGCCATGACTGACCATGGTAGTACTTCTTCACCGAAAGTCGGAGTGAACAACCCTACACCCCCACAGGTCAGCAATTCTCTGACACCGGGTCGTCACCCGTTGTCGGAACACTGGGGCACCCAACGCGTGCAAAGCTGTTCCTGTTCCTGGTCCAGAGTTTGACCGTGGGAACAGGTATCCCAGTCGGCCTTTCTGAAAAATGTACAGCATCAACTAAGCAGCTGAATTAGGTTTGTTTATAACACAGCACAAGGTTGATAAGCAGCTGAATCACTCTTTATCAATAGTTTGTAAATAAAAACAGCAAAGGTTGATCAATTGATGCAGGCAATGGTGCTTGTCGGTGTCGTTTCTACTCCATTGCAAATCAATGCACATCATTTTGTGACCACAAACTTGGTTGCCAAACCGTGTGTGGCACCGACTGAAAGAAGCTGCGTTGCCAGTTTGAGGAATGTCACATGGTTTCCCTACGGACTTGATAGACTCAAATTTCACAAATGCCAAACTATACCAAATGCAAACAGAGACAATGATAGGCAAACATGAAAACAAAAATAAGGATTGGTTCATGATTGAGAATTTGATTGTTGTTGACTAGAATATGATTGATTTGATTTGGCTAGTTCCTGCGGATAGTTCCGGGAGGCTAAATACCGTTGATAATGAATAATCAAGAAGTCTCATCAATAAATTCAAACAGCGGTGATCCTCCAGAACAAGAGGGATACAGTGTATAACATTGTCAACCATTCAACGTCTGTCCAAGATTAAAGGCAATCTCAGAAGGAAGGCAGCACAATTTTCGTCAGAAGCAACTTGCTTCAGCTGCAAATTACCCATTTGTGCTCTTCATCACTGATGCACAATACAGGTTAGACAACACGTCCACAAACCTTGCCCAACGCATGCAGTAGGAGTCTTCCCAGAACAAGGCCATGCAACATCTGTCTAAAAGTGAAAGGCAATCTCAGGAGGAAGGCAGCACAATTTTCGTCAGAAGCAACTTGCTTCAGCTGCAAATTACCCATCTGTGCTCTTCATCACTGATGCACAATACAAGTTAGACAACACGTCCACAAAGCTTGCCCAACGCATGCAGTAGGAGTCTTCCCAGAACAAGGCCATGCAACATCTGTCTAAAAGTGAAAGGCAATCTCAGAAGGAAGGCAGCACAATTTTCGTCAGAAGCAACTTGCTTCAGCTGCAAATTACCCATTTGTGCTCTTCATCACTGATGCACAATACAAGTTAGACAACACGTCCACAAACCTTGCCCAACGTATGCAGTAGGAGTCTTCCCAGAACAAGGCCATGCAACATCTGTCTAAAAGTGAAAGGCAATCTCAGAAGGAAGGCAGCACAATTTTCGTCAGAAGCAACTTGCTTCAGCTGCAAATTACCCATCTGTGCTCTTCATCACTGATGCACAATACAAGTTAGACAACACGTCCACAAACCTTGCCCAACGTATGCAGTAGGAGTCTTCCCAGAACAAGGCCATGCAACATCTGTCCAAAAGTGAAAGGCAATCTCAGAAGGAAGGCAGCACAATTCTCGTCAGAAGCAACTTGCTTCAGCTGCAAATTACCCATTTGTGCTCTTCATCAGTGATCCACCACACAAACCTTGTACATTGAAATTCATACTCGGAACGACATGACGAACTTCAAGCGCCATGAATCAGTGCATCTCTCAACTGCACTACCGCACCTGAAATTCCAACGGTTCACATGTTCCTCTGCACTGCTGAGCCAACGTAATCCTATCACCAACGTCGCTGAGGCCTTCTTCAGCTGCTTCAAGCCCTTGCTGCCAGTGCGCCAAAGGGCCAAACCTTGCGTTGCAATGCTTCAACAGCAGGCAGCAGCTATTGGTTGCTCGACTGGTCACACCTGGGTTGCTCTTTGATCAGTACCCGTAACCCATCGTATCAATCCATCAATCCCCTCCCATCAACAACTGGGTGAACTCAGATGGCATCTGCCACCTGGGCCTCTTCACATTGAATCTAGCAATGAAAGGTCGACTCAGTGCCCAGCACAATGTGGAGCAAAGGAGTGCCAAAAGCAACCAAGAAGGAGCAGATCGATTCACCAACACCTCACCAATTTCCCAAGATGGACTGCGCTTTTGAATCATGAACCTCACTTTTGCACCCTACACCAGCCAACTTGAATACGGTCAGATACAATCAAAGACAATCAAACTCCTATGCATAGGGATACCCCACTCACAGTCACCTTTGGCAGCTTTAAATTCAGCCTTTGCAAACTGCAAGCACTTCACACAGATAGTAAGAGGCCACAGGGGGCCATAGGAGGCCTAAGGACTGCACTCCCAAGGTCACTCCCAAGCAAAGCATTGGGATGAGCACCACGATGCAATCCTCCAGCGGCTCTGAGACCCCGAAATATCGGGAACTTTCCAGTGCCAATGTCCAGAAAATAATGATTTTTTATCATTAATAATATCTTTATCATCATTGTTTTAACAACAATCTATAGTAATGGTAATGAATAAATACTTTTTTAAATGAACATATCCGGTATTGACAAAGGGCTTGGATAGGCTTGGTGACTCGACAACATAGAATTGAGCAAAACACTGCGAATTCACTCCGACTGCTTCGCTGTCCAGCGAGGCAATGTGTAAATGCTGGATCTGGTGTGGATGACAACACGCGCGTACATGAAACTTGTCACCTTTTCTGGTACTAGCTCACTACATCCTCACTACATGGCTGTGAGTCAAAACCCTGTGCCCCTGCTTCCCCTATCATTAACCATTGTTTTTACTATTATTGTTGGTGATTATCCCCCATGAGTTGGTTGGTTAATATTGACCCATAGCCACATCCTTACTACCTTTGCAAACATTTACGGTGGGCAACAACCACAGTATCATCTCTCTGCCAGCTGCCCATGGAAGCAGCCCCAGTCATAATCGATGACAGGAAGTTCCGGAAAGTCGGGATGCCTGGCGTTCATGGAATGCAATTGAGCTATATATTAAAAAGAAGTAGATGAAGTAGGCTGGGAAACTTCAGGTTCAACTGGTATGGCTGATACAAGTAATGGCTGAAAATGATGTTTAAAAAAGTAAAACCCGTTGCCACCTTTACGCCATCCTAACTTGAACTGCAAGCTTCAAACACCCTACTTGAAAACAAACAACACGGTCATACAAGCTCACAGCACTTCCCATCATTGTCAGCCACATCACAAAAGCGAGTTCAAACATAAATTCTTCACACATCTTCCCTTCAAATGGAAATTTCGAAACTAGTTGTGGCAGTGGGTTTGCTTCTTCGCTGCACCTTCTAGCCAGGAACACTGAAAGGTTCACCATCGAACCGACCTGGGTGGAGAGCAGTGATCACTGATGCCCATGGCATTCTCCCACGGAGAAAAGGTCAATAAGATTAATTCAGTATGAAAGCAAACAAAACTGACATTACGGCTCAGTATGGCTCAGTATGGCAAGTCGCCCAGTTATTGCAGCGCTTGTCAGCCTCTGGGTCCACTGCCAGAATCATGAACTGGGACAGCGCAACCACCGCGGATTCCTGGAGCTGCAACTATTTGGTGCTTCGTGTCATTCACAGCCTACTGCACCACCAACCATGGAAGTGTGGTGAAAACAAAGCAGCTTCGTCGGCCATGACCCAACGGACCGTTGATCTTCGTTGGCGCCTGCAAATAAGAAAACGAGATCAAGACTGGCACGAAGATACTTCCACCTCCAGTTCCTGATGCAGCAGCTAGCGCAGAGGACCTGGTCGCGAGGCAACTGCCAGGTTTGCACTGACACACACTACCGTCGTGGTTGTCCGGTGATGATGGGCTGCCAAGTCACCCTTGGGTTTAATCTGGGTGATGAAGCGACAAACCCTTTATTTTGAAGACTGCTGGAAGAAAAGGGTTGTCTTATGCTTTCCTGAGGTCTCGGCACCAGTATGAGGAAGGTGCAGAATTTCCTCGGAAATGCAGCCTTGTCTCATGAGTTCTGGGGGGTTTTCATCAGTTTCCTGGCACTTTAATGTTGGGAGATCCAGCTTGATAGGCAAGCCCTGGCAAATAGCTTGCTCCGCGTACTCAGCTTTCTTAGCTTTTACGAATAGAAACAGCGTGTTGCCTTGTGCCAAGTCCAATGTCAAACTGCGTCAAACTCCAAGTACTTGGGCGATGCTCCAAAGTAGAAGGGAGGGGACCATGGTGAACCTTGGAGATTTTCTCATTCAGTCTTTGGAAGACTAACACGATTACGGCAGTTGAAGAGTATCACAGTATCACTCGTTCCAAATGTGCTTACTGAAGATTTCTTTCTGACCTTGACCCATCCAGTGCAAACACACGTCTCAGCAGCTTGATTATGGAGTACCAATCCATCTTGGTTTAACTTCATCGTTGTCACCGATAGCCAATAGCTGCCAAGTACAAATGATCTTCGAATATGTTCAGCCAAAGGTATCCAAAGGTCAAACAGGACACAACTACATCTCAAACCTATCCTTTGTTTTGACAAGAATGTGTTTAACAAGAAACATATAAATCTATTCAAGGATTGTGATATTGATGGTTACATAAAAACAAGCAGGTCAATCTATTCATTGCTATAGAGATCTCTTGCTAATCTTGCTATGATAGAAACAATCAGGTCCTCCATTGCTGTTAGCAATCTCCTGACCGCATCCGCGAAGCGACGCGCAGTTCCACGATCGCACCGAGCGCCAAGTGCGCCGAGCGCGCCGAGCGGCTCGCTGCGATCGTTCCAGGCTGACTCCCATGCCTGCGCCAAGGCGATACAATGAAAGTTTATGAAGTTAACATTAGTTAAGTATTATGTATTATTAACATGTTTACTTCATATACTTGACATTAGTTTATGAATACTAAACATTTTGTTATGGATTATTTGTTAAGCATTATGTAAACTATTACACTCTGTAATAGAGTTTATGTAAACATTTTAAGCAATATGGATAAATAAACACTTGGTTAAATATCTTATTTGCAAACATTTGACTACAAAATTGTCTTTCTACTGATCAGCCCCTCTCACATTAGACAATGGTAATTCACGAGATGTGTCTAGTAACTACAAGCAGTGAAACAACGCAACAACATGACATGACTGCAAAAATTAGTAACCTCGCTGAACAACTTTCAAAACAAAACACTCACGAAAAACGAGAACAGCCATCCGAACTCCACTAAGCCCACCAGGTTGTGATAGAAACCCGACCTTCCTTTGCATCGCGCGGCAAGTTTTTACGCCGTTCCTCAGTCACCAACAACTTTTTTGCAAAACCCATGCGGACTTGAAGATATGTTGATATTGGGCTCCTGATGCAAACAATATTTTCTCGTTTTGGCTCAAACAGCATGAGCAACTGAAAACAGAGAAAGAATTATGTTATGAAGTAGTGGAAAAGCTTTGTTCCCCCAAAAGCGTCCCATTAATGACCCATCAAAGCCAGCTCTGACTGTCTATGATTGCAAGCACGCAAAAATTGGGTAAACTTTGAAAGGTTACCAAATAAAGGTAAGTGATTGCACAGGTTGCCTGCAGTTTTGAGATTGTCGCAGTTTTTGACGTTCTTGCTGTTCATGTTTTAGTTGCTGTGTTTGCCGTTCATGTTTTTTTTTTTGTGGTTGCGGTCCGCGCGAATTATCTGCCGCAAGCGGTTCCATGTCGACATTCACTCGGCATCGATGCCATGGCTGTGAACATGTGTCACAAGAATTCCATGGTTAGCTGTCACTGTATCTTCGTGCTATGGGTCAAAACCCTGCACCCCTGGTTCCCCCACCATTCACCATTGTTTTCTCTATTCTTGTTGGTGATCAACCCCCCCGAACGTTGGTTGATTAATATTGACCCAGGTCGCCATGTCTCATGATGTTTAGTCTAGCATCCTCAGCTTAACCATCAACAAGCAATACCGTATTTGTGGGTGACAATCTACTTCTGCCATCAACCGTCTCACCTATGAACAAATACACAAAGCAACAATCTACCACATCAAAAGCATCTGTGATAATCTGTCAACATTTTTTTTGACAATTGATCAACCATTTTCAAACGCAATCTGACTGAAACCACCTGCAACCACAACCAATGACCATGGCCGACCACAGGGGCCCTCTCGCTGCATCAAAGGGACGAGCTTGCAATGCATTGATGAAGCGAAGGGCACTCAGAGTCTTCGGTGCAATAAGTGCACAGTCCCTGGTGGAACGTTGGTCCCGGCACTGATAGTATTCCATGCACGGCAACCTTCGTAACCTGACATGACCGCATGCATGCACATATGTATGGATCATCTTTACTTCTCAAATGATTATCGATCTCCTCAACAAAGAAAGAAACAAATACAAGGAGATTGACGTATCTTCAAAGGGCACGATGTATATCTATGATATGGCAGTGGGTCAAAACCCTGTACCCCTTGTTCCCCTATCATTAACCATTGTTTTCCCTATTATGGTTGGTTATTATCACTTGAAAATTGGTTGATTAATATTGACCCATAGCCATATCTACCTATGTTGCCTGTTCGCCATGCAGCACGTCCATCCCATCCATCATTTCCATCTCTTCCGCTCGCCATGATCTGCAGCATTGGCGCACCTTTCTGCAGACCAGCTCGCCGCATTGCTCGTCGGCCTGTGCAAGCAACAGATCTCCAATATCCTAAGGATATCCTTAGGATACCATCCTTAAGCAAAGCCTACTCTGTCCTTTTCAAATCATGCTGCCATCACCGTCTGTATGCTCAAGAATTGTCACAAGATACAGGCATTCAGGTGGTCCATAAGTCCTTGTATCTTTCGAACTAAGGCAACGCCGGTGGCAGGATAGCATTTGAAGCGCTGTTTGGCCATCTGGGTATGGGTCGAAATAATCACCCAATTTTGGTACATTCATGGTTGAAGCCCTGAAAATGATTGGCCACGATGACATGTTGCCATCATGCGGTGCTGTGGCTGCCGCTGCGACAGCCTTCTCATTTGAGCACTTTCTTCCCTTGACAATGCTGCGCAGGTCTTGCCAGTTCAACCTGGAGAGTAGTGATCAAATCCCAGCTGTTGACTCTGTTGAGCATGATACCCACCATATCCCAACAGAGTTATCAGGGCTTATCACATAACTTGCATCGCTTGCTCTCCAGTGCATGGCCTGGCGCACTATCAGTCTGAATCTGATAGGTATATCAAGGTATCAAATAACTATTGTGGCCTATACTTCTTCAATATCGGATTTCCAAGATTGACTCACCATGATAGTGGAACCACACTGAAGATCTTGTCTTCGCTGACGCGCCCAGACCTATGTTTGCGCGTGCACCAGGCTATTGATGGAACTGTACAAATGTGTTGTGGGAACCATGAAATCTGTGCCGACCAATGCCCCTGAATGAGGGACCCTTCTCGAAAAACTTGGATTCCGGACGCTTCCTTTGGATGCTTCGCGTAACCGAAGGAATCTAACCTCAAACGGGACTTCAAACCCACAGAAATTTGATAGATACAAAACGAATGTGGTTGGGCGGAAGATCAGTCTGGACCATAAACTCAAAGTATCTCAAAGTGAGATCATTTGCATGCCTCATGGCAATAAGATTCATACAGCTTTACATTCTCTCTCTCTCTCTCGCATTCATTCCGTGGTTTCTTAAAATAATCCAATAAATCAATATAATCATTTATACTAATAAACCAGCCGTTTTTAGGGTCCCCTGGCACTTGAGAAGCCACCATTTCCCACTTTTGCAAAACTGATCGAAAAACATCCGCAGCGGGTAGACCTCTGTCGACGTGCCACCCCTGCCAAGTCTCTGACTTGCTCTCGTTCTGGCAAGATCGATTGAATCAAACAGCCCATATCCCCAACAAAGAACAGGCGGACGGATTCACAGTCAAAAATGCCAACAGTCAAACTTCATCAAACTTGATCAAACTTGCAATTTCATTGCGCTTGCTGATGTCTTCAAGCAGAACTTTTGCTTGGAAACAAAGAACAAACTGAGCTTTATCATGCTCATTCCACCTGCAGCCAGGCTGGGATGCATCAGTTCAAGGCCAAAGATCATTGTAAACTATATCTTTAAGAATCATCAGTTGGCAGATTGTGGATGGTCCCAGCCTGAAGTCTTAGTGAACAAACCAAACCTTAAAGGAAGAGTCTTTGTTTAGATTTCAAATCATTGAAGTGCACCCGGATAGTCCGTAGGGGAAACGCCACCCATGAATGTCCGTGACCGGCTCGGATTTCCAATCCTGCACCAAAGGTCCCAAGTGGATCTCAGATGCAAAGAGCTCTTCTGGACGGCTGCCATTCACCAAAACCTCGACCTCGAGTGCGCCAAACATGTCAGCTTTGATGAGTGCCAAAAAGCGTGTCTCATCCCCTTCTGGTTTGTTATAGGCAACCTCCTTAGGCAACCAAGCCCGTTGAGATAAACAATTCAAATTGAGCTGCTTACATGGACCAATGGCCTCAGCAACTGAGTCTGTTTCTATCTCTGTCTCATTGGGAGAGCCATGGGGATCTGATCGTGATACGCAACAAAGTGTGACAGCAAGTCTTCAGAGAAAGTCTAGCTGCACCAAATTGCTAGTCGTCTAACCTGGGAAAAACGTCATGCCAATCCTGTGCTCTAGCTACCTTAGACAGTGGTCCCTGGCAAATCTGGAATCATTTCACGGCGAAACTTCAAATTGTTGCGCTTCCCTGAATGAAAATTAAGATATGAGAGTGCCACCATGGATCCATGGTGTCCCATCATGTCATCTACATCACGACAAGTGGGTCAAAATCATAAACTCCCACATGGATCCAAATGGATCAATAATAGCACCAGTAAATGTGTTGATCATTGTGGGTCCCCTTTGTCGCTTTGACCCAGGGTTGATGGAAGTACGAAGAATTCCTCCACGAGTTATAGGTCCAAAATGTTTCAAATCATCAAATCAAGGATATCAAGACATATGGCTGTGGGTGAAAACGATTGTTTTCCCTATAGTTTTGTTGGTTATTTACCCCCATTAGTTGGTTGATTAACTGCTTGACCCAGCTCGCCATATGACACCGTGTTGTACCACGCTGGATTCCAACACGACAGGACCACAGGATACAAAGGCAGCACCATACCGACTCAACTGTGGCCCGCGCGTGGATCGGAGTGTCGGGTGCCAACACCTGGATGTGCGAGTCCAAGCAGCAACCCGAAACAAGGGATATTAACCAACCAATAGTGGTGGCTGGTAACCACCAGTAGTAGGGAAAACAATGGTTGATAGTAGGGGAACCAGGGGTACAGGGTTTTGACCCACAGCCATATCTATTGAACAACTTTCAAACTCATAGTAGCCGTGAATATCTATTAAACAATGCTGGCTTAACAAATGAAGTTGACATACTAAACCATACTATACATCAAGATCCATCAAGAACTAAACAGGTGGTTGATCTGTTGATCCACCTATTAATCTTGAAGATTTGTCAACTTGGTTTTATCGATAGAAGTAAAAACATCGTGAAAAACGCACAACGTCGCCAAGAATAGAATCCAATTGTATAGAATAACATATTAAGGACTTGCAAGTAGGAATCGGAACCATCGACTCTGGTCAACTGAAAAAGTGAGAAACTCGTTTCGAATTCTCCAAGAAACTCTTTGCGATTGGTTCTGAATTTCTCTCATATGTAGTTGCGCGGTGTTTCGTGCCCTGGCAGCCACCAGCGCTTGTGGTAGCTTTAGTCCAGTTCTCAGGCCTCGCTTAAAACTTGAAACAGTTGATTGGCCGCAACCGAGGAGCAGCAAACCAGATCAATCAGTATACGGAAAAAACAAGCATGCTGGGCTCAACACAACGAACTAGTCAGCGCCTTTTTTGTCAATTTGCTCAGGCACCAGTGAACCAATATTTGTAAATATGGGTATTTGCAATCCGCTCAAAGACAAGAAATAGCAACACGCTGTACCGGCAGCCCCACCTGATGCCCATCTGCTGTGATCACCAGGCTTGCAACTGAGGCTATCGCCGGACAGGTTGGGGATCTGCAGTGGGAACGATAAGTAAGTGTTTGGATGTTGCACAATTGAATTGCATGTAAATCGATAAATGAATAAATAAACAAGTGAATAAATCAATAGACAAATAAATAAATAAACATGCTATGATGTATAAGTACATCTGTATGTAAATGTGTGTGTGTGTGCGTGCGGGACTATCTTGGTGGTTTCTAAAAATAGGGGGCCTCCAAAATGGATGATGTTTTTACTGGAATTTGTTAATTGGATGATTTGGGGGGGTCCTCTATCTTGAGGAACACCTCTCTCTCTATATATATATATACATTGTGTGGTGTGTGTGGTGGCGACTGTGTAGATTCACTTTGTGGAACATCGCTTTCATGGGAGCACCACTGTCCAGTCCGACTTTTGCGGATGCTTGCTCCTTTGGTTTCATTTCGCTGTTTTTCTGCTCGTTAGCTTGCTACTGAGTTCAGATCTGTTCAGTGTGTTTTGGCCTTGAATTGGCTCTATCCAGGATAATTCCACCAAAGTAAGCTTACAATAGCTTAAAGAGTATCTTCAACAATCCCTCATCAAGTCTCAAGCACTCTCAGTCTCGGACCGTCAGCCCAAATTGTCTGACTATTGAGCAATAGCATATATTGCATATGACATGTTTATCCAGTGCAAGCATCATGCAAATCATTGCCACAACAGTATCTGGAACAACCCTCTTCATCCATACCATTGCATTCTATCAACTTACACCATCATTCGTATCTATATATATCTATCTATCTCTATCTATCTATCTATCTATCTATCTATCTATCTATCTATCTCATTTGTATTTTTTTCAACGGGGAAACCATGAATTGCCAGGCTACCGTAGTTTGTCGTGACCCATGTCATTGCAGCCAGCAGCCAAGAAAAACCCTCGACCTGGCCACAAGCTTGGCCGCCCCGAGATGTGACTGCCAAGCCACTGATACTACAGAACATCAGATTCTGCTACCTGCGACGCAACGATGGGTGTGTGGCAAATCCAGAACAACATGCAGTGCGATCTCCGTGGAGTGGCTGTATCCACTATATCTACTTAAAGTATAATGTGGTCATGTGGTCAACTTGTTTCTACAAGAGAACATTTCGCAAACTTTATCAATGTCTACCTCTACCATTTCCCCATTTGGCACTGAAGCAACCAGCCTCTGCATTCAACCGGAGAGTCAGCTGTGGATTCCTTTGGAACTCCACAGCCGTGGTTCAGTCGAAACGGTCCACAGGAGCGTCCGACTGGAGCTTGAACCGTCACAAATCATTGGATGACACCTGAAAAACCGCGTTTCGACAACCAGTCAGAGGGGTTTCCCATGGTTTCTTTGGAAACTCAACCACCATGACTTTCCCGGGAAAATTCAACCACCATGCCACTGTTCCAAGACCGTGCTCCATCAAGTCATCGACCTTTCAGTTCGATCATGGATACTCTTCTGAGGTATATGGCATTGAACGGGCGGAGATTCTGCCCCCCTGGATGTCATTGTCTTGAATTTGAATGGATGTTGGCATTGGAATTTCACAGCATGTGTATGCCTGCTGCAATTCTACTGGATGGCCGAGTTATACAGAAACAATAGAAGACTCAGACTTAGTTCCACATAGTTCGACTGCCGCTCCTGAAATTCTGAAACTTATGTCGCCTTCACTGGCGATACAAAACTATGGAAGTCAACAAAACGAACGAAGTCAATGTCTGCAAGTGTCGGTGATACTACCACCACACTGCACTTTCACCGCAATAAGGACTCTACTGAATTGATAGGTTGACTCGCCTGTCGAGAGCACTTTCCCTCAAATCTGACCATTCCCGCTTTGATACCCCTGGTAATGACCGTGGATACAAGATCCCTTTAAATGATGCTCAAATGATGCTCAAAGTCTCCCAAATGGGTTTCCGCCGAACACGGTAATGTTTGGATCGTTGGGGGGCACCCACCAAGTTTAAACAGCCGCTTGTTCCCAATGGCCACATTGGTTTTCAAAATTGTGCTGATATGTCTATGTAGCTATTCAACCTTCAAATCTCTCCTGCAGCTTGTGTGTGGCCAAGTTTTTTTGCTCGTTCAACACTGCCAGTGTCAAAATGATGCCCGTCTTCGGCCATGTTTCCTCATGCTTCATCTATGATCGTCTTGATGTCAACAGAGTCTCGTCTCTCCTCTCAAAAGCCCCTTCATGGTGCCACGGCGAAAGTTTTTGGTGCAGAACTGGATGCGCCCTTGTCTTGGGCATGGCCGTTGCCTTGTTGTGAGAGCAGTCCTTCTCCAACATTTGGCTCTTGTCGATCCATCCGTATCCGTCCTTGCCCTTCTTCTTCCCCTTTCTTTGGTCGTGCAAGCATGTGCAAGCGAGGTTGGAGGTTTTTTTTTGGGGTCCTGGTCCTTGTTCCATTTCGTCCTATATTTTCGCAAGGGAGGGAGAGTGGGAGGGAGAAGGCTCCCAAAAAGATGCCAGCTTGGATGGCTTATGTGTCCAGCCAGGAGGCAGATTCTGATGACTGCATGGAGACCCACATCACCAGTAAGGCAGCCGTTCAGCCCTTCCAAGGGAGAAAATCAACAGAGCGCCCCGAAGGAAGAGAGCGCACGCAAAGATTTAGAAGAAAAATGGGGAGCCTTGATGTGGATGGCCTTGATGGTGACAAAATGTGTGCAGCCTCTGATCCGTGAGAAAGCGCACTGGATGCCACCTTGCTTCAAGAAAAAAGGAGGACCTGATGCAGAAATTTCGAGATGCCACGGATTGCCATGGTCGGTGCTCATCCCTCCTCCAGAAATGTTTCAACCGAGTAAGGAAGATCTTCAAGTGGTCGCACAGCTGGGAATTTCTGATTTCATCCCATCAATTCTGTGCGGCAGCTTCTCAGCCTCCAAGACTTTTGTGCCAAATCCATGGGAGTTCTCAGGTCGGTAGATTCTTTAGATGGTGCGTTCAACAGGGACCTACGGCCGCTGATGGTCCAAATTCATGGTGGGACCATGGCGAAGGTCCGAAGAGGCGTGCCACTGCTGAACTCCTGCAAGTCATTGTGCCGTTCCCATCGGTTGTGGCTGCCCTTGCGGCCATCCAGAAGTCCAAGCTAAACTGGGACGGTAGCTATGATGCCCAACAGCTGCAGGGTCTCATAGTGAGTAGGTCGATATCTTCGCAGAAACTCTTCCACCTTTCCTGAGTGTCATTGGAGGTCACTGGGTGCCAACAAGTTGGTGAAAGCCAACTAAGCCAATTACAACCCATGGGACTCAAAAACAAAACTTCTGCAAAACAATGCCATGGCTTCTAGTCTTGTGTCTCCAGTGCCCCTGACCTTGTTTGCCAATGGCGTGTGACCTGTCTCGTTTTCGGGGTGCTGCTAGCGCGACTCTTACATCAACTCATGCCATCCCAACACTACCCTGTCCAATCACAACTACTTGAATATCGTTCCTTTACCTTCAATACTAAATAACAAATGTCTGCTTGATTCCAGTTCACATCCATCATTTTCGGAAGGGCCTCAAAGCTTCAGTTCTCCGCCTCACTAATAGTAGCCCAGCAGCCAGGGGTTGAAGTCGCTGCAATGTCCAAGCTCTTCAATCCATGCTGCAAAACTTGCACTTTCTGTTGGGTTGACAAAGTCTTGACCTCGGGAAGGATGGATATCCACATGTGCACTGGTTACATCTGGTTACAGTTTGAGTCCTACTGAGGTAGACCTCTGGCAAACTCTTTGGCCCTACTAATTCAATTACTCATTCAATCTATTTCAACCTTACATCAACCTGCACTCTCACAACTGTATAGGGCCAAGCAACTGATTCTGAATCAAGTTCCACCTCTCCGAGGACGTACTCATAGTCACCCTCTGCAGTTTGAGTGGGCTCATCTTCCAAGAAACATACCTAGGATATCCTAGCTTTGTTTGTGATCCGCTCCAGCAAAGCTAAACGGAACGAACTCATCATTTGTTGTTAAAGAAAAGTCTGGGGAAGCAGTTTCCTTGTTTGAAAAAACATGACTTGAAACAAGTGTTTTCACGTCATGGTATTCCAACCATTTCCAACCCATCAATGTTTGGATACCTCAAATGGCAGCTGCTGGTTGAATAGGTTCAGAGTTCGAAAACCGTTAAAACAACGTCAGGATCCCCTGTGCTGTTTCTCAACAGGAGACTTTATCAATGTCGACGAACGCACTGAAACGTGAAGAACCAAATGGTAGGTTGGCATCGATTTCGAATTTGTATCGACTACGGCAGGTTGTGATCTTTGCAAATGGTTGGATTCCAGCTTCGGCAAGGTCGTGGGCAGAAATCTCCTCGCAAGGTAGATGTATCTCGCAATGCTTCAATGAGGCAGCAATCTCTTGGTGCCGGATTACCTCCATGTACAGGTTGACGGTTGAAGTCTTGACGTCATACGTGTCCATTGTATCCTCATCCTTGATATGAGGAGTTTTGAGTTCCAAGTGCCCATCTCGACTCCGCAGCCACATATCCTGTTTTGTAAGTGCCAAATCACTTGTGTCAAAATATATATCAGTGAAGCAGCGCTGGCCCTGAAACTGGGAGGATGCCTCCAATCTTTTCAAAATGGCATCAGTGCAACGAAACTTTTGTTCAACCTCGAGCACACCCAATTCAGCTTCTCTCGCTTCCGCTAGATCCATTTGACCAGGAATTCTGGCACAAAGTTGAAGCTGCGTTGCTTTCCGCGAAAAGAAACTCGGTCCAAACAGTGTGAAGGACAGGACCGATGACTGACCAACTCGACGGCTAAGCCATCCCATGCTGCAGAAAAGCGAAATGACTGGTACGAGTAGGTGTTCTTAATGAAGTCTGACTGCTAGTTGCCAATCAATGGATATTACAGGCAATTGGATGCAATTGGTAGTTATCACCACTTTGCATGGAACCACCTTTCAACGTATGTCATGGTTGTGTATGCTTGCGTCATTGTGCTTATGATTGTTGATGCATGTTAAAACAAACACGAATACACTATGTTCACGACTGGTGGTCCTCTCCACAGTTGCTGAGCCTAATTCACACCATTCCTCCGTACTAGCAAAAGAAAACATTCAGGAACGCGATGCTGATTTTTTGCGCCGCCCTGCCCCCCCCCCGGGCCCCGAGTGCACAGCGACATGTAAGAAGAAAAGGCACCAAAGAAAAAAACACCTGCCTTTTTCTACCTTTCAATTGCATTGGCTCCCCGCTAAATACCTGAGAGCCCTGAACTCTGCGATCCCTTTGAGGCCAGAAATTGAAACATAGATCATGCGAAAACTTGTTTCTTGTGAAGGACCCTCAGGTTGTGCGTTAGTCATTGCCTTGTCAGGTGGACGTTTAGCCTTCAGCTTGTCCATCCTTCGGCAATCTGAAAATGCCACTGGAATTCTGTGGGAAGGAAGATCGCAGGGTGGTTGTGTTGCTTGCTCTTGCTAAAATGCAAACAGTAAAACAACAATTCAACAACATCCAACCTGAACATGCCTAAACACTATCAGAATCGATTAGACACTTCTTGATCTCTGGCACCCACAGAGTTTCCTGCCGCTATCTGAGTGAAACTGACAGCCCTCAGCCATCAGCTGCAGTAATTGGCTCATGCGCACCACAGGGACGGACAAAGATGATGCTTGGACATCGCCACAACCGCCAGGTTTTTCTAATGTCACGGTCAATATCAACATTTTTTCGGGTAAAAAACCAACACCACAAGCGTCGCAACAACCGTCGTAAGCGCCTTGCAGGTGCACTTCGCAACTTGGCCACTACTGCTTTCCAGGAGCTCCAGAGAGACTCGACAAAGAGGCCAGGATCTGCGCCTGTCAAGGATCTCACCCACAACAAACATGAACAACAACAACAACAACAACAACAACAACAGCAACAGCAACAGGAATCATAGCCTGGTTGGTGTTCGGACCAACCCTACCAACCCCAACCACCAACCATTTGGTCCGGAGGCTTCAATGCCGTTAAGTGATGGTAGACTCACGCTGCGTGATGATCTGATGATCACTTGCGTAGATTTGTCGTGAATTTGCCATCTTTTTCAAGTGCGACAAATTACTTTGAGGAGATACCCTATGACCCCAGTGCCCTGCAGTGTCAAAAAGCCTGATCCCATGGTGCTGCTTCGTTGCTGCACACTTACAATCAACAACCCGAGCCATCAACAGGCATAACTATATAGTTATATATCGTATAAGCACATATGAACACCCAAAATCTTAGGCATCTAACCAGGAAAATCTGGGAAATATGAATCCCATTATAAAATGTGGAACCCCATTACAGGCAGCCAGCCAAGGCATTTGACCCTACTTAGATCAGAGTGGAAACCATGGCGTTTCCAGTGCCTGCTTCATCATCCTTGCTCGCTCCAAAGCATAGACCTTGAACAGCCGCGCAGGGCAGAGGCGGCAAACACGTCAGGTGATACATGTCACTGATCCAAAAAATGGTGGATTCGTCTGTTCAGTCTCATTATGTCTCATTCAAATCTATTCAATGCTTGCGCTCACCATTACCAGAACCAGGGCCGGTCGCAGCTTGAATGACACAGTGACATGCATGCATACAGCCTTCACATCACATTTGGGGTGTCTCTACAGTCTTGATGAATCCAGATGGAACGGATCTGTCACAAGCTTGACGCTGTTGGTTTGCCACAACAGGATTTGGATCCATCGGTCCAGTCCTTTCATCAATGATTTGAAATGAACTATATCAATGTCTGAAGTATTGCCAAAGGCGACCTGGGGATCATTGGGAACCATGTGTCCGAACCTCGCCTCCTGCCGACGAAATTTGATGGTCACTTGATCTGCGTTCTTCAGCTCCTATGCATCTGCCATCGCTGAGTCACAGTCTTTAGATACTATGCGCACTTCTAGATTCTGATTTTACATGCTAAGTACTTTGTACATCTACCTGCACCTATCTACATCTATCAGATCATCTGCCCCGCGATCTATTCTATGTACTGTCTCCTCGGGACCTCGCATTGGCCTATCTCACGCCCTTGTCCAACAGGCTCAGCTGTACAGTGATCCTCCCCCTAAAGCCTTTCCTGCCCCCAACAATGTGGGGATTTCCTACCACATGAGGGGTATGATATGGGTTCTGGATGTGTTTTGGTTCCATGGGTTATTTAAGTGAAGCATGGTGAAATGGACAGGTTTGCCTCTACAATACATGGCTTCAGCTCGATGACATCAGTCCTCCTTCATTTTGAAAGCATCACCTTCAATGGAATTGACCTGCGCTGACAGCTTGCCATGGGCAATGCATTCCAAAACCCTTTGACATTTCGCGCGGAAACAAAAAGTAGCAAAAGGTTCCAAACAAAGGCAGGATTCGTCAGGATGTGCCAAATGCCAACCTTCACTACCAAACTGCCAATAGATCTGCACAAAGCACAGCCAGGAGTTGCCGTGCTGCCGCCTTGGTGATGCGCATGCCAGTGGCAACCACGTAGTGGAAGCGTTGAGCACTGGCCTCGGGGGTGCGAAGCTCGTGATAGATTTCCAACTTTCACACCCCTGGGTGCTTGGACCATCAGCCGATTGTGATCTGGAAGGGCACCTTCCTGTCCAACCTGCAGGTGGCAGCTGATCCCTGGACGTTGGAAATCTATAGCAAGCTCCCAGTGCTGATGGTCTCACATGGAACGTCTATGAACGTCTACTCTACCAGCCCACCCATTGAAATCATACGGTCTCAAACTTTCATGTTCCATCAATGCTTATCATTGGGTTGGGTATTGATGGCAGGGGCACCCTGTATGTTGTGGTCAACGTTTCGTTTGACCGCAGGAAAGGAACCGCTTACGGGCGCTTGCAGTCGATGCCGTTTGTGACAGCGCGCACGCTGCGCATTCAAAATGTCATACAAATGGGTGTTTCTCAAAATAGGGGTACCCCCAAATCATCCTTTTACATAAACATATAACATACATTAACCATGTATACTAATTAATAAACCAACCATTTTTGGGGTTCCCTATTTCAAGAAACCTACAAATTGATGCACAACTGACCAAAATGCTGAGCCACAAATACTGGATCGATGTCATGGTACACATACTGCCCCTGCCTCAATAAGTGAGGGAAAAACTAGACATGGCATTCTTTACCGCGCGAAGCGGAGAGCGATCCAACACGCTCAAGGTTCGTAAAGGCAAGATTGAGAGTGTAGCCAAGCTTCAACACGCACTTTGGGGTGGAAGCAAAGGGGTGAGGCATGCCAAGGTTGCTGATGGTTACTGCCCATGAGTTTCACTCAGGCTGGGCATGGCTGGGCACACCTTACCTGCCTACCACGGGAGCTGAGGGGCTCCTTGTGTGTTACTTGCCCTGTTTCACCCCTCAGACGTTCAAACGGAAGTTGCGTGTGATTTCATCATTACTGCACTTCTGTTGCGTAGGTTTGGGAAATTCTATCCATGCAGAACTCACAAAAAGCAAGCACCGTTTGGCCTCAGTTATCTTGAGCGCCCGGGACTTCTCGTTGCTGGGCTTCTCAAACCTCGAATGGACAGCTTGCAAGGGCCATCCTTTAGTGACGTCTGGAAACAAGCAACGGACAGCAACGAACAGCAACGAACAGCAACGTCAACGATGTCTCTCTCTCCATCGCCGTCTCAGGAGGCTAGCCGGAGGCTAGTGGCGAGCTTGTGGCCCAACTACGAAGAGCAACAGTTCAACGATGTCTGTGTGAAATTCAGCAAGTGGCCCCTGCTGCCACCATATCGAGGCCGGCTATGGCCTGCCTTGGCCCTCGGTTCGTGTGCTGAAATGCTCGCACCTTCTGGGATCCCGCACTTGAATCCTAACTTTTGACTTACCTTCTTCGAAAGCGACACTTCGAACCTGTTGGCAACGAAATCTTGGAGCTTTCAAAACTTGATCTTACAAACAATTTCATCATGTGTATGAATATGTTCCTCTCCTCCGTGTATTTTGCATGGTTGAGATTCAGCCCAGTGATACTCCAGGCGTATGTGAATCTGATTGAACACGATTGAATCCGAACCATGCTGCCATTCACTCAGGCGTCGAGAATATCCATTCACCCTGAAGAGTGAGAATAGCATAGCAAAGAATCCATGTAAGCCCGCAATATTCAACAGGCCGGTTTTCCAAGCCCAATATTCATTTTTGGAAGGCTGACGGTTGCAGCTCAGAGCTTCCGAAAGGCCCTCTGAGGCATTGGCTCTTCGGGGTACCGATGCACTTCTAACCGCACCTTGTCCCTTAGGCCGGTGCTGGGATCTGATAGCATAGAAATCCAGTCTCCCAATGGAAGGATTGGAATGGATGTAGGCATGAGGTATGATGAAGTAAGGGATTTCATGGGATGTCATGGCGGAGGTCATAGAATGCCTGCCTTTGACGCACAACTGATTTCCATAAGAACAAAATTCCGACATTTCTGACCAGTACTGCGGATGACCTCTGCTAGATTGTGAGAAGGAACTCCGATGCTGGGAGCGCAACAGAACTTCCTGCTACAATCAACAGCTGAAGGCCTGAAAATTGGTCCAACTACGGATTTGCGCAAAGGAATGCAGAGGACTCCCGAACAATCACTGACCGTTACCAATCATCATCAACCAACATGAACCCTTATTAATCAATTCTCAACCGTCATGAACCACTATTACATTCCATCGTGTTCATTGACCGTTGTCAGACCACCATCGTGCGCATGAACCACTATGGATCAGCATCAACCACATTCAACCACTATAAACCATGCCTTATCGAAGCCTTGTGGGTCGGGCTGCTGGGCTAGCTGTGGCTAGCTGCATTGGCTCATGCTGGGCTTCAGACCCTCGAAGCTCCTGATGGCTGGGGATTTTCGCAAGCACAATCAGGTTGGTGGTTTCAGCACGTCATGAAAAATATGCCCAAGTCAACCAGCACATCATTTGGTACATTTTGGAACATGAAAATGATTGAAACCACTATCCAGCAATGCTGGGTGGGCAACTGACGTGGCACGGGAGCGATTGGGTATCCTCGCTAGCTGTCTTGAGGATGCGGCAAGTAATCCACCCCTAGGCGTCTCCTGTGCCATCTGATCCATGCTTCCCTTGCCATTGACTTTATCAATCCGATCGCCTCAGAACGTGGGCGCTTGGAAAATGGGGCCCAATTTGAGACCTGCAACAAGAAACCATGCAGGGAGTTCAACGGCTCTGTGGTAGAGGAATTTCAAACCACACATTTCTCATTTTGTCCGGAATTGCTTCCTTCAGCTACTCAGTGAATGGGGATCCGGCCCGGCTGCACCACAGAATCAGTGTGAGCCTGAACAATGTGATGCATCAGCCGATGTCAGTTGCTCGTGGTTGAGAACTAATGCTCGTAGACCCATGAAGTGCTGTCATTCAAATCCCATGCGCTGCAACAAGATGCATGGTGGCGCCAGCACAATTGAACACGCATATGAGCAAGAGAACTCGGCATTTTGCCCTGTTCAGTCAGGGAACAAAGCCATTGGCCAGTCAACATGGGGAGGGGGTAAGCAATTGACAATGAAATTGATTAGCAACACCTGAACTTGGTTTCGACACTGGTTTCACATGCGGCGATTCAAAGGCGCTAGAAAGAATATATGGTACATTCATGTAGCATTGGAAAACCCATCGCTCTTAAGTAGATGCTAGGTTCAATCATCAGGGACTAGTAATGCCCAGCAATGTCCACAGTTTCACCTCCACACAAGCTCCAATGACTTGGAGGTTGGACACTTGGGGGTGCTTGGATGATTGCGTCGTTTGCCTCGTTTGCTCATGTTTGCCCACTGTGTCCAGCAGAAGTGCCGAGGCCCGGCCTCATTCCATGAGCAAAGCAGCCCATCGACGCCAATCTTGCGGATGAAAAGCACCTGATCACCGAAGATGAGCTCAGCACATCTGATGCTTTCCCCATCTGTCCTCGTCACTGTCTTTGGCCCTGGTTTCCCGGGCTTCAGTTGCTTCAAGCACCCACAAGCATCCCCCATTTCTGGGCCCCCATTTGATTTGATCGGCAAGTTTGGTTGGAACACTCTGAGCAGCCTCCCGGCCTGTGGGCCATCCACTTCTGGCGCATTCTCCGAAATGCCAATGGACTGGATGCCGGAATGAATACGAAACATCGAGAAACTGAGTTTGTCGAATACCCTAATGATCCCAAAGGCTCTCTCACTTTCTCAAAGAGTTCAGAGCCAAGAGTGAGTACAATATGTGCAATACTCTACGGTGCTCCGCTTCTATACAAAGCAGTGCTCTTTACAAGGTAGGTGATTCTCGATAATTATGCAGTTTCTGACTCTATATCCAACTCCGCCATAGAGAAATGATTTCCGGCTGTCAGAGGTGTTTGAGCACTGCAACTCATCGGCACCCAATCATCTGCTTGATTGGAGCGCTAGACGCTGGTATCCCGCTGCCTTCAGGTACTCAGCCTTTCCACTGCTGTGCGAAAAGCCGTACTTGTCGCTCTCTGACCTGCATCAAGCTGGCAGCACTTGGCTCCAACTTCTACTGTTAGAATCCCCGAGATTCTAATCCAACCATATCCAACCTACATTGCACATGAAGCCGCAATCCATCGCAATCCAAACATGCCAATTGCAAATTTCCACCTGTGTTGAACCAACTCTGCCGCTCTACCGTGAAGTTTCTTCCCACCAGTTTAGCGTTTGCCATCAGCTGCCTCTTTATCAAGTCGACATCCCACACCAAAATGCCCTCAGCTTGCTGTCAGCAATCAGTAATCAAAGCCGTTTCAGAGAACTCAGATCTGATGTGACATGATGTGACATGATGTGACATGATGTGACATGATGTGACATGATAGGTGGCGGTCTCTTGTAGCGCTTTCCAAGCGACATCCTGGGTGCGCTTCCACACAGGTTGATCGGCCTGCGAAATTCTGAAAGGCGGCATCCAGAGCTGATTTCCCCAACCAATCCACTGCATGGCCCCAACTGTGCCTTTATCAAAAAAACAAAAAAAGACACTTCAAAGAAGACACTTTGAAAACAATATGAATGGCATATTCGAAAAATATAGGACACTTTAATTGAGGGCCGTACACTTGAAAATAACATGATAGAACCACATGCACATGCACACACAGACACAAACACAAAATGTACCGAAAGACTGAAGTCTCGTGAATAATCGCATGTCAAGTGCATGCACCATACAGGCGCACACACATACAGAAAGCCAGGTACCCGATAGACTATCTAAACACTGTATTGTACATGTGAACGTGTACGGATCATTGAGATTTAAAAGAGACACAAATACATCTATATGATAATATACCTATAGATAGATAGATAGATAGATAGATAGATAGATAGATAGATAGATATAAGTAGCACAAACACAGTTTAAGAATGCGCTGTACGAGCGACTTGAAACTCTCAGGCGGAGCTTGTATTTCTGCGAAACTACGAACGCAATGGAAATTCGGAATTCTGCTCTTTCCATAACAGTCAAATATCTCATAATATCTCCAATATCTTGATGTTGTTTGACTGGTTGGTGGTTTCAACACCTATGAAAAAGAACAGCCAACTAACCAGCAATTTTCCGGGAAAACAAGAAAGTTTTAAACAACCAGCCAAATGATGTTGTGTTCTATCTGATTATCTGTATGTGAAAGATGTGTCGTGGGATTTGTGTCAAAGCTGCAGGTCATTGCCCAAATCCTTGCAGTACTCAAGAGCCCTACCAGTTGGATATGCCAGAGACAATAGCCCAAAGCTTTATCAAAGAAATCATTGACTATAAGACTCAAGCATCATTAGCCATGATCGTCAGTAACCGGCTATGGCAGCTATAGATTGACCATACAGGGAACGGAGCTGCAACTGCCCTGCCTCCAACTCGACCGACTTGGGCTTTTTGAGGCTGGGGACCAAGGACTGGGCGCCAAATGCTGGAAAAACAGAGATGGCAATGTTTGGAAAATAGTTTTGAAAGAGCTCTCTATTAATCAAGTAAGGTTGATTAAGATTAATTGAATTAAGTAAAATCTTGGTTAGGCTGCAATGCTGTCAAGAGAGAGGTTCTTTAAATGATTCTGTTCACTCCGAGTTATAGCTCGCAGCCACTGGATTTTGACAAACAAATGGAGAGAATTGCATCAAGCATCGAGATGTCCAGCATTTGTGGCTTCCTGACGCATGCCCCCTGGCCTTGAGTGTGGACGTCATTGCCTCGCCAAAATCCACAGTGTGCACTGCAGGTAATGCACCACAAAAAGAGCTGCAAACCTTATTTCAAAAGAATGATAAGATCTACACAGGAACTGCTTCACTGACATTGACAGCCATAAGCCGCAATTTCATTTTTGGGATGTTGAATGACCATCCTGAGTCTAGCAAGCGGATCACAAAGCGCCTCGTTGGGATTCGCTCCCCCAGGTCGCTGCGGTGTCGATTCCTTTGGAACTTGTGCAGCCTGCAATCCACGGCAGGCAAAATCAAGCGACAAAACCCCTAGCAAAATATGAAAAACAGGCAGTGGAATGGCCTGATGGAATGGGCCCAATGGAATGGGCCCAATAGAAGCACTGGCTAGTGGGCTAGTGGCTCTTTGGTCATGCAAAAGCACTTGCACATCTTGTCAGAACTGGCCTCCCCATTGTAATCTGTCATCATGGTTGTCGGGTTGCTGACGTTTGTTGTGCCTCCGTCTTCTTGTTCTTGTTCTTCTCGTTGTTCTTCTCGTTGTTGTTGTTGTTCTTCTTCTTCTTCTTCTTCGTTGTTGTTTTTGTTTTTGTTGTTGTTGTTGCTGTTGCTGTTGCTGTTGTTGTTGTTGTTGTTGCTGTTTGTTGTTGTTTGTTGTTGTTTGTTGTTGTTGTTGTTCTTCGTCGTTGTTGTTGTTGTTGTTCTTGTGGTTGTTGTCGTCCTTATTCTTGTATATAATCTTGTTTTCTTCATTATGCTCTTGACGGAGCTCTTGTTCTTCTTCTTCTTGTTGCTGCTGCTCCTTCTGTCAGTGTTCTTGTTGTTGCCGTTTTTGTTGTCGTCCATGCTGATGTCACTATTGTTGTTCAGGCTGTTGCTGTTTTCGTGGTCGTTGCAGTTGTGGTTGTTGTTATCATCGTCGCTGCCCTCGTCCTTTTGAAGGTACATGAAGGTGGTACTGTTAGTATCTATGGGTGCTCCTGCTCGCATGTTTTCACCTCTCCTTCGTACCAAGCGCACGCCGGGTGTGTGATCAAAAAATTCTCGTGGATGGCACTGCATCTGCTGCTCACACGCTCCTCGATGCACCCAATTGCATGCATTGTCTCAAATCGGCAAATCCCAAGAGCAATGAGCACATTTTTGCACATCTATACCTATACAATATTCAGATTATATAAACGAAAATAGATATAGCTTCTATAATCAAATGTCAATACATATATATATATATATACATCTCTCTCTCTCTCTGTGCGCATCCTGCAATTCGTTGCATGCAAATCTGAAGCATGCTTTAGCATCATATAAAGTCTGAGTATGTGTGCATGTGTCTAAAAGAAACCTGACCGAAAAATCCCTAACGAAGTCAGCGCATTCGCAGCAGGACGGCGCATGAAAGTGGAAGCCTTTCAATGCTGTAATCTTCCTGTTGCTGTTTCATTTGCTCTCGCAGTTGCACGTGTGCATCACGTATACTCTGGGTCATGTATTGAAGTTTCCTTACACGTGTCCAAACTTGAGGACGCACCATCTGGATCTCAGCCCTGTTCCAAATCATAACGGAACCCGGAGGCTGTGACGTCCATTTCGGACCCCAAAAATGTAACCCATTTCTCACCCTTAAAAAAAGAAACGCAAATGCCCTATTTTGTTTCATGACAATGGCCTGTTCTGCTGCAAGACGCTCTTGCTCGGCAGCTTTCTCTTGTGCACGTCTGGCTTCCTGTCACTTTGGCTGCGCAGCGCTTCTTAAGCGCTGGCATGATTTCAGGCAAAGCAATGTTGGACCGCGAATTACTATATGGTTTGCCGGTGATGTTTGTCGACTAGATTCGTCCATGTCCACTTGTCCAAAAGTAAGCCACCCTATGAAACCAGACTTAACGCCAAGTACCAGGTCCAGGTACTGAAACTGACCCTTTGGTGTTTACGAGTGCCCCACTGCCCCACCAGCCTCTAGACGTGCAGCCTCTTCTGCGGCCAAACGCTCTTGTTCAGCAGCTTCTTCTTGTGCAAGTCTTTCTTCCTGTCACTTTGGCAACTGGGTTTCATGGGTTTTTTCCCTGGGGGGGGAGTGATAGAGCGTAGCCCAAAACTAATCACCAGTCAGCCGTTCCGGAAAATTTTGACACACAGTGGCTTAGACCAAGTCAGCATTCATGTGACTTTGTTGTGTTTCACGCTCAACAGCGCCCCACCAGCCTCTAGACGTGCAGCCTCTTCTGCGGCCAAACGCTCTTGTTCAGCAGCCTCTTCTTGTGCAAGTCTTTCTTCCTGTCACTTTGGCAACTGGGTTTCATGGGTTTTTTCCCTGGGAGGGGGGAGTGATAGAGCGTAGCCCAAAACTAATCACCAGTCAGCCGTTCCGGAAAATTTTGACACACAGTGGCTTAGACCAAGTCAGCATTCATGTGACTTTATTGTGTTTCACACTCAACAGCGCCCCACCAGCCTCTAGACGTGCAGCCTCTTCTGCGGCCAAACGCTCTTGTTCAGCAGCTTCTTCTTGTGCAAGTCTTTCTTCCTGTCACTTTGGCAACTGGGTTGCATGGGTTTTCTTTGGAACCGCAGTGGTGTTTAGCCCGAACGCATGCGGCAATATTAACCCAAATGCATCCAAATGCATGCTCTTGGCTGAATTTTCGGCGATCGGATTCCTTCCGAGCGCAACGCATCAATTTTCAACCGTGCTAGTGAAATAGAGTGCAATGTACTATTACAACCTTTGTTCTTATTCACCTCAAACTCCTTCAGGAAGTTCCAACGGAGACATCAATGTATATCATTATCATGTATTATTGGAAGAGCATGCACACTTCAGCAATCTATCATTGATTTTTTGGCTCGTTCTTCCAACCAACAGCTTTGCCTGTCCGAAGCAACCAAGAGTTTTTGGCAACGACCATGCCGAGGGAAGACAAAAAATCAGAAGCCGGGAGGCCATGCGTCAGCAGCGCTTTCGCAGAGTGAAAGCAGAACCGAAGGCAAAGAAGGACACATTTTTTTGCCAGGGCTTCCAGGGGGTTTGCCCGAAGAAGGACACATTCAGCAACCCTTTGCCGGACAATAGTCACTGTGTGTGTGCTGTCATTGTTGAGTGCAGTGAAACCATACACTTCAAAGCCAAGAATCTGAGAAGCAAAAAAGGTGATGCTATGTCATGCTTGTGATGCAGCATGATGGTGATAACGATGAGCGA
>VSDK01009179.1:297585-327780 GCA_009767595.1 Symbiodinium kawagutii | reverse complement strand
TCCTACATCCCCATGCAGTGTCCATCCAGCGGATACCTCGCCCTTCGTCTGACTTGCCTCCATACGAAGAAGAAGAGAACGAGAAGCCTCTTCTGCAGCGAGACGTTCTTCTCTGGCGGCTTCTTCCTGGGCTCGTCTCTCTTCCTGTCATCGCTCCAAACTTTGCGTGACAGTGCCGGCTCTTGGCGGAGTTGTCAGCGGTCAGATCCGGTAGTGATCAATACTTTGATCTTATGGTATGTATATGTTATCAAAAATAGACGAATTATTTGCATGTGTAAAAAATGACGAATCATATACACACGTAAGAATGTATTGTGAAACATACAGTGGTAGGCCAACATTCTTTCACCTTGCCCTGGACGGTGACATGCTATGATGATCTTACCACCCCAGTCCTTCCCCAACAAGGTGACCAACGCTCCGTTGGCAGCCACTGTGGGTTTGTCAACCACCCACTTTCTTCACCGTACCCCGGCCTCCAAAAGAGCCGCCTCCTCTGCAGCCAAGCGCTCTTCTTCATCGGCTTCCTCTTGCGCTCGTCTGGCTTCCTGTCACCGAGCAGTTTTGGGTAGCAACGCACGCACGATCTTTTGCTCATGACGGGGCTTTCGGCAAAGCAACTGAGGCCAATCATTTCTCCTGTCTTGAATGCATTGCCTCAAATACTCTTCCAATGTCTACCAACATCTTCCAATGCCACCACACGATGCCACACCACTGCCCAACCCCAAGCGCCTCCAACCGAGCAGCTTCTTCTGCTGCCCTACGCTCCTCCCGAAGGGCTTCAGCTCTGGCATGCTCCAGCTCAGCCTGCAGTTGGGCCTCAGCTTCTCGAGCTCTTTGTTCCTCTCTTTGAGCGGCTTCCTCCGCCTCCTTTCGTTCAAGTTCAGCGATCCTTTCCTCTTCTCTCCTCGCCGCTGAGACAAAACGATGCAACAAATTGTCTGTGTACGCGAGGCGTCGACTGTCATTCATGTTTCAACTTTCATTGCGGGTCATTGCATTTCAAAAAGTTGCCGGGATGTCCAGCGCCGTGTGGGCACAACGTCTAGGGAAGCTTGTGAACTTAACTCAACTCAAACACTGGCTGCTTCTTTGATCCCCAACTGCTGCTCCTTCGTGCTTCATCGCGTTCCCGCTGTTCTGCAGCGCGCTGGTCCTATAAAGGCGGTGGCACAGTCCGGAAATCTCCAAAAGCGAAACCGAGGCAAACAAATATCAAGCATGCAGCATATGTCAACCATATTCAACCGTATCAAAAGATTCTGCATGGCAAGTAGCCATGCATGACATAAAACATTGCACTCCCATACTTTCCTTTGATTGCACTTTCATGTCCGAGCAGCAGCACGGAAGCTCGGAGTTAGAAGAACATTCGAACAACTTTATACTCTGGCAATATCACTCTGGCAGCCTTTAAGCCATTGCTTTCGGGGTGTGGACGCTCATATTTATTTGCAGCTAGATCCCTGAAGTATTCTGAAACAGCGCCTGTCAAATTGCGATGTCATGCTCAAAAATGCGAAGGCCTGACGGTGGACTTGCTCGGTGGACTGGCCTCCAAACGTTGTAGGAAAGAACGAGCAGCCTCTGATGCCAAACGTTCTTCCTCAGCAGCTTCCTCTTCCTGTCAGCCGGTCGGGGTCTTTGCGCCGCTTTTCGCAGAGTTGTGCAGAAGCAAAACATAGTCAAGCCTGAAGAACCCCTTGGATTTGCGACACCCAAATATCCAAATGGAGAACAAAGAATATGGTGCAATGGCTTCTTGGGTGCTCTACATTGCATGGGTGCATATGTCAAATGCCCTTGCAAACTTGTCAAGGCTACAAGCTGGCAACCTCTACTTTCCCTGATGGGTCTGACATCTTCTGACTTATGCTGAATCAGCTGGTTGCCTCAAACAATGCAAAACATACGCATGAATGTTTCCACAGATTTTGGGATATTTGGGGATGCTCCTTGCATCACCCAAAAAAGAATGCTGCTCACATGCTGGAAGTGACCTCCAGGCGTGCAGCCTCTTCGGCGGCAAGGCGTTCTTCTTCTGAGTCCTCTTCCTGCGAATGAGACCGCTTGCAGCTCGGAAAAAAACATCCTTGGTCTGCAGTAAACCTACCAACTGCAGCCAATGCAACCAATTTTTTAGCCAATGCTCACATACTTCAACCCCGCGGCCTCGAAACGTGCAGCTGCAGCCAAACGTTCTGCCCTGTCATCTTGGGCACGTCTTTCATCCTGCCAGTTTGTCGGCTTTGAACTGTCTATCTCTAATTTTAGGCCAGCGTCGGGGTCTTATGGGATCAACCCAAGAACACTGTAGCGTCCCAGGATTAAACATCTACACAACAAACAACACGACATTGTTGGAGCGAAAAGCAGGCCAACGGATCAATCCACAAGCCAGAACACAGGAAAATGTATGAAGTGCGGTGTCCCCAAAAAGTCAACCCGAGTCGCCAATGTTTGCAAAAGCATCCTGCACATCCCCTTCGAAGGCCTCCAAACGCTGAAAAAAGGAACGAGAAGCCTCTTCTGCAGCGAGACGTTCTTCTCTGGCAGCTTCTTCCTGGGTTCGTCTCTCCTCCTGTCAGTCTCTTCGTTCCAAACTTTGTGACAGTACAAACTCTTGGCAAAGTATTCATGACACAAGTCACATGCCAGCAGCCATGAACAACGCTCCGTTCGCAGTCACAAAGCGGGTTTGTCACTTACCATCACTTACACGCCTTCTTCACCGTACCCCGGCCTCCAAAAGAGCTGCCTCCTCTGCAGCCAAGCGCTCTTCTTCATCGGCTTCCTCTTGCGCTCGTCTGGCTTCCTGGCACCGAGCGGTTTTGGGTAGCAACACACGCACGATCTTTTGGTCATGACGGGGCTCTGGGCAAAGCAATTGAGGCCAATCATTTCTCCTGTCTTCAATGCATTAAAGACTCTTCCAATATCTTCCGATGCCACCACACGATGCCACACCACTGCCCAACCCCAAGCGCCTCCAAGCGAGCAGCTTCTTCCGCTGCCCTACGTTCTTCCCGAAGGGCTTCAGCTCTCGCATGCTCCAGCTCAGCCTGCAGTTGGGCCTCAGCTTCTCGAGCTCTTTGTTCCTCTCTTTGAGCGGCTTCCTCCGCCTCTTTTCGTTCAAGTTCAGCGATCCTTTCCTCTTCTCTCCTCGCCGCTATCGCTATGCCAGTATTACCAATGCAATGCAACAAATTGTCCCTGTACACGAGGCGTCGACTGTCGTTCATGTTTCAATTTTCATTGCGGGTCATTGCATTGGGTCATTGCATTTCAAAAAGTTGCCGGGATGTCCAGCGCTGTGTGGGCACAACACCTAGGGAAGCTTGTGAACTTAACTCAACTCAAACACTGGCTGCTTCTTGTCCCCAACTGCTGCTCCTTCGTGCTTCATTGCGTTCCCGCTGTTCTGCAGCCCGCTGGTCCTGCAAAGGCGGTGGCACATTCCGGAACATCTCCAAAAGCGCAACTGAGGCGAAAAAAATCAACGGTATCAAGAGATTACGCATGGCGAGTGGACATGTAGTCATATGACAAGGAAACATATATGAAGACAATTGAAAACATTACACTCACATGCATCGACATGATCGCACTTCCATGTCAGAGCAGCAGCACGGCAGCTCGAAGTTAGAACAGCATCCGAACACCTTTATACGAACAAAAATAAAACCAAGTGCGAGATGCCAATATCACTCTGGCGGCCTATAAGCGATTGCTTTCGGGGTGTGGACACCCATATTTATTTGCCGCTAGGTGCCTGAAGTATTCTGAAACAGTGCCTATCAAATTTCGATGTCATGCTCAAAAATGCAAAGGCCTGACGGTGGATTTGCTCGGTGGACTGGCCTCCAAACGCTGCAGGAAAGAACGAGCAGCCTCTGACGCCATACGTTCTTCCTCAGAAGCTTCCTCTTCCTGTCGGCCGGTCCGGGTCTTTGCGCCGCTTTTCGCACAGTTGTGCAGAAACAAAACACAGTCAAGCCTTTGACCGGAAGCACCCGCAGGGCAAATGCATCAAATATGTTCAAATATTGTCAACTGCTTCTGTTTGCTTCTTCCGTCAATTCCCATGGTCGTATGCGAAGGGATCCCTTGCGCAAGCATCCATAAGCACCAACCCCCCAAAAAAATGCTGCTCACATGCTCGAACAAACTGAGTGGCCTCCAAGCGTGCAGCCTCTTCGGCAGCAAGACGTTCTTCTTCCGAGGCTTCCTCTTCCTGCGAATGAGATCACGTGCAAGACTTTTCCGTGATGCTTGGGTCGTCCAAAGCAAGGCCAACAAACAAGAAGACAATCAAAGGGATCTACCGATATGCTTGGGTCGTCCAATGCAAGGCCAACAAACAAGAAGACAGGCAAAGGGATCTACCGATATCCTTGGGTCGTCCAAAGCAAGGCCAACAAACAAGAAGACAAGCCCAATCAAAAAACAAAGTATATATTCTCAAATATATAGATAGATATAGACATGTACATATATATATATATATAGATATCAACCCACTGAACACGGCTGTCTGCTTTGTTGGCTCTAAAAATCCGACATTTCCGCACTCAAAACCAAAGGATGCAAATACCCAAATTTTGCGGCCTCCAAACGAGCAGCTTCTTCTGCAGCCAAACGCTCTTCTTTGGCGGCTTGCTCTTTGGCATGTCTCTCTTCCTGTCACTTGAATTCAACTGGACTGGTTCTCAAAATCGTGATCGTCTTTGGGATGATGTTTGAACATGCCTAGACAAGCACTGCACAACAAATGGATAAACACCTCATTAGCTAAAACATGCTCAACATTCTCAAAGTCATGTGCGGAATATTGAAGGGCAAAGGGTGGACATAGAACGACAAAAAAAAGAAACATCCAGGATCATTTCAGAACCTTTAATTAGGTGAAAAAGAAGCAGAAAGGGCATAGCACAATGTGCCATGGAAGCAAAAAGCATCAAAGATAGGTTTTGTCATGTTTTGTGAGATGAAGCGGCCACACCCCCCAAGCTTTGTTGGCATGCCTTGTACATTGCCTTGCCCTTCGTGAGGCAACGTGATGCACGTATCGCCCAGCCGACCTGCCTCCAAACGGAGAAGAAGAGAACGTGAAGCCTCTTCTGCAGCGAGACGTTCTTCTCTGGCAGCTTCTTCCTGGGTTCGTCTCTCCTCCTGTCAGTCTCTTCGTTCCAAACTTTGTGACAGTACAAACTCTTGGCAAAGTATTCATGACACAAGTCACATGCCAGCAGCCATGAACAACGCTCCGTTCGCAGTCACAAAGCGGGTTTGTCACTTACCATCACTTACACGCCTTCTTCACCGTACCCCGGCCTCCAAAAGAGCTGCCTCCTCTGCAGCCAAGCGCTCTTCTTCATCGGCTTCCTCTTGCGCTCGTCTGGCTTCCTGGCACCGAGCGGTTTTGGGTAGCAACACACGCACGATCTTTTGGTCATGACGGGGCTCTGGGCAAAGCAATTGAGGCCAATCATTTCTCCTGTCTTCAATGCATTAAAGACTCTTCCAATATCTTCCGATGCCACCACACGATGCCACACCACTGCCCAACCCCAAGCGCCTCCAAGCGAGCAGCTTCTTCCGCTGCCCTACGTTCTTCCCGAAGGGCTTCAGCTCTCGCATGCTCCAGCTCAGCCTGCAGTTGGGCCTCAGCTTCTCGAGCTCTTTGTTCCTCTCTTTGAGCGGCTTCCTCCGCCTCTTTTCGTTCAAGTTCAGCGATCCTTTCCTCTTCTCTCCTCGCCGCTATCGCTATGCCAGTATTACCAATGCAATGCAACAAATTGTCCCTGTACACGAGGCGTCGACTGCCGTTCATGTTTCAATTTCATTGCGGGTCATTGCATTGGGTCATTGCATTTCAAAAAGTTGCCGGGATGTCCAGCGCTGTGTGGGCACAACACCTAGGGAAGCTTGTGAACTTAACTCAACTCAAACACTGGCTGCTTCTTGTCCCCAACTGCTGCTCCTTTCTGCTTCATCGCGTTCCCGCTGTTCTGCAGCGCGCTGCTCCTGTAGAGGCGTTTTTTTGCCGGGGCGTCACAATGGTTTTGCCCCAATGGCCAGCCTTGGCAAATAAGATATCAATGTGTTTAGGAACTGATTGCGGGGATAATGATGGTTAAGGGTGATTAACGATGTTAATGTAGTCGTTGGTGATGGTGGATTCATGTGTTCAGTTCATGTGCAGTTTTGAGATCTTTTCGAAGGAAAGAACCAACACGATGAAGTGGAACTCGCGTGCCCGGCCCCTCCAGAAGCACTGAAGTACCGCAAAGAAAACTATGCTAATTTACATTTAAAAAAATGTTGTATAAGTGCAGGGAAGAACATGCAATCACATGTAATAAAATGCGAAGTGTCTGGCTTCGTTTTTGCGCTGCCTGCACATAAAGAGGGTGCAGGTGTGCACTTCCACATTAAGACCCCTTGGCCTCTGCAGTTCTCTCATCCAGATTTGGAGACCTAGGATGTCACAATGAACTAGCACTGCATGGTAGAACGTTGGATAGGCAAATCAGCAGCACGGCTTAACCCGAAAACCTCTGAAAGGAATACCCTTTGAATACCTCCAGCCTTCAATCACTAGCCTCCTCAAAAAAAAAATACAAAATTGAAACTGGTTGGTGGCCTCAACAGCTACAAAAAATATTCGTCAACCAACCATTTGCCATTTGCTAATAATCACTACCAGTAAGGAAAATAAATAAACTATATACTATTTTTGGCCAGGGCCTCACTCGGATTTGCCCTGATGGTGCCCGCAATCGTTCAACGACCGCCACCCTATTAAAATGCTTAATTCATCATTACTAGTTGCTTAATAAATTATTGACTCTTAGTTATCTGCATTTGGTACCAATGCTTAAAACTACCAAGCAGAAAAGCTATGCTGCATCACCTGCCACCTCTGCCTCTTCAAGGGCACCGATTTCATCTGATTTCCGGGCGCCGCGCTGCTCTGGCGTTTGCACACACAGCGCCACCAGGCCTTGTGCGCTGCGATGTTGAAAGAAAGTGGGTGCGGGGCATGTTGGCAAAAAATTAAGTCAAACCCAACTAGATGTAATTAACATTCAAAAAACATACACATGTGTGATATATCATTAACTAATAATAGTTCCATGAAACTATATATTATATCAAGTCTCTCTACCTCGACACTGACCAATCAGAGAAAGACTCGGCTGATATCATTGTCTTGAATGTCTTGACGCATGCTCTATTTTAGTAGGATCCCCCAAAAACAGCCATGGTCCCATTCATGCTGGGCTAGGTGTGAGCGAAGCACGGTAGTAGACTGGCTCTACCCTCGTTAGAGCCACATTCGTTGTCAAGCAAGTGATGAACATCGTGGAACTGCACAATGGTGAACCAACCCCCGTTGCATTTGGATCATTTGGGTTACTGTAATTTAGCTTGATTTCATATCGCACCGGTTGTTCCAAAATTCAATCATCGGGTTAATACCTCCCAAATAACCCAAGAAATAGTTCGATGAGAACACCATGCTGGGGTACCAGGGGCTAGCCTAATCAACCAGCGAGATCTTGCTGCACCGGCCGTGCCTCGCCCCATCGAATCCTGTGATCAAGAGCTGATTGGTTACTGCTTGTCATCTGGTGGCTCCGAGGAAGGCAGTGTAAAGCCTATGGGGGATATCCTGCGACGGTCCCTGGTGGAAGCTTATGGCATCTCATGGCCTTGTGGTCGGCAGAGTTGCAAGAACAAAACCCTTTAGTTACTCCGGCTTTCTGTCTGTTGAACCTCCCTCTCAATGGGCATGACTCATGACTGTCAGCAGTCCGTAGGTAGTCCCAAAGCCTGATGACCCATCAGGTCAAGCACCCGCTAGACTGAGCGCGAGCACATATGCAATTGAACTTCCTTCACACTGTAGTTAACCACTCCCCCAATGTTGGGTATTGACATCATGGAATGGAAGAAAGAGTCTTGGCTGCACAGTCACTTGGAAGGTTCACACGGTTCTGAATAATAGATAATAGCACAAGGAGAGCAACAAAAACGATTGCAAGCTGAATCGAAGAGTGGAAAGGGAGGTTTCCAAATGATGATGAACAGAAACGAGGGGGCATTCACAGAGAGGAACAATTGTAGAAAACAGCTGCAGAATCTAGTAAACAATTGATTGCAATTCAACCGAACTATAAGGATCTGAATGGACATGATAAGCAACCACTTCGGAATTGAAAGGACCTGAAGTTAACGAGAAAGGAAACCATTTCAAGTAAAAATAGACTTGCATTGACAGCATCACCTGGTGTGCAAAGCCAAGGGCAGTGGTAGTAATGAAAGCAAAACGGTCCAGAGCAAGCATCCATCATACGCACCCCGGCATTGGTGCTAACAATAACCAATCAAAAACCAACTAATCAAAAACCAACCAAGGAACCAACCAACCAACCAACCAACCAACCAACCAAGGAACCGGCTGACAAACAAATATAAAGCAAAATTAAGCAAACAAGCATGCCAGAACCCAATCATTCTCACCTGAATCGACATCACGGTCGCCGAATTTCGTTTTGACATGTTCTTTATTTCACCTTCCGCAAACGCCCAAGCCATCCGTCTTGCCTCCGGCGCCAAATGCCTTTGCTGTGACCTAATCATCAAAGGAAGTCAGGACAGGAAGTCACAAGTCCTGGTGCAAGGGTCAAAAAGATTTTTCATAAAAATAAACATGCTGCCTGATGCTTTCTGAGATCCCAAAAGAGAAATTACTGCTTCCTGCTGCTGAGAAATTAAACTACGGCCAGCTTGACCTCCAGGTGGTGGGCATGGAGACCGTGAGAACCATGCCTGAGACATGTTGGGATCTCAGGCTGCCACTCTTCTTGGGCTGAGCTTGCCTCGGAAAGGTCTGCTTTGTGGGCACTCCCATGATAAGAAGCCCAAATAGCGATGCATGAATCCATCAATAGCATGCGGAGTATCCACCATTCAGCAATATGATTAGGCCGTAGTGTTGCCAGATGAAGCACCATCCTTCAATCCTTCAAAAACAATAAAATCATTGGTTCATTTGTTGATGCAAAGTTGTAATAGCCCCCATAGCCAAGCTGGCATCCCAAAGCTGGCAGCCAAGTGAAGTCAATGAAGGTGTACACTTTCAGCACGCCTTTGAGCAATATACTCCTTCCGATCACGACGTCACCACATGGTCCTATTGGGTATACTTTTCAACACCTTTGGATCCTTCTCCCATAACCAGATGGAAATGTTGGAAATGTACGAAAACGTGAGGTGGTGGCGAGCCAGCACGCAACAAGGCGTTGAGCTGCTGACTATCTGACGAGACCTGGGCGACGGAAAAATGAAACCGGAACCAGGTGCCACTGACTGATTGGAAGGCCAAGTCTGAATCTGCAGCCAGGGCAAGGGATGATGTAAATTGAGAACCCGTTAAAAATGCCGTGCTTCCTGCTCAACCTCTCCAAAATGAAAAGGAAATTACAAATCCAGAAACATGCTTGCTTCTGCCCCCGCGTGTATGTCGAAATCTGAATCCAATCGAGCCCAAGTGCTGGCAAACAACAAACGGACCGGGCTTTGGATGGGTCTAAGTATTGGCTGTGGGGTACGAGTTTAGCGAACCTGAATGTGTTGAAGCTTTCCGTCTCCCCCCAAGCATGCAAAGAAACACTTTGGCGTCAAAGCAAGTTTCACGGGACTCGTCCATGAAAGTGAAATCTGGATACATAACAATGCTTTGTCGGGAATTATTGGCCAATTTGGTATGTCTCTGTGGGTCTCTGTGTGTGTCTATGCGCACATTCGTGCGTGCATCAGCGAAGCTGTGCCGGCAGCGCAGCCAGTGTCTCGGCCACTGAAGTCGCTATGCTTTTGCTATGCCCCGAGTGATGCATGGGTTTGGTCAAGCCATGTCCTCACAAGGCAACCCCCCAGTGCTGAGCACAAAACTGCTTCGCTGCTTCGGCCTACAAGCATAATGGACAAAGTCTGACACAAAAGGAGTCTAAAGTATTGAGACCTCATGGGCGAAGGCATAAACCGTGGACAGGCAGTGCAGGAAAATTCAGAAACATGGAAAAACAGGAATGCTTGACTTGTTCCCAATCTTGCATCAAACTTCAAACCACGGCCTGCTTGTGTTGTGAAATATGACGCAGAAAGTTACAAAGTCGAGGGCCCGTTTAAAATGCAAACCGATGCCAACCCTAGCACCTATGCAGCTGTTGGCAAGTAAACCTGCTGCTTCAAAGTATGTCTGGACTTGATATAAAGATCCGTGGTCCAAAAATACGCGTAAGTGTCTGAAATTTGAGCTGGATAGATTCCGCCAGGGCTGCTTTATGCTAGCCTTCAGCAGATTGTCTAGAAGCTTCGCCGCGACCGTGTTCTGAGACTTGCCACCTCAGGTGAGACTTCCGCTGCAAACAGCACTAGGAAGAAGGCTTACAGCTTACAGGAGCACCATCTCGTGGCAGTCTATGTGTCATTGCAAGATATTGCAAGGAATTACCAAATGAAAGAGATTCATTAAGAAACTCTCAAAGGAATCCATAGGAATCCGCAAGGGGACCCAAATCTCAATATCAAAAAAGACCGGGAAAATCCGGGAAAGCATTGGGCAAAGTGTCGTGTCGTCAAGACAACACGACTCTGAATGTATCAAGTCAGAATTCGTGCGCTATCTCTGGCAGTGGCTCGCCAGATCTAATTGCTACAGCTACCATAGTTTGTAATGTTGCGACTTGGAAATGGCAACCTGCTAGGATCCAAGCTCCGCTTTTTCGGCCGCAGGGAAAGATCGGCTCCTTTCTCTTGCAACCTGGCAACCCGTTGCTGATCTGAGACCTGCTTCCTAGGACCTGCATGAGCCCTGACCCAGCTAGGCATGACCCAAGGTCCGGACAAAGTGACTGTAGACTTTAGGTTCGAATGGGCGGCGCAGTAAACAGCAGTCCGACCATGCTTGTCCTCACCCAGCAGCATCCAAAATTGATCAGGATCGGAACGCTGACGATGGATATTCAATGGTCAATCATCCAACAGTTTCGTACTTAATCATATTAATCATAGTTGACACTTGTCAATAAGATAGTCAATGGCTGACCACTAGTTAATCATAGTTGGAGACACTCCACTGCCGGTGGTGGATGACCTGGATAAACCTGAACGGTCTCCTGTGCATTCAGGATGTTCGTGGTCACGTTCTCCGCCAGCCATTGTGCCTAAAGCGCTGCAGGGATCTGAAGCCCGGTGGGAAGCTAGATGAACCTAGGCGAAGCATCCAAATGTATGATACATCTAGGTCACCTACGTCCAAAAATGTCGCACCATGTGATGACCCTGCATGGTTTCACTAGATTGTGACCGCGTCAAAATGCTGCACTGCTGGCCAAGCCATACCCTGGCTAATAGCCTTAGAACGAACAGGACAGTCTTTCTTTTGATGATTCATCGGCCCTGTTTAATGATGGTTGGTGGACGTTGACCCGTCATAAGATTGCTCAGTTGATCCCAAAAGAATTGCAAGTACCAGTTGATCCAAGCCCACAGCATCTCTCAATTGAATCTCTGGTGGGTGGTTTTCAACCCCTTTGAAACTATTAGTCACCCAACCATTTGTTAATAGTTGCTAGGGAAAATAAGAAATGTGAATCAAACCACCAACCAGTAGTTGTTTAACCCTTATTGTTGGTTATCATCCCCTATTCATCACTATTAATGGCCATACTGTAATCCATATAAAAACCCCATGGTTGAAGGGAAGTCATTCCCTCTCTCTGAATCATTCCCCCCATTGTTCCACAATTCTCCAGGGCGCTGCTTCATTCAGGCCCGCGTGGGCAGCTAGATGAAGTGGTGACTGTCCTGCTGCACGCACAAGATGGCCGATCAGCGCGCATTGAAGCACTGGGCTGATTGAAAGATTGCTATTTGTTCCCACGCCCTTGCTAAGGTTTGGTTGCAACTGAATGGTTACCATGCTCAACGTGCCATGCTGCTCACTGAACTGCGGCAATCAGTGGCCTTTGTGATTGAGGACATTGGGATCTGCTTGGGCTTTGGAAAGCTCCATGCAGGAACGCCTGCCGTTCACAAATCATGGTGATCATGGGCAAGCATGGTCAATGATGGGCATGAATGATCATGCTTTGCAAAAGCATTTGGACAATTTGCGCCTGTTTGGGACAAAGAAAAAAGGCGTCTGACCGTGACCTTCAACCATGCACACTGCCAAACAGCGAAGACACATGCCCCAGTCTTGTTTATGAAAATCCTTGCGTAAGAACATGTCCTGATCATGTGGCTGCCATTTCTCACGGCGCAGAGCTGTCAGAAACGCCAGGAAAACGTATTGAAACGTGCACATTTCGCTGGACAGAGACTGACCAGGACTCACAAATTGCTGAAGGAATCACATCGAGCCGACCCTTGAGCTTTAGACAGTCTGTGGCCTCCAAGTTCGCCCTGGAAGGGAGCCATTGGTTGGGTCATAGTGGTTGCTGGTTGCTGCAGCTGGCTGGCACTGATTTACGATCCAACGGATGTAAACCGTAACTAATTGTACCTCATACCTGCTTACACTATCAACTCACAGGGCAATAAGCACCAACACAAACAACACTGGTTTTGCTGTTACCGTACTGATTACAGTAGCTAACTCACACCCTTTCGATACAACCCGCACAAGCCTCGCAAGGTCAACCTGGGTCCCGTTGATTGGCATCAACTTCTACTGACACCCATTAACTATCGGAAGCTCGTAGAAGTCCATAGTTCATATGGGACATGTCATGTCCATAAACAGAATACGCCGGTGGGTTTCTCATAGTATCCCCAGCAGCAAAAAGTCACTGTAAGACGGTCTTGGCGGGGCCGGGGCAGCTTGTGAACATAGGCACGGATGCCCACGGTGCCCTCACAGACCTCGACCTTCAAAGCACGGTGCCGTTCCTGCCTGCTGCTGATGAGGCACTTCATGATGTCCAAGGAACCATCAAAGGTAGCCAGGTGGAGAGGAGTGACCCCCTGGGCGGTGTCAACAGCTACATCCATCTACCACAGGACCGGCATGTACGAAGGGATGCCGACTATCATGCACTAATCAAGCAGTCTCAATTCATACCAGCGAGATGTACAAACAAATGCCAATGTTTTCTAGAATTCAGAAGTCACACATGGGCCAATCTTGTGGACAGTTGATAAGATTTGAAGTCTGACTTGCAACGAGTACTCCAGCAAGGGAAGAGGCGCCCTTGCTGCCATCGGAGCACGTTGTAGCCGAATTCTCTTTCCGCGGCAATGTGCATTGTCAGCATTTTTTCATTTTTCCATCAACACCGCAAGTACTTAGCGAGTCTCCTACTGTGAATTGAGTCTGCCGCTCTTCAACGGCAGAGTGTGCCTTTGTGGCAACATGTCAAAAGTTGGTCCAAAGTTTGGCTTTGCAATCTCTACATAGAAGTTAAAACTTGAGTCGCAGAACGAAGCTCCACTTCCCTGTACTGGTGTCTGCCCCAATGACGGTCGCACCCAAGCCATATGCATCATAGGGCCCTCCAGTGTTGGATCCTGAATTGGAAAGCGTTGGCTTCCATCCCCACTTCTCCTCGCACTTTTGCAAGACGCAACTGATGGCGGTGCCCATGGAAAAATCCAAGCTGCCAACGTTGGAAACGTCAATGGGGTTCTGCTGGAAGCATGTCTCAGTGAAGTGGATGAGGTCAGTTTCCTGCTCCGAGGTGGCATCGCCACGGTGCAAGCAATGGACGGAGACCGGGTCTGATCCACCCTGGGTGTTGCCTTCATCGGCATCACCTTTGTTCAGGATGAATTGCCATTGGCCAGAAGGTGTGTCAACTCCAATAATGGTGTAGCCTGCCCCAAAGCCATCATATGGCCCACCATTGTTGGACCCAGAACCAACCAGCTCGGGCTTCCAACCCCAGCGCTGTTCCAGGTTGATCAACACACAGCTTATAGCATCTCCAAGGGAGCCTTGCAAACCTCCAACGCCGCTGCTAATGTCCACGGGATTCCAGCTGAAGCAATCTTTCGCATATTTCAACAACATCTGCTGCTGGGAGCTATCAGCCCAACCTTGCTGTAGTACATTCGCAGTGATGTCAGTCTTTCGACTCAGGAACTCATCGCCCAATACTGGGCTCAAGATGACCAAGGCCAGAATGCTCTGCATCGCACAGAATGGGGCACAAAATGAAGCTCTGCAGTCTAGAGCCGAAAATCTCTTGAGCCATGATGCGATGCATCCGATCAGAGAGATTGCGGGTAAGCCGTGGCATGCGTAGAGGGAGAGAGGCTCCTATATGCGCTGAATAGCGATGAATAGCGAATGAATGCACACAATATGTGGCTACCTAAATTCGAATCTATCTGTCTATCTATCCATCTAGCTATCTATCTATCTATCTAGCTATCTATCTAGCTATCTATCTATCTATCTAAAAATATGTATACAATGTTTATGTTTACATGTCTATCTATATCTACATGTAACGTATGTATGTATGTATGTATGTACGTACGTACGTACGTACGTACGTATGCATGCATGCATGCATGCATACTTACATTGATATTTAAAATATCTATATTGATATGATTTTATATGGGCTCGTTTCAAAATGTTTGTTCCTGAAAACGGTCGTAATACCGTAGTTCCATGGGGCTCCGCCTTGTGGCGCAGTTGTCGGGGCACCACATCTAAACCATAGCAATGAACCACAATTTCTTCAGATTTCGACAACTGTATCTAGCGCGGACCTGTTTTACTCGGAGCTGCTAGAGCTAATATCTGTCTGCTGTGGCAGAAAAGGAAAACAAAGGTCTGGTCAGGCAGGGTCTTGGTCTGTGGGGTTTTTCTAGCGCGGATCTAGCGCGGATCTAGCGCCAGAGGAACGTTTTCACTGGGCTGCAACTTTGGGGAAATTGTGGAGATCATGGATTGCGAAAGTCGGCCAACGCATCGAGATGAACGACAAGTATCTGGTATAGACATGTTGTCTTTACCACTGAGCTTGAGACTTAGAAGGAAAAGGCTATGGAGAAGAATCGCAATTGAAAAGGATGCAAACAAATACATGATTCAAAAAAAACTAGCGCCAAACAAGCGCGAAACTAGCGCTAACATGGGGGAAAGCAAAATCACTGCATATATACATGACTCCGCCTTGTGGCGAAATTGAAAAACAACATCAACAATTCTAATATGGTCATCGGAGACTAAAAACCTATCAAGCATTTTTGAACGGATGCCATATGTGTATTTGAAATGGAGTCCAATGTGCTTCCATGAAGAGTAGGGTGCTTCGACACCGTCCATGAAACCTTCTGACTCTGGATGACACTGCGAAGTGCACCTTCCAATCCAGGAGTCTTCTTCCCAGATCGTCGACATGACACTACTGGCAGCTTGGTTGTTGCCAGTGCTTGCATCCATTGAGTCAGGTGAGTAGTTGACCTTTTCTTTTGGCTGTCCTGAGAGCCCTCCAGTGCATGAACTCTGGCACTATGAGGAAACCTTGGCACAGATACAGCATGGTGGTTGTGACTCCTATGGTTGCCCTCGTGTTTCAATGGAGCGCCCTGTTGGTAAGCTTCGAGTTTTCTTACATGTCTATTTGGGACGTTGGAGGCGAGGTGACCTGCAGTGATTTCTGGAAGACACGGCGTCACCACCTTCACCCTGCTGATAGTGTCGACGTGATGGTCACCACATCTCGTGGGGCGACAGTTCTGTTGCCACGCAATCATTTTGGTTGAGTTGCATTCGTAGTGGACTGGTGGTTGGTACGGTCATTTGGCCACCCTGCGAATCTTGGTCAAAAGTCCGCAATGTTACTTTCAGTCAATCGGATGATGCTCCTTCTGGACCCAGGGTCATTCGTAAACCCTCGGCTCCATGGGGATTACCGTCACTTCGACTGAAAGAACTGGCACGGCACAGGTTATGATGGGAAACACGCTGCCTGATGACTCAGACCTTGTTTGCGGGGCCTTCCATTCACTCAAGCTTTATTGGCGCTTCCTGGTGGGAGAGAACCTTGGCTCTGGCCCAGGGTTTGTTCCAATCAGAATCAGCCAAACCTATCCAAACCTCAGATTGATGACCTTTGGCGGGACTTGGATGCATGTCGACTTCTGAATGAGCTACCGACAGGATCTTCAGTTGGGCGAGACGCATCAGGAGTCGTTCGAACCAGCAAATTGAAGGAGTATGCTCCAGCATTTTGTTGGAGCATGGCCAGATGTTTTGTGAGGAGCGCTACCGTGTCATGACAGCTTGGAATTTGATCAGGCTGTCGTTGACAGGTGCCGATCTATGGTTGTACAGTCTTTTTGTACTAGCATCAGTCACGATTTTTGCCAGTTAGGCCGCAGCTTAACATGAGCTTCTTATCGCCTTGCAAGTGAACAAAAACAAAATGGCATCTGCATTATAAAAATCATAAATATCTATATAGAATAAGGTCTTTCAGACACAAGTGGTTGCGTGTGAATGTTGGGGTCGCTGCAAACAGCTTCAATCGACAAAGGCTTTGATCGACACCTGATGCTGCTCCCCACGGTGCCGCCTTGCTATCACCGAGCTCTGGGGAAGCTCGCTTCTTCAGCAAGAGCTTCACCAGCTCGACATGTTGAGCCTGCAGCTGGACCAGCTCTGTCAGAGGTCATGAGTTGGTCATGAGTTGTAGGTCCCCATACATTCACTAGCCATACCAGCCGCCCCCAAGGCTACGGCTCGGTGCTAGGTCAACCGTCACCAAGGCTACAATCCAAGCGCCACAACGACGGGGGGGTTTTGGTCACCCGACCTGGATGGCTTGGGAGAGAATTGGCACAGAGTCCTCACGGCTCCAAGGTGGCGCCGGGTCAGCAAGGCACAGTTCTTGGCTGCAAATGTTTAAAGCAAGGACCCATCAACCGTCATCAACCGTCATCAGCCATCATCAGCCATCATCAAGCAGCATCAACCAGGGATTGTGCATGATTTGAACATTGCTTTTACTATGGGAACCACAGATTTGAGGACTACCCGACGGGCAAAAGGCTTCACTCCTGCGACGCATTCACATTGCCACCCTTGTCAATGGCGTCTTCCACAGCTGTCAATCTGCGGTTTTTGGAGATGACCTGGAACTCGCGGAGTCATCCAGTGCTCTGTATTATCCATCACTGTTGAGGAGTCCCATGTTGGACAATCATCAAATTGATGACCGGGTGATGGTCTCAGACCTCCCAAGATGTCCCAAACAAGCATAAATCGATCAAGTAATTACTGTCGTATCGCTTGCTTGTCCTGCAAAAGAATCCATTCACTGACACATATCAACAGCAAAAATAGGTACCAGGTACCCTTTGATGACCTGGATACGAAAACTTCTACCTCCGCACCTCTGACACAATCTGCACCAAGTTGACCTCCCTTCCGTCGGCCATTGTGCACCCTGCGCGGATGGCTGGTGGGACTGTGCCGATGCTGATGATTACAGTCGTGTTTGACATGTACTGTTGGCATATGATTAGACAGATTGTGACATACAGTTGGTCCACAGTTGCTGACATTTTGCAGCATAATTCTACACTTCACCATGCAAATCCGTTTTCTTAGCAATCATGAACGAACACTTCTAGACACTAGACCAAACATCGCCAAACGACGAAACTCAAAATTTCTGGCCGGGTCAAGCCCCCAAGGTAGAAGAACATCAATAGCGGTGCGCTACGTCACACAGCCTTGCTTGGATTCCATAGTTCCATTGAACATCATTGAACCAGATTTACCGGACTGTACTCGCTGCCCGCTACCAAACATACACATTTCAAAGATTTTTCGAAATGTGTAGGGAACGTTGGCTGCTGGGACAATATGCCCCCGGGAAGAAATCGATGGAACGGTCCATTTCGAGGGGTATTCTAGCCATCCACGTCTGTATGCTTTGGAGGCCGAGAAGCTCCTGTGCATCTTTCAACATGTTCAAACTTGAAGAGTTTTCAACTATTAAAGGGAGCAGCTTGAGATCAGAAATCCCTGAGCTTCACTGAATCTGGGATTCTCATTTTTAAGGCCGTGGCAATCCTGAGGGACCCAGGATTCTCAGCTGCTCACATCAGGCCTGGTATCTCACATCGGGCTCGAAATTCCAGAGCCCAAGCAGCTGCGGGACAGTTTAGATTGCAGCGTTGTGCCATCATTTGCTGCCCAAAACTCACATGACCAAAACTGTGGCCGCGCGTGTGATGCCAAGGCTGGTGGCCCAGCAATGTGGAAACAGAATCAAATCCGTTTCTTATGTGGGTATAGTCGCTTACAAATCCAAAACTTCAGTGGGGACATGATGTCCAATCCACTTCTCCTTGTTGTACATGGAAAGAAGCGCTAGTCCCGCGTATCACTTCAGAACCAAATCTTCCGCCCCGCTCTTACCTTCCCAACCTTTTTGATCGCCAAGTTGCCTCACTGAGCAGTTCTTGAAACTTCGCTGGCAGCGGCCAAGTTGCCTCGCACGAATTGCCTGCGGCGTCCTCGAAGGCGAGCCTGTGCCAGCCACTGCAATCCACTGGTGCTCAGTTCCATAGGTTTCAACATGGTTCGATTGTTTTGCGGATCGGTTGGACCATCGGCTGTACACAAACAATCGCTTGTTCATTGTTCAGATATATATATATATATATATTCAAATAGTCTTCATCTCAGGACATAGCACGCCTGTGCCGATGGAGGCAGTTGTCGCGGTGAACCGTCAGGTCGATCTGATGTGTGGCAAAACTCTGGTACACCATATCGCTCACCACAGGGTGACCCACCTGAGACAGCAAAAAGGAAGAAATACCTGTGCAGCACCTGTGCAGCACTCGAAGTTTGATGATCACGGCTTGTTGTCACCAAACTCGGTCTATCTGATCTCGGTCTCAGCAAATGTAATGACGAATGATCTTCTGTGGGTTTGCGCACTGACTCTCTCCCTTTCCTCTCTTTCCTCTCTCCTCTCTGTCTCGCGTCTCCGCGATTCTCCACGTTCCTGCTTGTCAACTACTTCACAGCACCAAGTGCACCCACTAAGTCTCTGCAGGTCTCAACCAGTCCAACCAGCCGACTTCGCCATTGCAAGCCATGGGACGTGAGCCAAATGGGAGCCTCAGATGTCGCAGGTGCGTCACATGAGAAGTTTGTTCGCCCTGGCAGCTCTGAGCCCAGCAATGCCAAGCAGCGAATCTGATGCTTTCGGCCGGTCACCAGCCCTCAGGGCGATCACGGCTGGAAATGATGGTTCAAACGTTTGAATTTGATGGTGCTCCGCTAAATGATGTTTATATTAGTTTTTACTATGCATGTTCATATTTTAATATATTTAATACTCCGATGATGATGGTCCATCAAAGTTGATGGTTGGTCACAATAATGGCGAGAATAGGTATTATGGCCGGTGATGCGTCATAAACATCAGTCACAAGCGACAACAGTGACTACGTCAAGCATATGGTAGAGAATGATCAATTGAGCAGTGTCGATAGCCTTTGGAATTGTCTTGCCCCTTGGTTAAACCGGAAGTAATTCCCATTTTATGTCGTGCCTAAGATTCCATTGGGCCGCGGTCGCATAATCCTTTTGTAAACCTACCAGGAGTTTTTGAAGTTACGGGCCACGAGGAGCCAACTTTGGGGCGCACTTGTGGCAAACTTTTGTGCCATACAATGCAGTCGTTGACAAATGGCTTTCACTTCCGCAGATGAACCTTTTACCTGTCGAAACCTGCCAAGGGTGGGGTGGACAAAAGCCGGGTTGCGAGAGACTGGCGCTCACCTGAGAAAGAAACTTTGGGCTTGGACGCCTGGTTTCATCTTGTTCTCAAATGGAATGGGCTCGGGGCAATGAGATGTAATTGCAGTAGTTAACTACTATGTCTTTTCACGTTGGAAATTAATCGCATTTGTTGCGTCAAAGCTGATGTTTTGTCCATGCCACGGTCAGAAAAGCATCCCAACATACCACAGATGCTGCACCAAGAAAAGAACCAAATCCCGCTGCGTATTTTTTGCATGTGGAAAACTAGAAAAAAACAATCACAAGTCACGACAAATTTGCACTATTGCACTGCAATTGGCTTGGCAGCAGGGTGCCCTGCATCTGTATCTGCATGCATTTGATTGTATTTGTAAGGTTTGGTATCCCTACCTCTGAAAAACACAGCTATAATCAAGCGCAAGAGCATGCAAAAGGATGCAAAAGGCATCTTGTCATGTTATGTCAACATCAACTTAGGAAGCATCATTTCATCAAAATATGTACTGGTTCCCAACAAACTCTACTATAGTCCTTACATGCATTTGCCGTGTCAATTAGATAACTTTTTCTGCACCTTTCATTGGACGGTCATCTGTCAATCATCACGGTACCAGCCATGGCCATCCCCCACGAAAAGGCAGAGGCACCAGCTTGTTCCCAGCATGTCCCAGCCGAGGCTTTCTCCCAACAATTAATATTCCATGTCACATTCCCAGTCATTGCTCATTCGGCCATCTAGTTACCATCTGTTACAACATCTTACGACCCTGCTGATGGCTCCTAAGCGCTCCACTTGACCATCCGTCAGCTACATTTCTCTTCTCGCGCTTTTCAGTTTTGAGGGTCATCCCCTGATCAGCGCGCTTTCCCATCCGTGCTCCAAATTCTCCAAGCTTCTTATGCTCAGCCAGCTGAGGCTATTGATCTTTGGGTGCTGCAGGTAGCACTGCCCTTGGATCATAGTCTTGCTGGGTCGTCCACGGCCACAGGTGGATGGTAAGCTGCCAAGCCAAAATAGCTCCGCCGAGATCTCCTTAGAGGTTTTATCAAGGCAGTGCTCACGATCCAATATCATTTTTGCTATGCTGCTACCCCAACAGAAGCTGGCCGCATGTCATTCAAAATTGATTACCAAAATTTAATGACATGTGTAACCATGTGTAACCCCAGAAATTGGCCCAAATTTTTGGGGTTGCACATGGGGTTACGCCATTTTGGGACCATGCTACACCCTGTGGAGACAGAGATTCGTTCCGGGCAAGCCATCCGTGGCACAAGACCTGATACTCCCGAAGCAAGCGCCCAGCATGTAGCTGAGCCTCGCACCGAGCTCAACGAGGCATGGGGTGAGTGCAACTCTGAAAAGACAATGCTTCAGCCACGAGATTCTTCACAGAATCCTAAAACACAAAAACGATGTGACCAACAAATGCTAAAAGAATCCACATGATATATGTCAATGTGATCAATATGTGAGTAGATTTTGTAATATCTACTTTCTGGAGCAATGCGGAAACCAACTTCATGAATCGCAGTGGTGCTGATTATGACTGTTGATGATGATGATGATGATGATGATGATGATGATGATGATGACGATGACGATGATGATGATGATGATGATGATGATGACGACGATGATGATGATGATGATGATGACGGCGACGATGATCATCATCGTCATGATGACGACCATGACGATGACGATGATGATGATGATGATGATGATGAGGAGGAGGAGGAAAATGATGAGGAAACTGACGAGGAAAATGAGGATGACGAGGAAACTGATGAGGATGATGATGATGATGATGATGATGATGATGATGATGATGATGATGAGGAAAACGAGAAGGAAAAGGATGAGGACGTGGATGTGGATGTGGGTGAGGAAGAATGGCAATGATGGAGAGCAAAAGCGGACATATGGAAAGTTGAAACATGAGAGTGAGGGCAACAATGATGATATCAAAAGTCGGCAAGAGGTGCCAAGAAACAAATGGTTGCAGTCGTGGCGTTACGTGACGGATGTTGATGATGCATGATAGGTGTGATACAGCATGAATGATGGCAAGATGGTACATGGCACCTGCTCGCTCATGATGACATCAAATAAATGATGACAAATGATTACATACTGTAATGTTGATGACTGTACGTGATGGCAAATGACAAATGATGATAAATGATCGACGATAATGGATTTCAGGGGTTAGACAGTGTGACAAATGATGATAATTGTGATTTGTTCCAATCAGCTGCTGGCTTTGTGCTTACCTGGCAACCTGCAGCTCATAGAAGGCCACGTAAGTCTTTGCCAAGAGCACCAAGCCTGAGCTTGGAACATCAAGACGATGCCTCGGAGTCACGATTCGAATCGAGATAAATTCTCGCCGGCAGAGATCATTTCACAATATTTTCATGTGCTTTCCATATGCTTCCTGTGTTGAAATTCTTGTTGGATCTTGTTGGGATTCTCTATCTGTTGCATCCATTCCTGAACCCGTCACAAAACAAAACTCAAAAAAAATCCATCGAAACTCCCCCTGGAACACAAGGCAGGCGTCAGAAATCCATGGTGATGGGCGGCATCATCAAACAAAGCTCGAGTTCCAAAAAGGCTTTTTGCCACTTCCACCAGCTGAAGCTGGTTGTGCTCACCGTAGACTTCCCAACCGCTGGGCTTGTAGAAAACGACCTTGGCTTTTCAGCGATGCTTCAGCCGCCAACACGAGCACAGCAACAAAAAAGGCAGCATCCCAACAAATCACAGGATGCTGATGCAACGTTGCAGCTGCCAAGATAGGCCCCAAACGGCTCCAGGGGTCACTTTGGGGCCATGGGTATCCTATGGTCCCCTCACAGTTGACCGAGCTGTCAGACCAAGCCGCGCGATCCTGCCGTTCCACTACTACCTGCGGTCCCTCCATGGGACCGGCCACTGCACTTCCCGTAGGTGGAGGTTCGTCCAAGGCGACCGCTGCTGAGCGGAGACTTTGCTGAAGAGCAGTGTAGAACCATGTCCTGGGCAAAGTGTAGTTGTTCGAAGTATGTTCAAGTCGCTTAGTAACATGTGAAATGAAAAAATCCTAAAAAATGATGAACACTGATGAACCATGATGAACCCTGCCACAATGACAAGTAATGACAAGTTCAAGTTGTGATTTGGCACCTCACGTCATTGTTTCTTCTGCTGAATGCTTCACATTTTCCACACCCTTCCCACACCCATCGGACAAACGGTTCAAGCGCGCTGCGATTGCTTGGATGAAACCTCCATCTAGGGTCGGACTCCAAACACCCCCTGGTGCATCCAAGGTTCTCCACGCACCCCACGAGGTGACAGGAGAAGAGTACGCCAAGGAGTTTCAACCCGGACGTGGGGAAAGAAATGGCGTCATTCCTCGAGAGATCCTCAGGAACTTCATGGATAACGCATGAAGCTCTTCGCGGACGGCCGATGGCATCTCCCTGCTGTCAGGCAAATCTGAGTACAGTATTTGACCCAACAATATTTGCAGAAAGAACTGAAACAAAAAATATCAAGGAGCCGATGAGCGAAGAAAGGCTCAGAAATGAAGTTGAAGTTGTTTAAATAAATTGCCCCTAGCTAAAGTTGATTGGTCTACCTTCGCTTCATCTTCCGCTGTGCGTCCAGCGAGACTTCCCAGGTTCTCCGGGCTAAGGACTGGTAGAACTCGAAACTGCCGCAGCGCACCGCACCCCAAGCAGACATGACCTCATAGATCATCGATTTTTCGGGGAGAAATGGTGCATTCAGAGCCGGAGACGGGTCCAGTTTATACTGCAAAAAAGCATTGAATGACACATCATGGCGGATCAAACGGTTAGGGATAGCGATTGGCACCAACAGAATCCGCTAGCTGCACAATTTCCAGGTGACCAGCATGTCCAGATCCAGGTTTTGAAGATTGGTTTGAATCACTTCCATCGCAATGCCTCGGTGCTGCTGTGCCCCGCCTCCTTTTGGAGAGTGGGGTGAGGCTGCGGCAAGAAACGACAACATCCCGGCGCAAAAAAAACAGCAAAGACACCCGCATAATTTGCAAAGACATGACAGGGGAAACGTCGAGCCAACTTGAGCAAACCAAGTAGCTTGGAAATTTAAGGATTCCCCTGCCCCCTGTTCTCCAGGCTCCCAGGTGAACCGATTAGACGGTTTTTGGTGCCCGTACTCAAGCATGCAACCAATGTTTTGGACTATTAGGCTATTATCCATTATCATTAATGGCCACTTGAAAATAACTGATTAAGACTGATATGATAACGATAAAGATATGTATATATCAGTAAATGAAAAGAATATATATATATATGTATGAACAGTATATATACATCTAAGTAAATCTATGTTAATGAATGTTAATGATCTGTTTGTGAAGCAGGTCAGATGAAATGGCACAACAATGCCTCAGCAAAATTTGATTCAACTTCCATGGAAAAACAAAGGCAAGGCACTGGTTCCCGCCGCATCTACTCCCAACATCGTGGTGCTGTAGAGGAAGAGCGCTGCATCTCCGGGGCTGGCGCCGCAAAGGCACAGTGTCTCCAAGGCAGACGAAATCACTGCGCGGTCACAGATGCACAGCACAGACAAAGACCACAAGAAGGAGAAGCTCGTCCTCAGCTTTTCCTTGGCGCAGCTTGGCCCAAGGCATTTGGTGGCTTTGCAACATGACAAATCAGTAGCTTGGTGGTTCCCTGAGTTTAGACTTGAAACGGGCACCAAAGCAGTGGCACTTCTTCGTATGGTTGAAACATGTTGAAAACATCAATCACAAGACTACACACCGCAGAACGCACAATGAGATAGATTGTACTTGAAAGATTGGTCCAATCAATTTGATACTGAAAACTTAAATATCTATATATATTTATATATATACATATATATATTGTATATATGTTTTTTCTTTTTTAAAAAATAGCATGTACAATAAATATCAATAGTAATTCCAACAAAATCCATGGTGGCGTAGCATCGCACCTTGCAAGAGAAATTCCCATCCAGCTGGATCCAGGACCATCCAGGAGCTCCCTGCAGCTTGAGGGACGGACTGCTGCAGGATTTGAATGGCCTGGGTGAGCTCCCCGGCATGGGCACAGGCCACCAGAGCTGCATCCTGCCCCATGAGATCTGCCCCACGTGAGCTCTCAAGTGCCCTCTGCCATGCGAAGGACTTGCCTAGAGCACTGCTTCGAAACGGTGAAGGGAAAGGGATAAGTTATGAGAAGTTGATAAGTTCAGGAGAAGTGATTCAGATCATAAGATATCACAAGTGCCCCAGAAAAGAGACAACCCAAGGCACCACTGAAGCTTTGGCTTAAAACGAAGAAGAACATCGAAGAGCATCGAAAGGCCAAAGTACCAAAGCCCGGAAAAATATAAAAACAATTCTCGAGGGCTAACAATTCAACGATCTTCAATGCCGGTGTGGATCTTGTGCGCTTTGCCCGGGAAACATGTCAAATCTATTCAAATTTCATCAAAACTTGCAGGAAGAGTTGCTACAGGAGCTACTGAGCATGTTGTAACTCGTAGAATCTGCTGCTTTCGCGCCAAGGTCTTCTAGAAGTTCCTGGATGCGAAGCCATTGGCTACAAGTCTCGCAGGCAGTCATGACCGAGTTGTACGCAATCCTGGGTCGGCATCCCTCAGCGCTAGGGATGGCATCCCGTGCCATGTGGCAACTGCTTCCACAATATGTGACAACTCATTTCTGATCCCATCCCCGCTCTGGCTCAGAAATCTGATCATGTTAGCCTAGCCTTCTAAACCACAAGCCCGCGCAAATTCAACCAGGCTCCAGCTTGAAGCTGTCCATCCAAGGATCACATTGCCACGGAGGGAGATGCCTCGATAACTTTGAAGCAGCGCAACGGCATCCGCCCAGGATTCGCAGGAGCTCCCTGTGGCACTGAAGCCATGCATTGATGCCTTCAGCCCAGCGGCTTCAAAGTTACCGAGGGCATTTAGGGCGATCCTCAGCTCATGCTGTGCACAGTTCATGAAGCTGGCAGGGTCTCCAATTGATGTTGTACAGCTGGGTTACTGGAGTAATCTGGAATAGAAAGCATGAATTAATACTTTGGCTAATCTCGGCTATATTCCATGCAGAATGGAGATGCTGGAAGTAGAACCATGCTGCCCGAAAGAATGTCTGTGAGATTGACGCCGTGCTTGATACCTCATGGATCCTAACGGTAGCGACATGTGCCAACATCCTGCACCCAGCTGCTTCCATTGCTTTGACACTGCGGCCACGCTTGCTGAAGCTGTGAAAGCATCTGTCTTTATACCTGGCGGGGCAACACGGCAACACCAAGATCTCTCAAGTTCTGAACCGGCATCGAGTGAGACGCGGTGTCCGATACAAGATCAAGTGCCATGACCATCATGAAAGCACACTGATAGTTCACAAGTTCATCCTCGATGCAATGCCAGGCTAAGAGAACTCGGGCACCTGAAGGTGCCTCTTATTCGTGCAGGGCTTCTGCAAATTAGCCGTTGGTTTTGGGGTTGCCTTTTTGTCCACTACGTTCAACCACACATGAAGATGAAATGTCGTCCCGCCGCTTTCCTTCATTTTTTCATTCTATCTCTTTGCTTTGAGCATGAGTTCTAGTCTTTTGAAATCGTGAGACTTGAACAAAAGATGATCACTTGGAATCCTGGGTGCCTACGGCAGCCAGGTTTTCTGCAATCCACGTGGGAATTCTCATTGGGTTCAACTCCTTGTGCACGTCCTCTCTGCTCGTCACCCCACTCAGCACTAGCAAGGACCGCATGCCACCACCATTCGCGAGCTCAATGTCAGTCTTCAGGGTGCTACCCACCAGGACGGCCTTCGAAAAGTCTACGCCCATGCCACCCTCCGAACTCGGTGTCCGCAGTTGCTCCAGCAACATCAAAGAAGGCTTGCCCACGTCCACCACCTCTGAGATGCCAGCAGACTGCATGACTGCACTTGTCATGACACCATTTCCAATGGCTCGGATTTTCTTCCCCCCATAGTTGTGAGCTTTGCAGAACTTCGCATCGGTCACTCCGAGGATGCCGCTTCGATCCATGGAGCAGGTGATCACTGGAAGGGATTTCCCATTGTCATCTGCCCATTTGAGGTATTGAGTGGCCACTGCCATCTTCAATGCAGTGAACTGTTGATCCCAACATATCACCACACAATCCACATCAGGAAATTTGGCAACCAGCTCCGTCACATTCTTGCTGTTCACTTCTTGCAAGTACTCAGGTTTTGGTTTTCCATCTGGACGAATGGTGGCCACGTACTTGGTGATTCCAAAAGTTTCCAACTCTGTCAATACGGAAGGGTTGGAGCAAATCACGAAAGGACGTTGAAGACCTTTCTGACTCAAGAACCAAGCACAGGTGTAGGAAGTTGTCACTACATGCTGGTAGGCCAATTTCTTGAGCTCCTTGTCCTCAAGTTTTTCGGACCTCCACCCATCTGGCGACAGAGTACGAGATAAGGAGGTGTGAAAGACCTTGATTCCATAGGTGGTTTCCAACTCCTCCATCAAACCTTGCCGCGTCTTGTTGGAATTGTTGGTGATCCAAATGACTCTTTTGCCCTTGAAGATCAAGGCGTTGACTGTGTTGACGATCTCGGCTCCAAGTTTTGTCTTGGGGTCTAGGAAGACCCCCATCATGGCAAAGATGAAGGTGTCACATTCAAGGAACTCTTTTTTGTTGAGGGTAAAGTCCCTGGAGTGGTAATGAGAGCTGGTGAGGTCTCCATCTCGACAGTCCTCCAAGGTTATGGCTGACGTGCTTGATCCGTGGAAGTCACGGATGGTGACTTTCAACATGGCACTCTTCTTGAACTCCTCTCGGAGTTGCAAGCAAGCTGTATGCTCGGACATGTCGCACACCTTTACGCTGAAGCCCTTTCCCAGAGCTGTTTGGACCAGCTTTTTGCGGGGCATGTCATCCGTCAGCACGATGGTCTTCACCCATGATCCATCTGTGAGCTGACGTCCAACCAATGCGTCTGGCAGTTTGTCTTTGTCAGGGTTTCTGTGAACTGTGAAACCATGAAATCGTCCATCCACCAGTTGTCCCTCAACCTCCACGCTGTCTCGCCGAAGACGCACACAACTGTATGCACTACCGCGATTGTCTGCAGGGTTGAAGATCTTGGAGGCCTTGGGATCCGAACGAGATGTGTCGACTGTGATCACCAGCAACGCAGTGCGTGGATGCCGAACAACCGTTGGAGTCTGTCCATGAGGTTGATGGCCACTGCACACACGATCGATGCCAGACATCTTTAAGAAGTCTTGGACTTCCACTGGTCGCTGCACAGGGTTGCCATCCTGGAACAGGATCGGTATTCTTGGATATACTTAAGGAACATTGTGGAACCATGGGTGAAAGATGGTGCAAGACCACAAAGATAGGAGAAGGATGGAGAAGGGAAGTGGATGTGCGGCTGCAGATCGGCAACAAATGACCAAACCATGCTGACTAAAGCTCGGGTTGGGTGCCTTAGGATCCTTAGGGGGGCACTCACGTTCACACGCGTGTGGCTGGAACGAAACTTTGTGGGCCCAACATCCTGGTACATGCGAGTACTGACGTCCAACATCCACCACGAAGTGCTGAGGGTTGTGAGAGGTTGTGGCAACGATGACTGCCTAATGTTGAGATGGTGTTGACGTGGTGCTGATGTGTTGGCATGGTGCTGGCATGGTGCGGAGATGTCGTTGCCGGCAACGAGCTGGGAACAGGACTCCAGTTTGATGGAGCCTCGTGTCATCCTTGTTGAGTCATGCCATGTGATAAAATGTTGCAACCGTAACTGCATACTGGAATAGCAGGGGACGTTCAACGCTTGCAAATGACCTGACTCTTTTTTCCGGAAGGAGATGCCTTGCTGGAAACATAGGTACCATGCAGATCCATGAAATTTCCTGGAGATGCCTTGGATTTCCATGGGTTTCCTGTTTCCAACTCATTAACACCGTTTTACCGAGCACAGAAAAGCCATTTTTAGGCCTTCAGTGATTTCGGTGCATAGAGCTCATCTGCCGCTTGCACCCTCACAACACCTAGGAAGATATTTAAATCATGTGAGCAATCACTGAATACATGCTTAGAAGACCGGGGGAAAATAGCTGAGATCATGTGAGCAATCATTTGTTAGAGATAGTCATTGCGATGTCAAAGAAAGATCCATCTCTCTCAAAACTAATAGTCGAGTCATATCTATTGACCATGTTATGTTTCGACTAATTAATCACTTGCCATGATCACAATCAGAATCAAATTAGTAACTAATAACAACTAATGTAGTCATTCATTGACTAATCAAAATCGTTCACAACTAACAATGTTTTCTGGTTGGTGGTTTCAGCCCCTATGAAAAAAAATCGTCTACCAAACCTTCTGCTAAAAATTACTAGGGAGAACAAACCTGTAACATGTCAATCAAACCACCAACCAGTTTTTCACACTGACATCATTCTGACTAACTCGAACAGCAGCAAAAAAAAAACAAAATATTCTGGCTAACCATATATTTCTGTTGCTCCCGCAGTCATCGCTCCTGAAAAGGATTGTGGTAGATGACCGTTGCCTTGCCAGCACCCGGGGTGCCGTAGATCATGAGGTCCTCGCCACCCCGTCGTTGCTTCCCATCCGCATCCTGGAGACCCAGAAGCGAAGCTGCTGCTTGAGGAATTGTATCAGATGTTCATGGCCCAAATAAATTGATGAAGTGATTGATGTCTGTGATTTTTGGAAAAAGGAGGAAATGAATCAAGATTCACTTTGTAAAGACTTAATACTTTTAAATAGTATAGGTGCTTTAAGTAGCTAACCCAAGTTACACTGATGGTTTCCGTTCATCTAACGTGAAAAAAGTGCTTGCCCACCGATGCCATGTCAACCTCGAATTTGGAGAAAAACACTGCCATCCACTGGCCATCAGAATGCCAAAACGGTACTTGACTTTCGTCGGTCACAGCTCGTCCTTGTAAAAATACGGCTGTCTGCAAAAGTCCTCCACCTGCTGGTCCTTCCACGCATTCAGCTCCTCGACCCAGTCCTGTGCATTCTTGCAGCGGCCTTGTTTACCTGGCACAGCTCCGTAGGATTCGTTGCAAATGCCGCCATGCACAAAGAGGATGTCACCAATGACAAGGCCGATCTTTCCTGGGAGCTTGCAGGGATGAAAGCTGTTGGAAGGTGCTTTCGGGAATCGGTGGCAAAGCGATGCCTGGGTTTGACTCACCAACTGATTTCTTCATATTGCTTCCCAACTCTCTCTCTCTCTCTCTCGGTTGATTTATTTCTATCTTGTCTTTGCTCGCTCTTTCTCTCAGTCAGC
>VSDK01009179.1:286733-297409 GCA_009767595.1 Symbiodinium kawagutii | reverse complement strand
TCTTTCCCTCAGTCAGCTAGCTTGCTTCTCGTTTCGCCTCTCTGTTCCGCTCTTTGGTATGTGCTTGTCCCTTCTCCTCTTTTCTTCCCCTGTCTTATGTTTCTCTTCTCCATTCAGTCAATTCAGTCTACTGCATTTCAACTGCAAACAACATTGTACGCCAATTTTTTCGGGCTAATCTTAGTGTAGGAGTTTATGCACTATCTTCAGTGTCTTCTGGGCTGCCACGTCTTCTCCTTTCCTATCCCAATCCTGCTTCTATCTATCTGCGTGCCTTCTATCGGTACATCAGTGGGCACGCAGCACAAGTGTGTGATTTACTTGAGGTTGATGTGAGGGTTCCAACGCAGCGACTTCTCCAGCAAATGAACCGAACGATCTCCCCCTGCTTCTGCAGCCGAGTGTCCCAAACGAATGAACTCCAGCATCCAGGGGTCTTGGCTGGTGCTGTCCACTGAGGAGATGTAACTCGAAAGTACGTCCGCATCAGAAGCTCTTCCCTTGAGGATTGCTATCTCCCGTTTGCGGGTATTAAAAGTCGTATCCTGGCATCCCATGGTGCAATGCAGAAGCCATTTAAGCTTTCCAAGCTTGTTCCTTTCGATGCCCTTGTCCTGCAGCTCGTCATTTTTCGTCCAGATGGAAACCCCAAACAGGCCGTGGATCTTTGGTGCACTTGGAACTTCAAAGTTGTCTTGAGGACCCCCCCCACCCACCGAAAAGGACAAGCAGCTGCCCCAAAAACAACAAGACAACAGCAACAAACACAACCGGCATCACCCCAAGGGGCACCTCGCTCGAGACGCAAACCCGCAGCGCCCAAGCTTCGCCCACACAAAAACACACACAGAGTCAACACTGCAGCACTCCATGACCTAGACAGGTGCAGGACAAGCCGTCGCAGCAACCGCTGGTGAACGCTTTCCGTTTCACAAAGCACTGGCTCACCATCCACACATGACCACCTATCACCACCGAAGCACTTCCACACCCAGCGCACATGCGCGAAACCGTATAAGCAGCTTACAGATGCTTGAATCGATCCCAAAAGTTCGCAAAGATCTAAAAAATTATCCCGGCAAGGGGGGAAGTGGGAAAAGGACACAGGATCGTGCACAAATGAGAGCGCTCATATGAAAGCACAATGTGAGAGCACACACATGAGAGCACACATATGAGAGCACATAAGAAGAAGAGCATACATATGGGAGGACACATATGAAAGCACATAGGAGCACATATGAGAGCATACATATGAGCACACATACGAGAGCACACATATGAGAGCACATAGGAGCACAGATCTGAGAACACACAAATGAAAGCACATGAGAGAACAAATTTGAGAGCACATAGGAGCACACATATCGGAGCACACATATGAGGCACATAGGAGCACACAAATGAGAGCAGACATACAAGAGCACAAATATGAGAGCACAAATCTGAGAACACAAATATGAGAGCACACATATGAAAGCACATGAGAGCACACATATGAGAGCACATAAGGGCACACATATCAGAGCACACATATGAGAGCACATAGGAGCACATATCTGAGACATGAGGGCACAAATTTGAGAACACACATGTGAGAGCACATAGGAGCACACAAATGGGAGCACACAGGAGCACACCTATGAGAGCACATGAGAGCACATGAGAGCACAGATATGAGCGCACATAGGAGCACACAAATGAGAGCAGACATTTGACAGCACATGAGAGCACAAATATGAAAACACACATATTGAGAGCACATGAGAGCACACAGAGGAGAGCACATAGGAGCACAGATCTGAGAGCACGCATATTAAAGCACCTGAGGGCACAAATTTGAGAGCACATAGGAGCACATGGAGCACATATCTGAGAACACACATATGAAAGCACATGAGAGCACACATATGAAAGCGCATGAAAGCACACATATTAAAGCACATAGGAGCACGCATATGAGAGCACACATATGAGAGCACATGAGAGCACAAATATGGGATCACATGAGAGCGCACGTATGAGAGCGCACAACAGCACACATATGAGAGCACACATACGAGAGCAGAATACGACTCTGAACACGATATTTTCAAAAGTAAGAATCGGCACCGCGCGCAGAGGAGAGCTAGCCGACACGCACCAAGTGCGCAGAGTGTTGCACGAGTTTGCACCGCGCACAAGCGAGACTCAAAAAAGCAAAGGTATGAAACCGGAAGCCTCCGTGCCACCGCGATTTGCGATTTCAAGGGTTGATGTTGCAAAATGCTGCGCCTGCCACCAAAAATTGATCCCGAGGCACGCGAAGTCCTGCACCTGTCACGAAAAATGACCTCGACATAGCAGATGCAAAAATGACGACCGTCTCACGAAACGAGCGTTTTGAGCTGCTGCGCCTGCCAAGAAAAGTCAATGTTTTCGGACACGCTTATTTTCTGTGCGCCTGCCAACGCTTTTGCAACGTCGCAAAATCGACGACAGTTACACGTTTTGTAAAACAAAGATAATTTCTTGCGCCTGCCACAGATTCCAAATGCCCAAGAAGGACAAAAGTGAGCTTTCCCTTGCACTTGCCAGGCAAACTGCACATCAATCAAGAAATGGACACGGCACGCAGACGAGAACGCAGCACCGGAAGAGAGCTCTCCAGCGATGCATCTGGTGCGAGGCTTCTGTCAAAAACGGAAGATTAGGTCATGTTTTTGACGGAAGGGTACACGAATTAGCCGCGCCCATCAGAGAACACCTGAGATATACACAGGGTCCTTTTCCACTACCGTAAGAACCACTTCAGTGCACACACTGTTTGGGGAATGAAGCAAAAGTTGAAGCAAAATGAAGCAAATGTTGAGGAAACATGAAGTCAAGTAGTCAAAAAGCGCGAACCGTCTGTCCAGGTTTCCCCGTTCCATTTATATAGACGTGTATATAGTGGGCAACTGCATACCCCGAAGCAGAGCGATGGGACGGCCACCTATTCGAGAGGATAAAACAAGGACAGGCTTTGCTCTGGAGCCATACTCCTTGGAAACCTTTGCGGCCGAGGACTAAAACAAGACCTGTCTCACAGCCTCCCACAATTTTGAGGTGATGGCAAAATTGAGTACTAGAAATATGACCCCAAAAAAAAAAAAACAGAAGACATCAAACACACAAGGATGGGATGCGATGATGGAGTATAGTGGCCATAGTTCTGTCTGCTAAACTGATCAATCTCTAGCTTTGAATTTTGCACAATGAACTGAACCTTTTGATCCTTTTGAGATGGCCATGATGGATCATGATGGCCTAGATTCATAGAGTATGTCACAGGCTCCTTGACAAGCAACAAAAAAACACCTAAACCTGGTCCCATCTTTGCCGCTACACGTGGTAACGTTAACATGCCACCCCGACCTAACGCACCCCAAACAGCCAAAAACCGCCAACAAAGAACGAAAATCGACGGCCTTGTGTGGGCGGTGGTCCAACTACTCACGGCATAGCGACTGAAATTAACAGCTCCTGCATCAACAATGATGCAAAGGCAGTGAAAAACATTATTTTGGCACACATTTGAAGATGGTAAACAAAGACAATCGTCACTGGGTGAAACGGTACTGGTGACATAGCAGAATATCCAGCGATATGATGATACTACATCAGAATCGCAAGCGCGCACAAGGATTTGCAAGGCCCCCTGGAACCTCCACAATAGCAGCACTTGTTTCAAAAAATGGGAAGAACGCGGTACGCATGAGGAAACGACAAAAGATCCAAAATGGTCAGATTGCAGCAGCAGCCCTCAGGCAAGCAAATTCCCTGGCGGGCCTTGTTCTCCTGCACAAACTGCTCAAAAGTCTTGGCATTCGGGTCCCAGGAAGGAAGCCATATTTGGTCTGGGGGCTCCACTTCTTTGAGCTCCGATAGGAAGCGCAGCTTCATCAAATCGCGGTTGCCTAAGATGAAGAAGACCTCCGTGCTTGGAGCTGCGCATTTAGAGGCTGCGCGTTTACAGGTCTGCTACGCGTACAACTTGCGTCGTGGGGAAGCAAAGTGCTCCGGCATGTCTTAACAATCATGACTCAGCAAGTACCATCCCCTACCTACGTCTAGCTACTGCAATTCATTGTCCTTCACAATGCCAAAGGTCTTATTTGAGTTGTTGGGTTGGCTTGACTCCCTCTGGCCCCTGGTCTGTTCTGGCTGCCAGACCCAGACCCGTGCCTGTTGGGGGAAACGCCTCTTCAAACTGAGCAAAATCTTGACCAGTCGAATGTCTCCGGGTCCTTTGTCTGGGGCATCACCTCCAAAAACCAACATGCCGTTGGATCTTAGCCGAAGAATGCCTGGACCCCAGTCACCCCGCTCCTCATCATCCCAGTACAGCACCTTGCTGCAATGAGTAAGCCGCAAAAAGTATTCCCAGTGGCCTTCCACGTCGGAAATGAACTCAATCACCGTGTCATCGGAATAGGTGAAGGATGGATTTTCCACTTCCACAAGGTCGTCCACGTCATCCACCCTTGCAGACTCTATCTGGACTTGAAGTTCGTTGTTGTCGTCTGAGGACGTGCATGGACAGAACATTGGACCATGACCTTTTGAAGGCTAGAGCGCAACTTGAGCCAACGCAGCCAAGGCAATGGACTCAAATGGATCCACCCAAGGAATGCGTTCAATGAAGAGAAAGTATGGCAAAGTAATGTTCATGCAGTGGTGTTTTACATGTTCTTGCCTGTGTCAATGCAAGGCCAAAGTTCTGAGCAACCCTCACACCAGAAACACTCAGGTGCATAGGTACAGCTTAGGTACAGATTAGGTACAGCAGGTGCAGCTTTCAGATCCCCGCATTTCAGGTACCAAGCCTCGCAAGCCTCGCAACTGCGCCAATAGCTGGCACGCCCAGAGCCACTGCATTCCTTTGGTTGTTGTAATTGCTGCATTGAAGACCGAAACCTCCCAAGGTTGAGAAAGTACCACGAAAGGCTTCAACCAGCAGTGTCCAAAGCGAGCATGTTTGCTCATGTTCATGGTATAAGGCCACAACTGGCTATGATAACTATAATGACTGATAGTAGCTATAGTTGTAATAGAAATTGATTAATAGATATTAATGGAATTACTTTCGTCCCGTCATTGCAAAGCTATAACACTATCAGGGACGATCAAGCTTCCGTCCCAAGCTTTCCCGAAGCGCCTGTAGTCGAAGCTTAGAATCCATGAACTGCTCCAGCACCTTCAAGCTGTGCTGCCACTGCTGTCCAAATGCACTGATCACAGTCATGTAGGGCAAAGCATCTAACTCCATCCTGAAGCGCCCATCCCACTAGGATCCCCCAAGATCTCAGGGCCGGAGCCAGGGGGTTCCAGGGGGTACCCCTGAGAATTGGTCCTTCTCTTGAGGAGCACAAGGACTTTGAAATCGATTTTCCATGCTTCCCCTCGTTGGGAGAGGATCCTTATCTGTTACACTGCTCCAATGCCAAAAAGCAGAGAGAATCTCGAAGACAGAGCTGCAGCTAACTGCAGCAAAGCACGGGCGCGGCGATGGAAAGAAAAAAAGGTGAAGAGATGAAGAAAGAGATAGAAAGAGAGACAGAGAGATGAAGGGAACAGAGATCAAAGACAAATAACAAAAGTGAAAGATAATTATAACACTTACTTACCTTGCGGTTGACTTCTGGCAACACTCCGAGTCCCCGGGTCATGACTTGTCGAATCTTTTCGATAGTTTTTCTTGGAATACTGATGATAATTACCATGCAGGGATACCTCCATTTTGGATCATTTTTTGGATCATTTTTGGGGGGCATAGTGATGGCATAGTGCTCATAGACAGCCCCGAGTTCGGCATCCCAGCATCCCGCTGGCTTCAAGCTCCGAGAAAACGAGCGCCGCCAGCTGCCATTGGTTTGATCGATCCAAGCTGCTCATCAGTGCCTGGGCCCCTTGGGGGTTCCAATCGCCACCAAGCATCCAACAAGTCAGAAGAAGTTCCACGCATACTCCCTGAGAATCTAAAATCAGCAATGGAAAATCAATCAATTATTGGCCGTTTCCCCGGGTTTCTCTATACCAGTAGTACCGCACAAGGCGGTGGCGGAAGTTTCCAAGATAGGAGCACTATAGGAGTGTGCAGTTGTGGTTGCGACGATTGATTGTCCGAGGGATCCGAGAACTGAACATCACTTGGGCCTGACTTCCTACCAATGTGAGCATCGATCTGGCCACTTGACTGGCAGCCTATCTGTCTAGCTATCTTTCTATCAGTGGATCAGTTTTCTTTCTGTCTGTCTGACTGTCTATCTATCTATCTATCTGATGATCTATTCGTTTATCTATCTGCCTATGTACTTGTCTTTCTATCTACCTCACTATCTATCTCGTCATCTTTCTGTCTATGTATCTATCTATCTACCTGTCCATCTATCTATTTATCTATCTGCCTATCTATCTATCTGTCTATCTATCTACCGAATTATTTGTCTGATCATCTATGTGTCCATCTGTCTATCTTTCTGTCTATCTACCTGACTATCTATCTACTTTTCTATCTGACTCTCGTTTCGTCTACCTATCTGTCTATCTATCGACCCATCTAGCCATCTGAATCTGGCTATCCAATTGTCTGTCTATTCCATCTATCTATTCTAGCTATTCTATCTATCTATCTATCTATCTATCTATCTATCCATCTATCTATCCATCTATCTATCCATCTATTCATCCATCGATGCATCTATGTCTCTGACTATGCATCTAGCCACCCATGGATCTGACTATCTGCTTGTCCATCTATCTGGCTACCTCTTTGTCTAGCCATCTTTCGTCTATCTATTCATTTACCTTCCAAATGTGCTTCGATCATGAAGTGTTTTGCATCTAGGTGTTTGGCCACTTTTGATAATTGGACCTTGCAAAGGTGTTCCGATCATCAAGTGTTTTGCTACTTTTGACCTGCAAATGTGCTTGGCGCGCAAGCGTTGTGCACATTTTGGCCACATAAATCACGAAAAGTGACGCGAAACGCAAGTGTTTTCCTACTTTTGTCTCCTGTGTTCAAAAAGTGTCAAAACGTGCTGTGTTTTGACACATTTGCTTCAAAATGTGCTTCTCGCCCTGGCCGCGTGCACTTTTTCGGACATGCAACTTTCAAAACTTGTTAATTTTACGATTTTGACTTCCAAATGTGCTCGGCGCCTAGGTTTCTTAACGATTTTGAACGTGGAATCCTCTAAAAGTGCTCCGAGCATGCAGTGCTTTTACGATTTTGACTTCCAAATGTCCTTCGCGCCTGGGTTTTTGAACGATTTTGCAAGTTGCAACTTCCAAAAGTGCTCCGGAGCTGACATGTTTTTACGATTTTGACTTCCAAATGTGCTTCGCGCCTAGGTTTTTGAACGATTTTGCCAGTTGCATCTCCCAAAAGTGCTCCGGACCTGACATGCTTTTACGATTTTGACTTCCAAATGTGCTTCGCGCCTAGGTTTTTTAACGATTTTTGCACACACCTTCCGCCACAGTGGTCCGCACCCGCCGCTTTAGCGAGGTACCCTTCTGGACCCACATCTGCATAGGCGATCTACCCTAGCTGAGTTGTCCATATTGTCGGAAGTTAGACTTCTAAACTTCCTTCGATTATATGATATGGTGATTTTCGATTGCTACAGTATGTTAGATTACCGGAGTGTAACGATGTACTGTTCGAAATATGCCGCCGTTAGTATCACCTTCAAACCAAATGATGCTGAAATCGTGAGTGTCATCATAGCCTATCATCATTTAATCCAAATCAAAACTGACCTCTGCTTCCAGCAGCCTAAGCGAAATTCCAAGGCAACCATTCTCGAAAGATATTCCAAAACACTACCTGTACTAGGGATATTTGGAAAGACTTTTCAGACGCAACTCAATTGCCAATATCTCCGCCCCACCACCCTCCCAAGAAAAACTATCTTCCTCAAATGCCGGAGCCCGAGCCAATCTGTAAAAGCAAATGGAGAATTGTAGCTGTTTCAATGCTGTTCCCTGAATCCCTGATGTGAGAGCCCTGTCTAAGGCAGCCCAGCAACGTTGTACGCAATGGTGTCAGCATTGCCAGCTGTTTGATGCAGCATCTGCAGGGCCATTGCCCACTGATCACCGCAGCTGAGTGCAGTCAGGAGAACATTCAGCGCCATAGCATCCACTCGCACGCCACTGGCCACAGCTTCTTCAAAGAGCTCCAGCGAGACAAGCCATGCAGAGCTGTTGCCACATGATCGGACCGCGGTACTGTATGCGATGATGTTTTTCTCCACCTGAGCGATGTGACAACACTGTCACCTTGCACCGCTAGTATCCGTTCGAGCATTGTTACGAGGAATTGACATGGCAACCTACTTCACTTTCCATATCTCTCCAATAATTTCCAACAAGGCCAACAAGCGCATGGCACAACCCTGCATGATCAATGGCTGCTTTCTGCACCACGACTCGCCTTGCGTCCATGAAGGTCATGAAGCAACTCCAAAACCAGCTGCCACCGGTCCTCGCCACTTACAGCCATCAAGGCAGCATTGCAAGCCCCGGCATCTGCACCTTGCCCTGCCATCCCTGCTGTCCTGGGAGTCTTGGGGATTGTTTCCTCCACAATGCCCAGAACATGTTGCCATTGGTCGGATAAGCCATTGGCTGAGATCATCAAACTTGGTGTCACCAAGTCAGCATGCAGGCGCCAAATTGGCAAGTTCAGGGCCAATGACAACGCATGCTGCCATTCAGCTGCGCTATTGCATGAGTTCATGACGGTGTTGCAGGTAATGGTGGCAGCCACAGTTCTTCTCAAGTGCATTCCACTCAGGAAACTGACAGATGATCGCCAGTTCAAGCTGGCGCCTGCAGCACTTATGGCGATGTTGTAGCTGATTCGATCCGGCGATTCAGCCATAGCAACTAGTCGTTGAAGCAAGTAGGCGACGGAACTCCACTGACGAGCACCACAATTCAAAAGCATATTCCAACAAACTAAGGAGGGGCGAACCGCCAAGTCCCCCATGGTGCTCAACATGGAAGATGCCTGTTGCCACCGCTGCCGGCCTGCAACAGCTCCACAGGTGACGTCGTCAGGTTGGAGGGCACACTGCAACAATGAGCTGAAGAGTCCCAATGCTCGGTGCCACTCGCAGGCATCAATGGCAGCAGTATAGGAAATGATGTCCTTGTTGGTGGTTTCAATCCCTACGAAAAATATTAGTCAACCAACCATTTGTTTTTGTTTATCATTAATTACTAGGGAAAATGAAAAATGTGTGAAACCACCAGCCAGTGTCAGTCTTCAGCTCCAAATTCTGAGCCTCGGCTAAATGAGCCAAGACCTTCTGCCATTGTTCACCAAGAGCCAACGCCTTCAGTGCCACGTTGAGACACACCGTATCAACTCGGCCACGGCGACGCAAGTCTTCGAAGATGCAGATGGCCTGCTGCCACTGTGTGGCCCTCACACAGCTGCTCATACGCGCCGTGCATGGCACCAAATCCTGACGCCATCCCAGTCTCCCAACCTCCCAGCCAGTGCTCCTTGCGACTCACAACGGCTTGGATGTTCAAAAGAACTGTGCCTTTAAAAAAAACATATTGTGTGTGTGTTTTTTAAATGCAGTTTTTTTGAATCGATGGTGTAAATCCAGCATTTTTGTTGGGAGGTTCATGGATCTTCATCGTTTGAGACTGGGTGATATACGATTTCAAACGGACCTACCGATTGCTACGGCCCGGTCTTTGAGTCTTTCACCATCTGTCAGACTTGGCATTGCGTGTGACGATGGCTAATTCACTTGCCACCGAAGAAGAGTGACAGAAGAGCTGGGTGAGCGACGATGGTCAGGTAGCGTAGGATTTGCCATGCGCTTAAGCCATGTTTGCAAAACATGATTCACCAGCGAAACCACCAACCACCGGCTACCCTTGGTATATCCATCTCCTCTTAGAATCGAGGATCTACCTCTATCGTTCTTGGATCTTGATTCACACCACCTGGCGTCACCCACCTTGCTTGAAGATGGGAGCGAGGTGCAGCAGGCACCTGCAAGCTGAACCCGAACCAATGGATACAAAGTGCAGAGATTTGTAGAACTGACAGTAGAGATACAGCTGGCAGCAGATGGCAGCAGTATTGATGACATACGATGACTAGACGAAGGCTAATGAAAAGTATTCCAAGACTAAAATCAAGATGATTAAGAGATTGAAGAGTATAAGATTCAGGAGGACGTTCCGATCACTAGCAATCGAACTCGAACATGTTCAATCGATTTCGATGGTGTGGTGAGTGTAGAAGGACTCTGGAAGCCTCACCTTGCAACCCCATGATTCTAAACCTCAGCAACCCATGATCCGCGGCCGTCGGGCCTCGGCCAATGATATCTGCTCTCATGCCGAGACATGGCGCGGAGATCTCCCACGCTGCACAGCAGCGATGGTTTCAAGGCGCGAAGAGCGCCGGGCAGCGACGCGACGAGCAAATTGCAACAGGGGTCCACGGGACTGAGCAGTGAAGATGGCAATGTGAGTTGCGCATGGGAAGACATTGGAAAAACATGGGGAAACCATGTTTCATGATGTTTACATCTGAGATGTTGTTGAGCTTTGATCATCTTTGATATGCACCTAGTCAATCTGGAACAAAGCCTTAAAGCACCAGATTCGCTGAACCG
>VSDK01009179.1:274261-286693 GCA_009767595.1 Symbiodinium kawagutii | reverse complement strand
TGAACCGCTTGCTATGTACATGCAGTATCTACCGTTGGTTGTTTCAAGTCTGTCAGAGGAATTCACTAGCGGCCCATGGCGCTGAAGAAAGTGTGTAGCACTTGAACCTGCAAATCATCGGAAGCATTAACAAATCTTCCAAATGTGAACCCTCAGACCCGACCCCTTCGAGGCGTTCACAGTGAATACTCATTTTTGCAAGCACAAAATGTTGCATCATGCTTTTGCCATCTTATGCAATCACGTTTGGGGGGTGTAAAATGCTGTAAATTTCTTTCCCGTCTGAGAGAACGGCAAATCATGAGTTCAGCTGGTAAATGCATCCAAATGCTGCATGAATGCCATCTGACAAGGGCAGCTTGGCACATCTTTTCCACTCATGTGGTGGCGGCAGCTGCTCTGGTTATGAACCTTAGCTAGCACAGTGAACTAAGAAACTTCCAAGGAACCCTTGGGAACCGTAGCAGCTGGTAGCAGCTGGTGCCAAGTCACTTTAGGAGCGGCTGTCTATCGTCTTGCCCTCTCCATTGTGTGAACACGTCCTTCGTGCTGTCAGCAATGGAACCCCATGCAATTGCAGCAGAACAAATAAATCAGAAGTAAACAATTATGGCTTGGCATGGTTCCAAGATGTTTCAAGTACCATAAAACCTCTCAGCATGGCAGATCTACCACTGCGCATGAGCCCTAGTTGTTCCCTTGGAAGCTGTAGCATCGCTCCCCCCCCAGCCAATGCCTGAAGAACAGGTCGCAGGGAGCGAGACTCTGCTGTGATACCCTTTGTCACCATCCAAAAAATCGGCACTTTCCATGCGGGAACTCGGAAACCATTTTTTTGGGGGGTCCACTTCTCATTTTTGTTCCCAACAGCTTGCCCTTGCCCGTTCTTCGTCTTTCACCATGCCTGCTCGACATCACACGCTTAAGAATGAATGTTGATGTGTTGGCAATTCAGGAAGCCTCCTAAAAGATATATCAGGCGTCTGAAGCACGCCCCGCCTCATTGTAGGTATGGAGCTGTGAGCCGGAAAGAAGGCCAAATGCGGATGGAGGAACTTTGAGTTATGCGCCTCCTGTGGCAGTTGAAACAGCTGAAGTTGACAAATTTGATGTTTCATCTTGTTGACATTAGATTTCTCTTGATAAAAGACTTGCATCCAAGTTTCATCCTTCAAAGCAAAAGCAAGAAGCAAAATTCTACACACCGCATTCAGCTACCCAAGCGCAGCCTCCGCACGACTTGCCCCGACACGTTTGGGACCTTGGGCTGCCAGTGAAGGGTTTGCATCATGATCAGCAGGGCTGTGGTTGGTACATGTCGCTTCGTGCCAGGTGACGACCACCGCCACCACCACAACTGCTGCTGCAATCTGCTGAAAATGCTGTAAGTGCTACAGCTACAACTGCAAGAACAGTAGCAGCAACTGTAAGAACAATAGCAGCAACTGCAACTGCAACGGCAACGAGGTTTCATGCGACTGCGACGACAAGCCGTTGTGGTATTGTCCATGGCTTCGATTTATTTAGGGACTGGCTGTGATTAGTTCAGCTGCCGACTATTTAGTGTCTTGCTGCAAGGGAGGCGTTTTGAAATGTGTTGAATCTGGAGATATCGTAGTGGATGGTGATAGGATCTCACACTGTTTGGCCTGTTCCGGGCACTCCGCATCGCCATCCGAGCAGCCAAGGACATCTGGCCCGTGGAAGTGGTCATGGTACCGGAAGACCCATGTAAGACGAGCAGTGTCCTGTGGCGTCCGGGAGAACCACCGACCATCTGACACAAGAAGTCCATGTGCTATGCTGGCTATGCTGTGTTGATTCATTCCCTGGGAGCTTTCGAACACCTATAGCTAAAGCATGCTGAAGCCACACTGGGAAATCCAGCAGATGCAAATCTGGACTCTGCTTTGTTGATCAGTTGCAGCGTGACGTGGTGGCAGATTGATGTTTGATCGTGGTTGATGGGCTCTCTGCTTGATTCAGAAATCACGCCCCTGGAGTCTCGCTGGATGAGGGGGAATGCATCAATTGGGAATATTCAAAAATCAACAATCAAATATGATTCTGATGAGTGAGTCTATTTTTGTTGCCCTATTTTGTACATCAACCTTGATGACTTTTTGGACTAAAATACAGGATGGCGGGCTGCAGTAGCGGCATGCAGCCCGAAGTATTAGATAATCCCGTAAACTCCCCATCAATCTGAATCACATCCTCATCAACAATGATGTTGAAGTATTGATGGGCAGGTCATCATGACGTCTCTCACGATCGCGCCTTGTAGCGCTCATGGAAGTGAAGCAAGGGGACCTAACGCACTCACAGTTTTGACCGCTCGGGGTGAGCCTCGTTGATCCAAGCGGAACGTTTTGCTGCCAACATGATGACGAGGACGAGGACGAGGATGATAATGATCATCATGATGATGAGGAGGATGGATAGTGGAAGATGGGCGTTGATGAGTACCCCAAATAAGGACGGAAAAAGAAGCAAATAAATAGAACTGCAAAAGTAAAAGAACATAAAATGACATCACAGTAGATCAGTACATTACAAAGAGCATTTTTCCCGCGCAAATCAAAGATCTGCCTCCTCCAGCATGCGCAGCTTCAGTTCCGAGGCGTGGGAGACATTTTTTTCAAACAGCAACATATCTCCTGCAAGCAGCGCATCATGTGCCAGCGCTGTCCAGTTCCAGTGGTTGGAATTGCCTCCACTAGAGGCGCTACCTATCTACGAACCGTGAACATGTCATATATGATTGGGATGATACTAGCAACGGCAGCAGCAGTAGTAGTATTAGTAATTGTTTTTACTGTCCCAGCCCTCGCAGCAGCAGTGAGATAGCAATAGTGGAAGTAGGACATAGTCATCAAGGAAGTAAGCATAATAATGGTGTTGCAAAGCAAGAGCGCAAACAAACACAATGACAATAACAAAACAAATAAGGATGAAATACTAAAATAACAATGGCAGCAATAAGAACAGAAGCAATGGCGACCTGAAAAATAGCCGTGATAAAACATGCAACCTTGAAAACGTGGACAATGACACTAAAGTAGGTTTAATACTTTTCACAGTGACAACCTCATATGCTATCATCATTCATGGTCATTCACACTCTATTACCATCTTATCCCGAACACGGCCTTCATCCATCAGTCCATCAGCCCTTCCACAACTCTAATCACCTCTCCCTACTCATTAGATCCGTATCTGTGCCAACCTGCCCGCGCCCGCGTGGATATTCTTTTTCCGTGGGTGCTTCCAAAAGCCCACGGTTTATCCCAAGTAGTTCTGAAGGGCTCCCCGCCGCTGACAGTGACAGGAAGCTGAGCCCACCCTGTCAGGTCCAGTCCTAAGAACTCGAACATCTGGTACGGTCCTGCGCAGCAACGGGACAATCATTCCTCCTACCTGACCTTGCAGTGGCCCTGAAACGAAATGTGGCCAAAATCTACTGAGTCATATTATGTCCGCTATCCTTTTGCATTCAAATCCGCGCCATCTGCAAAATGAGTTCTAAACAAAACCCTCCCCCCAAACAAAACAAACAAACAAACAAACAAAACATATCCCAAACAAACACAACAAAGAGAAGATTTTGAACCTCCATGGATATCAATCGATTTTGCACACAGAAATGGATTCCAACGAACGAAGTACAAACGTGCCACGTTGGCAAGGCGCGCCTGATGCGCTATTGATCCGCTCGAGGAGGTGATCCACAACAGTTTCCAAGGCAGAACCAGTGGAGTCACACTGGGCATCCCAGGTACCTGGGAGGATGCCAAGTGCCAAGTGCCTGGGAGGGTTGCTTGGTGGTTGGTTGGTTGGTTGATTGGTGGTGATCTTTGTGGCTGGTGGTGCTACTTGTTATTCTTGCAGCTCGTCTCACTCTTGCGGCTGATGTTGCTGGCAAGCGGTCTCAGAAAAGCAAGAGTTCCGCAAGACGGCATCTTGTCAGTTCCAAAGCAAGCACGAATGGATACATATGCCTAATACCATCCATTACCGTCCATTACAATCCTGTACACATACAGTACATACATGTACATAGACTGCTCATCCATATACACGTTGCATGTCAAAGGTGTACAGGCCCACCGTTAGAGGTTGGATTCGGCTCCCGGGCCTGGGATGTTCCAAGTGTGTTGAGGCCAAGGGATGCCGAAGTTCCTGATGCTCCCCGAACACGCGGGTGGTCAGTGAACGATCAACGTTGTAGACCACTGCCATCAATTAGCGTCAATGACCATCAATTGCCTATGATTAGTTGATGGTTTATTGATGGTTGATCATGTTTATCACTGATATTAGTAGCGATTGCCTATGTCACAGTCGGACATGTGCCGTCCCACTGAGGCCATCCTGAAGGATCTCCATATCCTTCTGCGGGCGCCCATGGAGTAAGAACAAATAGAAAATTGTAGAAATCCGACATGATATATACAGTAATCAAATGTCTTATGACTATCATGTGTGTATGTATATTATACTCTTCTTCTCCATAGCCCTCTCAAGAGTTTAGCCGTATATTTGTTAATTAACAGAAATTATGCTCAAATGGTAACGTCAAACATTGTCATTAACTCAGGCGCTGCCCTGCCTCTCTTCCAATAAGCGGAACAATGCCCTTGACCTCGGAAGCGGAGACGTCCAGTCTCAGCATAGTCAGGACAGGCCCCACATCTTTTCACAACAGAACTCGTGGTCAACTTGCCAGCGCTTCTGACCTGACGTCCATCCCAGTACGTCTGATGCGAGTCATGGTTTCGCATAATGAAAAGTATAATATAGTATAATAGATAATGGTATCTTCAAGCAAGTCAACTAGTTGATCTAGTTGCTTTGCCCTTCCTTTATCTTCTTTTGCGCAGTGGCAGCAACAAGTCGGAGGTTGGCCACATCCACCCAGAGCGAGGGGCAAAAACGTTTCCGATCGCATCTTCTATCCATTAGAATCTTGGCTCATCTTGGCTCCCGCACGTGTAGCGAAAGCCATGGATGAAGCCTGCCACTGTGGGAACAAAGGAACGCGCTGGTTGATGCTGGTTGCACGGAAGCTCAATGACACTGTTGGTGTCATATGCGGCGCAGCCTCAAGGCAACCGTGCCTCCAGCTGATTTTCGAAAGTCAAGGCTGTGAGTGATCGTGCCAGCCGCATACATGCCAGCCACGCCTGTCAAGGCCCCCAAGAAAAACGTCAAATCCCCGTCGCCAAACCACATCCAAACAAGAAAGCCTGCTTGGTCAAGTTCAACCCCTTGACACGTTGCCTTCCACATCCCAGCTGGGAGTGATTTTTGGATACCTTGGCGACAGGCAGCTACTGAGCTACTGGCCAACAAACACGTGGCACCTTTGAAGGACATCAGGAGTGACTTGTGATGTCTTTTGACCAGCATGTGGTCGAATTGTCTGCCAGCAAATGCCCACAACATGTTTAACTCTCAAATCAACAAACTGCAGCAATGGCACTTGCCCTTGTGCGTCAAGTTCACCTGGAAGGAAGAGTCCAGGATACTGGCATCAAAGGTCCAACCAAAGCAGCCTGAGCTCCAAAGATCCAGCGGGGAAGAAAGTACTAAAAAAGAGTCATTGGTCAGTTGCAACGTGCGGCATAGTGTAGCACCGTGTAGCATCCTGTTGCATCTAACCTGTGCAGATATGTGCAGATCTCATCATCTTGCCATCTGAGCGGCGAATCACTGCATCCTTGCAAAGAGGTGCCAGGCTTAATAATGTGAAGATTTGAGCAGTGACAAAGACCTGTGAAAAACCTTGAAAACACACAAAAATCCCATCCAACTCTCAGCTCAAGTGGTTCGTGGTAGGGAATCCTAGTCTCTGGTGATGCTTTTAGTGCCCCACGTCTGATGTTGCTTTTTTTCTGAAGCCAGGGGAGCTACAATCTGATGCCATCTTGCAAGGAGTGTGACGGTTCCGGTCTCTTCCATCCCTTGCTGTCCAGCAATTTCTGCTGTCTACTTCTTCTCCCTTGCCACTGGTCACCATGGCGCTGAAGCAATGCCAAATGTGAATCAAATCATGATTATTCTGCCATATGGCTAGAACACCCCCGGTAGCTCCTTAGCTTCCCCATTCGAAGGGTATAGTCCAAGAATCCATGGGGAAGCGCAAGTTGTCATGACCCCCAGCTCGTTGTCGCAGCACCGACACTTCAGCAGCAAGAGAAGGATCCTGTCGCAGCAACCCGCTGTCCACGGTGAGCCTCAGCTGTCCCTGGCAGCACGGATGGCAAGTCTTCAAGGTCGAAGATGTCATGGCGATATCTTGTGATCATGTGATCCGTATGCTGCCGTGCGACTCCACGTAGCTCACGTTAAAAACTTCAGGATCCTTGGAACTTGCTGGGCAACCGCTGGAAGTCTCCGGGGATTCTTGCGGAAGGTTTGCCCCACCGCAAGCAGAGACGTCCACTGGGCTGCTACACAATGTGTGGTCAGAGAATGTGGTCACAGATAGCATGGAACAAAATATCAGGTTGTGCTTTGGCACACCTGCATGACCTAGTGGCGAGTTACAGGCGTCATTAAGCCTCACATCGTACGATCAAAAGGGGTGTCTCTCGGACTAGACGGCTGTCTCCTGCATATAAAAAACTAGGCCGCCATAAGCGGTCGGAAATTAAAAAACTTTCTGGATGTATTCAGATTTCTCCTCTCTGCCACGCAGTCCAATGCATCTCATGTCCAACAAGCGCCAAAGTTTTTGAGAAACCAACAGTGGAAACTGCTGGAATAATTAACCATTGTTTTCCCCATAATTACTGGTTGTTATCCCCCATTAGTTGGCTGGTTAATATTGACCCATAGCCATTCCCATTCCGCCCAAATCCAAGAATCAATGCCCAAGGCCTCCAGCTCACTGGCAGTCAGTTGCCTCGGCCCATTAAGCAGATGCGTTGTTTTCCAGTCATTGCACCGGCTTGGCTGATGGAAACTTGACGAACAACCACGATTAAAATCCATCATTGCAAGAGTTTCCTGTGCAGTTTCCTGCCCTGTTGATGAGTTCTGGAATGTTCTGGATCATTCAAATGCTACGGCAATCTCGGACACCGAATGACTCACTAAAAGACCGAAATCCACCTCTGCCTGTCTGACACAAGGTCGGCTCGCTTTCTGAAGTTTACGTTCCTCTGCATGATCCGAGTTGCGCATTTGCTTCGTCCCAGAAGGTGCTTCTACTCGTCTCTAGCTCGATGCCCTCCTGGGCTTCCCCAAGCTGGAATCGTGGCAACTATTTGACACTAAATTCACTGCTTAATGTGGTGTAATTATGATAAGATACTTTTAGAATCTATACTTGTCTATTTGTTAATTCATTTATCTATTTTGTTTGTTTCTGTATTCTTCCGGTAATATCAGCCGCGCTCCAAAATGTAAGCCGCGCTCCAAAACAAATGCCGTGCTTCTGCTGACAAGTTGCGGGGTAGCGAGATGCGATCTTCATCATACTCCCGTGGAGCTCGGAACCAGCTGCAATGATGCCCTGGTGCCACGGAACAACAAGCGTGACTTTGACGTATCCAACTGCTATCCAATTGGATGATCAATATTAACCTACCAATAATTGGGGTTCATAACCAACAATAATAGGGAAAAATGTTCAGTATCTTAAATTGCTTGGATCCAAAAATGATCATGAAAAATCATGAAACAACAAATTGTTGAAATACAAAGATATCCAAACGTGATCAAAAGCGAGACCATGGGAAAGCCTTCCGTTCTGTTTCATGGCAGGTCGTCGTCTATCCCTATGACGGATTTCAGTAATAGTAACAACCCCCTAGAAACCGAATGAAGGGTGATTTTGACACAGGTCATATACAATCCAAATCGGTGAGTTTTCACATTCCCAGCGTCATGCATAGTCTATGGATTCTCGGCCGAATGGCGCTGGAATCCTATCAACACATCTCGAAACTTGCTGAAGTGCTGGGACATGCTGGGACTATCCGGGAAATCTGCGAAGGCTCATCCTTCCTCGCCCAAGATTGAACCCTCATGGCCTTATGCACAGGTTTCGGGGCCAATCAATCAGGTTTCTAGGGCTGGGCGGTCTGACATCACGGGGTCAACAAAGCACCAAACACCTCTGGACAATATATAGTAGGAAGTCGTATGCAGCAATCATGGGGACATGCCAACTACAAATAGCGGCAGCATGCTGTATATACTTTGAATACTCTTGAAACCTGCTGAAACTAAACTTGCCAAGTTGCAACAGGGAGCTTGTAGCTCAAGTTTTGTCCGCCCTTACCATGGTTCCTGGTCGGTTTGGGTGGTGGCACGGAGCAAATTGGTCTCGTATGGTCTTACGTTTCATCTCAAGATTGCTGCTCACTTCTCAAAACCAAACCCGATTAGAACCAACCCACCCTATATCAAGTCATTGCTCAGCAATGAACTGGATGTGACCCTTGCAACTTTCAATGGCACGGTCATTTTGAGTGGGATCATGTCAAGCTCCCGCTCACCCGTATGGTTGCAAAACGAGAGCATCAGGGACCGTGATGCATTGTTCCATATTGTTTATTAATATTCTGGGCCCGGAGGTTGCAGTGAACAGCAAATGCTCAAGCACTGACCGAGAAAGTCTTGTCGTGTAAGCCACTAAATGGGTTCACAACAAGAGTGGCCTCTGGGATAAGGTCAACCGTTCCCCAAATTTCTCATCTCCTAAGTTGTTGCCTTTCCAAGAACCACTTCAGCTCGAACCAGTCGAGTTTTCGACTCTTCACTGCCCGCTTTCGTCTTTAGTTGGTAATTGCGCTTTTTGTTTGGGATTTGTCGGCCTTCGCTTTCGTTGCAGCTCGAGTCAAAGCCTCAAAGGATGTACTACCTCTGAACACACTATCCTGGCCAACCCAAAAGGAAGATTTCGGCTGCCCTCGCAACATGGCAGTGGGTGCAAGATCCTTCGGCAAGATCTCTGTCAAGAGGACTTGTATACCACCTCTGTAGATCCCTTGTGGGGATCTTTATAGTCTTGTTCAGCACTTGTACAAGATCCCAGTGCCGGAGCAGGAGCCCTGCATGACGGCGAGGGCCTGTGAGTTGATGCAAAAGTCCCAAGAGCTCGGCAAGTTTGAGAAAGTCTTGAGGTCCTTCGAAAAAGGAGAAACAAGATCCATACAAGTCATACAAGAGCTATCTCAAGAGCACTTGTACAAGATCCCTTGCTCAGAATTCGGGCAGATACTTTGAGTTGAGGCCTGCACAAGCCCGGCAAGAGCATGAGATCTCGAAACGAGAAGAGAGGTAGAGAAAGACCTTAAAAAAAAATGATCTCGATGAAGTTGTCTCTTGCAAACCATCTTAGATCACCATTGTTTGTGTGAAAACGTGCGCTGAAAGGCCAGAGCGATCCGGCAGCGCACTTCGTCACACCCATGCTAGGAGACACAAACGTCCCTGTGCAGAACGCAGCCAGGTGGCTCACGACATGTTTGGTCGATGCAGTCTTCAGCATCCACGGACCAAATACAGAGTCGGCCTGGTCATGTGAAGACAATGTCTAGGCAAAGATTTGGGAGTTTCGACGCTTCGTGAAGGGAAACCCTTTGAAAGCTGCTTTCAGTCACATGATGCCTGCAGTCGGCATGTGTTCATTGCAACCACTTGCAAAAACGCTAAATACTGACCCATTAGCAGAGGCCAATCAACGAATTGTGGCCGTCAAGATGGTCATTACAAAACGACTGCATGATCTCATCGGGCCTTCGCAAGGGATGAGTACAAGGCGTGAATTCCCGTTGAGACCATCAAAATCAAAAGTGTCTAAGCTCTTCAGCAAATAGGTATCTGCCAGGCGCAGTTCGCTGCAGGTCAGCTGATGCCAACCCGTAGATTGACTAGTGCTGAGCAGTATTGAGCAGCTCTCATGATCTTCATTTTAACATGAGCAACGGCCTCAAAAAGAATTCACTGATGGCAAGTGCATCCAGATCCGGGAAGCCCATGGGGGTCCAGGGATCCGATGGCACCAAGCATGGGACCGCCAAGTCCCCCACATCTTATGGCCCGGCCTAAGAGGGTCGTGCGCCCTGCACGGATGTCTCCAACCTGAGTGAAAGCCAAAGAAGCAGCGCCAGCAGCAAGCAGCTGACTATGACCCAACGACTGGAAACCTCCTACCAGGATGGGAAGGAATGAACTTGCTATTGCAGCCAGGGATTCTGTGTGGCAAAGCGGAGCAAAATTCTTGACACTTTTCTCTGGCGCGCACTAGTTTGGCTGCCACACAATGGCTTCACATGGTGGCATCCATTAAAAGACACCAGATTTTTGGAAGATAACATGTAAAATGAGGGAACACATCTGTAGAATCTCACAACAGCAAGGGTTTTACTCACTGCATCTCACTGCCTAAATACATATGCAGGTCCCCAGCACGGGGCCGCTACCAAAATCCCTGGAGCCATCGAGGGAGAGTTGAGAAAGGCGCTGCCTGGTGCAAAGTTCTTGACCTCATTCGCTTTGATGATGCCGTCGTGGTTAGCATCTCTGATAGCTGTGAGATTGCCACTGTGAGAACTGGAAAAGAAGACTGTGCCATCGATTTCGTTGATCACCTCAAGAAACTCAGGCTCGGATCAAATTCTTCCAAAAACAAAAGCTACAAATAGGTATAGACAGTTGTAAATAGCTATGGGTAGCTATAGATAGCTGTAGGTAGCTATAGAAGATTATAGATAGCTATAGATAGCAATAGATCGCTATAGATAGCTATAGTGCATGGATAGTTTAGCTAAAGCTTATAGATCTCGTAGATGTATACATGCTGCACACATGGGGTATATGGCTGCTAGGGGACACAGAGGTCCACAGATTGCCAGACTGCGTTCAAGGCCTGCTCCTTGCAGTAACCTGGATTCAATGTACCCAGGCATGCAATAGAGAATGTAATCCATGTGTAATGATATCTGGTGTGTATGTGATTATAGTAAGTATAGTGTGTATAATCCACGTAACCCTCTAATGTATCTGATTTTCATGTAGGGTTTGTTTTTGTGAAATTGCGTATGTGAATAATGCATATGTTTAAGTCTCAAAACAAATGAAACATACGGATACATACCGTATCACTTGTGTTGACCCCTTGCGAGAAAAAGATACTGAGAGGTGCAGTTTGCGGGCACTGTCTGTCTAGGTTCTGGTAGGATCTGGATGTGTGGTGGAGTCTTGTAGGAACCGGCTGTGTTGGGGCAGGATACCCGAGTAGTTCTGTCTTGGTCAATTGCATGGACCTTTGTTCGAGGTCTGGAACCTCCACTAGGTTCGATTCTATGCGCTTGTATGTGGGTGTCTGTTGGTATTTCAAGCATTTTTCTGGTGGGAAAATGCCGGTCAGTTCTTTTCTTAAGCCCGGTGCGCAACCATGGCCAACTGCCGCCATTTCGGTGTGATGTGTGACAGGGATCCCTTGCTCCGGACTCCGACCTACCGAAATGGCAGTGGGTCGAAAACCCTTAGTCCCCCTGGTTCTCCCGTTACCAACCATTGTTTTCCCTATGAAATTGTTGGTGATTTTCGCCCCTTATCCGTTGGTAAATTTTGATCCATAGCCATATAGTTGGTATATATCCCATATAATTGTTAATCAGTTATCATCCCCTATTATTAACCATTAATCACCCATTATTGGTTGGTTAACTGCTTGGCCCATAGCCAGTGCTGCTTCGTGACCGGGATCCCTTGCGCATCTGGCAGGCAGATCGCCCCTTCAAGGTTGGGATGCAAAAATCGCTTCACATACCCCTCTTCATCTCCAGCGGCAGCAAAGTGGTCCCAAACCTAAGGCAGGCCAGGCCCACTTTGGAGGCAACGGGTGCCAAACAGCACATGAATCAACAGAAATCATCAGAAAGCTGCAATCGCTCCGTCATCGTCACCGTGCACCATGTGCCACCATGGGTAAAGTGTTGATCAATCTTGGTCAAGCCGGCCAGTTCTGCCCATAATCTGCTTCCCAAACTGCAAATAACAGGCATTTTTTACACCATTGATGAAGAAAATGTGTCCTGCCTGTCGATGGAACCTGCTATACGAACTTGCCAACACACAAACACACACACACACACACATGCATGCAATGTATGCACTCATGCATGTGTGCATGTATGCATGTATGTTATGTTATGTTATGCTATGCGATGCTATGCGATGCGATGCTATGCTATGCAGAATATGCTATACTTTGCTATGCTTTGCTATGCTTTGCCATGGTGTGTTCTGTTATCTTATGTTATGTAGCGTTATGCCATGCATGCATGCATGGTACGTACGTAGTATGTACGTACGTACGACGTACGTACGTAGGTATGTATGTATGTATGTATGTACGTACGTACGTATGTATGTATGTATGTAACGTATGTAACGTATGTAACGTATGTA
>VSDK01009179.1:232141-246690 GCA_009767595.1 Symbiodinium kawagutii | reverse complement strand
AGATTATAACAGAACAAGTGAAGAATTAACATTCTATAAAAGAGTAAATATGGATACGGGAGCAGTTTTAGCAGGTGATGTTATAACAAGTAATGCGGTTCATGGTGATGACTGCTTTGCTAATAGATTTAGAATTAGACATATGACAGAGGATACAACTTTTGACGGTGCTAATACTACCGAAGATGGAAGAATTACTTATATGGTTTATAGACATTCATTAGAAGACTTACGAATATTAAGAGATGTGTTAATTGATAATGGTTATAAAATTTCATCTAATGTTTATGATAGTAATGGCAACAATGATGTAGTATTCCAAAGAGTAGGCATTCCTTATATAAACTTAAAAAATAATTTAGTTGAAACAGTTAAACAATTAGCAGTCATAACATCAGCAACCCAAGCAAAATTTGAAAAAGAAGGAGGTAATTATACTATTATACACGGTGGCAATGCAATAGACAATTATACTACTGAGGGCAACGCCCAACGATTAAATATTAATTACTACTCACAAGGTGATTTTATGGTAGGAAATGATACTACTCCGTCGGATTGTTCCATCAATAAATTTCCAGTAGCAGGTAAAGCATTAGCAGTAGCAGGTGTTATTAATACTGATACAGGTATTGAAACAAACGCCATTGATACAGCAACTAATACCGATTTATACATTAAACGCAATGCTATTGATTATTTACAATTAGGTGGCACATCATTAAGAACAAGATTATTAACAGGTTGTCAGTCAGATATTTATGATAGTTTAGAAAATAGCGATGTTGCGTTCAGGAGGAACGCAATAGATTTTTTCTATTTAAAAAATGGTAAAGTAGAATTAAACACGGGGACTACATTAGCAACTGATACAATTGATACAATAGGTAATACTAACTTAGTTGTAAAACAGAATGCGGGAACGATATTAACTTATGATGTTGGTGATGCTACTTATCCTAATGGCATATTTAAGTTTGATAAAGATGTAAGTATTAATACGGGTAAATATATACAATGTAATACCATGAAAGCGCATATTTTTTATACTCACGATAGTTTAGAACCCAATGATGTTTCATTTAGGTATAATGGAAATACTTATATGTTTTACGACCAGTCGCTTTCAAATTTTCAAGTTAGAACTGATATAGTAAGCAATCAAGATATTACATGTATTGCTCTTACAGAAACATCCGATAAAAGATTAAAAGAAGATATTGACGACTTCCATTCAAATTGTAGTGAGATAGTTAAAAAAATCAATGTTAAAAAATTTAAATTCAAAGATGACAATAAAAAGAAAACCAATATCGGTTTTATAGCAGATGAAGTTTTATTAAATACACCTGATGATATTGAAAATATAGTAGATACTGGTAAAGATTATTTAAGTATGAATTATGGTCGTATGTGTTGCTTGTTATGGAAGTGTTGTCAAGAACAGCAGGAGAAGATTGAACATCTTGAAAGCAGACTGTTTGAAGTGGAAAATTTCATTAAGGACGCGTCGGCAGATGCCTCGCGAAGCATTCGCGACTTTGCAAAACCTAAGGCAAAGGCAAAGGCAAAGTCTAAAAATTAAAATCTAAAATACTATAATGGGAAATGTATTTAACAAAAAGACTAAAAAAGAAAATGAATATATTAATAAAATAAAAGACTTTGATGTAGAAAGTGATGATATAAATAACGAACTGCCTATTAATAATATTGTATTAGTTAAATGCCTTAAAGAAATTATTAGCGAAATAGAGGAACTACAAAAGAAAGATAAAGAAAGATTTCACCTTGTTAGTCCTAAATTAGATATGTGTAATTTTTCATTATTGTAATTTCATAATATTAATATTTTAATTTTATTAAATAAGTTTATCCTGAATAATATGTATTGCCTTCTCTAATCTAATCATAAAAATTTTATTAACATCACTCTCTCTCAATTTTACAAATAAAAATGAGTATGGTTCTTGTGTCGCTAATTTGTATATTTCATATACTGTTTTCTTATCAACAAGCGCTGACTGTTCTTGGACGAAGGCATCAACCTCTGCCATATTTTTTAACTTGAATATGTATAATGATGATGTATTTAATCTTACTATCGGCGCCAAGGCATTATACTTTTGCGAGGCAGTGATGACACTTAATCCGAAGTGTCTTGATTTTGTGTATAGTCCGTGTAGTATTTTAGAATACCTCATAAAAGTTTTATCTTCTGCAAAATCGTCTATAATCAATAAGCAACTAAATAATTTATTCATTTTCATTTTTTTCTGATATTCTATTACTTTGTGCTGTGTGTCTATTATATGCTCTAATGCTTCTGCATTATACTCATCAAATAAATATTGCTCTTTGTTATTATCTATTTTCAATTCTTTTTGTATGTATTTTATTACCTCTTTATATGCTTCATCTATATGCGCTGTTGGACTGACAATGTATATTCTCTCAAAGCATCCTCTGTATATTTTTAATACTAAATTTTGTATGAGTATGCCTTTACCTCCTTGGGATGCACTAACAATGATTGACCTAAACGGCAGTTTGTCTGCTTGTGCGTAGGGACTTTGTTTAAATTCATACTGCTTTACATTTATGGGTTCAATCTTTGGAACATCTAATTTATTCATAATATAATTATTTAAGAAAATAATATATTATAATTTATTGAAGGAAAGTTTTTCTGCTTGAAAGGGGTCGGTAGGAATTCGGACAGTTCTTTCAATCATGCCAGAAGAGCATTAGAACAGAGAATTCAGCAATAGAAGTGAAGGCACTGCGTCAGCAGATTTGTTCCCTGAATTCATCTTTTGAAACCCTAAGTCATAAGTCCCTTTCGCCCCCAAGTGCGTATGCATCGCTAAAATAAATAAAAAATGATTAGATAATACTATTATCTAATCATTTACAATGACAGTTAGTGAAATGGATGTGTATATGAATGTAGTTGATGAAGTAGAAAATAGAATAGAAGACGATAGTAAATATCCTATAATTAAAGATAATAAAATTAAAATCTGTTGCAAGTATTCAATGGAAGCATTGAAAATTTTGATTTATAATGTAAAACATTATATAGATGCCAAAAAAGAAAAGTAGTTTGAAAAAGCAACCAATCCCAGAAGATTTTGAACTGTCAGATGATGAACCAACAATGGTTAATTTAAATGAAGAACAAAAATTAACCAGTAAAAATATTATATTTGAATGTCCCAACTGTTTTACTAAATTACAACTACAAAATGAATTACAAATCAATCCAAAAGGGATTACTTGCCGTTGTAGTCCTTGCAGTTTTAAAATTAAAAAGAATGATAAAACAATGAGTGTTAGTAAAAATGATGAAGGAGATATTACATTAGAAAGCGAAGACCACAGTATTCAATTTAGTTTTAATAAGCAAATCACACCAGAGAGCGAAGAAGATAAAACAAAAAACCAAATGATTACGGATGTGATGAGCACACGCAGTAGTAAAAAACAAATGAGGATAAATGATATGGACTGAAACGATGGATTGCAAAACTACTTAAAGAGTAGTTTTAAACGCACTTTGACCTGCTAAATATCTATTTAATTAATTAAATTAATAAATATATAAATATATAATATATAGAAATGACTTCAAGTGGAGACGAAAGCAAGTGCGATATGAAAGAGATGATGGATAAATTCACTAAATATGCTAAGCAGGTGAAATTAGTATTAGCAAAGTTAGAAGAGATTGATAAGAAGATTGGAACGGCGATGACTGTGAAACCCGTGGATGCTGATGAAGAAAAAGCAAAAGTGGAAGAGGCATTCAATAAAAAAGGCATCGGTAGACCAGCAGGCAGTTATGAAACCAAACAAGGACAGTATCTAAAAATGTTGAATGATGGAAAAATCAAGCAACCCAAAGAGCAAACACTGGAATTCTATAGGATTACAAAAGATGGGGATAAATATGTATTAATGGATTGAAATTTCATTTAATAATTTCTCATATTATTATATGAAATTACTTGAACTTTTTAGTGGCACAGGAAGTGTCGGAACAGTGGCAAAAAAAAATCACTGGGATGTAGTGTCGTTAGACTTGAAGAATGCCGACATTAATTGCAATATACTGGAATGGGACTACAAGCAATATTGTAGTGGATACTTTGATTTTATATGGGCGTCCCCTCCATGCACCGAATACAGTATAGCGAAAACAACTGGCATAAGAAAGATTGATGAAGCAAATAAAATAGTGCTAAAAACTATTGAGATAATAGATTATTTTAAACCCAGTGCATGGGTGATTGAAAACCCGCAGACGGGACTATTGAAGAAGCAACCATTTATGGATAGATTTAATTATAACGATGTTGATTATTGCATGTATGGGATGCCGTATAGGAAGAGGACGCGCTTATGGAACAACCTTAGCAAATGGAAACGGGGCGACGCCCTTTTTACACACTCCGTGTGGAAACCGTGCAAGTTATGCAATAAAGATTGCGGAATGATGGAAGGCAACCGGCATAAAGAAACAGCACAGCGAGCACCCAGCGGACGCAAAGAAAACTGGAAAGAAAACTACACTTTGTTTAAACAAGATGATTTATATAGAATACCAGTTACGTTGGTTGAAGAAATTATGGACGCTGTCAATGTTGTTTGTTTTAGGTGAATGCGACTGCCACGCAAAAATGTTGCGCCTGCCACTGCATAAATACTGCGACTGCCACACACCAAATGCTGTGCCTGCCACTGTCGTCGTCTCATACCGTCCAAGTCCTATATAGTCAAAAAATCTAACCCTTTTTCAACCCTTTTTCAACCCTTTCCTACAGGATGACAATAGGATGTGAGGGTCTGCTTACTTCTTCTTTCGCTCCCCTCATCACCCTACTGCATCCTCCTTCGCTACGCTCAACGGCTTTCCAGTGAGACAACGGAATGACGAGGATAACGGACAACCAATATTGTTTGAACTGTAAACGAACCCGAATGCTCACACGAAAAAACCAAAAAGGAAAAAAAACTCCTACCCTACAATATCCTTAAAAAAATCATATTAGTAAAAAAATCCTACAACCCTCCTAAAGGCAACCGGACGCAGTCGGTGTAGGCAATCCTTCTGACAGGTCAGGGCAAAACAGGTATATATATATATGCGTGCGTGTGTGGATATGTATGTGTCTATCTATCTACTTATCTATGTGTGTATGTGCAACTGATTGAAATGATTGCCAACTGTCATTGTTTGGCAGGTTTCTCGGTAAGGTGTCTCGTTCCAAAGGCTCTGATTGAAACGATGGTCAGAAGTCAAAGTTTGCTGGTTACTTGGCATCATTATCATCTTCATTATCATCATCAGTATTATCACCATTATCATCATCATCAAAATCATCATCATCAACATCCAGAACCACACCCAGACCCTCCAATTGAGTTCCCACAGCAATTCGTCCATCAACCTGCCAACGGAGCGGATGATGAAATGCCGAATGGTGGGATGATGGGGGTATCACGCTCTCCATGCTCCAGTTGAACTTGTCACCATAACCTGTTTTTTTTTGCCTTTCCATAGTTCCCCCCATCTCCCAGTGTCGGTTTCACAGCGCTACTGACTGCGACCAGACACATGCAACTGCCACAAGGTGAAAAATAGTCTTACGGACCAGCAGTTGTCAGTTTCAGACCGGATATTGTCAGTTTCAGACCGGATATTGTCAGTTTTGGACTGGATATTGTCAGTTTTGGACTGGATATTGTCAGTTTTAGATATGTGGCAGTTGGCTTTCAATGACGCTACTGCTTCCTACAAATCCATGTCAGCAGATGACGATGTCGCGCCAATCTTGCGGTCAAGATAGGTTTGGGCCAACGCCCTCAATGTCTTCATCTTCATGTCATCCTGTCCTTTCAGATACACTGACTTCACGGCAAGCTCGCAGACACTGATGGTCTTATCCAAGTCTTCGGCAAAGGTCTTGACATTGACGATGGGAGCACCAAAGAGGATGTGTGACATCTGACGCAACTTGAACTCGGTGTCTCCCCCAGCATCAGCGGAAATCACTTTCAGGATGTTCTCCATGTCCTTCTTGTCAAGCGATGAGAAGCGGTTCTCAAAGGCCTTCATGACATTGACATCAGCATCGGCCCAGAACTGACCTACCACTTTTTCAAGTTCAGCAAGGTCGCTCACCACAGCACGAGTGGAAGAATTCACACTCTGTCCAATCTCCGTCGCCTTCTTCTTCACATCGGCATGGCCGGTAGAAACCTTCTTCTGATACTTGGTAGTCTTCTTGCCACCGCCTTGGAGTGAGGGTGTCAATTCCAAGTTGCCCTTGTCGGTAGTCCAGTCTGAAACAACATCCATGTCTTGGGCAAATGACCCACGGTCATTTTTCACCACAAGATTGTATCCATCTCGGGGAGCACCAGCATCAATCCCATGATTACGAAGGGTCGCAAACAAGTCGTCAAAATGGGTGTCGGGGTCAAACCCGTAGATGAATGTGTTGTCCTTGCCAATCACACGAATGGTGGTGGTGAATTTCTTTTTGGCAAGGTCATTCAATGCGAAGTCTTTGGCAAAGGTAGGAGGTGACGGCTCATCCTCCGGCTCAGCACCAACGCCTTTCTTTTCAAGAAGCGCTTGATACTCAACCTCCATGAAATGCGGATGAACTTCACGGGCAACCTCCAAGAGTTCCATGGCATAGTCATTCATGTGAGGGTCATCATTCCGCACGAGTGTCTCCACAAAGTCCTTGAAGACATTGATGTCCCCTCCATTTCCAAGAGCTCTTGACAAAATCAAGGCAGTCAAAGAGGATACTGCCTCATTGTTAGTCAAGTCAATCACCTGCATTGATGGTTGCTCCTCCTCATTCGGCACCAAGTTCTCCACGCACTTGTCAGCAATCATGGTCGCCAACTCCTCCTTGGACTTCTTGGATGTGCCACGGATTGGAATTCCAAAGCTCTCAAAGTATCCCAACATGTCCTTCTTGGTCTGGTTCTGCATCAGTGAGCCAATGATTTTGGACTTGTCCGAGGTCATGTAGGGTTCTAACTCAAGGTCTCCGGTCAGGGCAACCGATGATGGAACATCATATGCTCGTGGGATGCCGGTGTGCTTGCTGATGGCAAAGATGAATGCCATTGGACACCACAAAAAAAAGTAGCGAGAGACAAATCTCGGGCAATAGTTGCTATAGGAGCATGCAGGCTTTATGTCCCAAATCTTGCCAAAAATGCATGTCCAGCATGCGGTTAGAGTTCTCATCCAATGTCATGCTTTCAAGATTGCTTGGCAATGCCACATGTTCCACGCTCTGATTGAAGCAATCCGCCACCACCCCTCCGCGGAACTGTTATAGATGTTGTTATGGATGTTGTTAGGTTGTTATGATATATGTTTGTATGTTGGTATGTAGTTAGGATTTTGTTGTTGGATATGTATGAGTTGTTAGGTGGTTCTTAAATGTGGTTGTATGTTGTATGCTGTTATGATTTTGTTGTAGATTATGTATGAGTTGGGGAGTGGTTCTTAAATGTTGCTAAAAGTGTAGGGGGGGGTATAGGGATATGAGGACTGTTGAACTGCGTCATTGCCCTAGTGTAAGTATGGTCAACCATGGTTAGCTGATGGCGAATACATGGTTAATGAAGGTTAATTGATGATTCATTGATGGTTCATTGATGGTTCATCGATGGTCAACCATGTTTGATGATGGTTCGTGGTTGATAGATTTCAACAGTGGTCAATAATCCTCGATAATGATGGTCAATGATGCTTAGTGATGCTTAATGATGGCTGATGATCTTTCAGGATGGTTGATCATCATTGATTGATGGTTCAGAATGGCTGATAATGAATGATTATGGTTAAGAATGGTTGATGGTTCAAGTGAATGTTCGATGATGGTTATGATTTATGATTGATGCTAATTAATGACTGCTGATGATGGTCATATTCATGGCCACAATGGGGAATGATAGCTCCAAAGCTGGTCGATGGTTCTTAACGATGGTTTGGGATCGTTGGTGGAGCCTCAAGATACTTGGCGACGACAGTGATGACTATATAATTACGGTTCGTGTTTTCTAATGATGATTGATAGTGATCGTGATCACTCTCTGGTTCAGATTCATATTTGCTCCTGCGAAACGTGAAACGCTGAAATCGATCTTTCTTCCAGCAAAGTGGAGTTTCTGTAGAGTATTTGTCTTGATGAAACTGGATGAACTATGGTTGATGTAGCTATGATGCCTGATCAGTACAACATTAATATCGCCAGCTCCGGTTGATGACCGAGTCTTTTGGCCATTGCTGGTTCTTATTTGAATTCTGGTTTCGCATGGATGCCTCCACAAATGAAGCAATTACACCTCAATAGGAAAACGATGACATTGTTGCGGCACTGGAAGTCACCACAGTAAAATTGGAGTATGGTTTCTCAAATGTTGCTGTTTCTTGGCATAGGTGGTTGCCAACCACAATTCAGATTGACACGCCACATCAGTAGTATTATAGACTGACTCACTACCCTGATGCAACCTGGTTTCCACTGGTTGGTACATTTCACGCTCTGTATTGTCAATTGTTGCTATTCCCTATAGATGGTTAAGATAAACCACTATTTGCCACATGCATCAACAATTCTCAGCCTTTATCAAACCTAACATGGAGAAGGTGGGAAAACTATGGATCAAAGTTGAGAGTGACACAAACGCAATACCACCAACCATTTTCATGTTGACATGGCACTTTTGAAGAAGTTGCTATTTTGATCATGTGACACTAACATCACACAACGAAACGTTATGCTTGTGATGTTGTCCACAATTTGTTGGATTCTATTCCCAGTGGCTGAAAGCAACTTTGTGCTTAATTAAGCAACCTGCTGAAACCGTACATCCGGCAAGCCGGGAAAAACAACCTATAAAGGGAAATAAATTGCCACCACAGGCAAAATTGTAGATAGGTGTGGGGAATAGTTCGCCCTCGTTTAGCAATTGACATTTGCGAATCATGGTGGTTACTTGACTATGTAGATTATACAATAATGTTTGATAATGAATATAATCCTGCTCAACCACAATTAATGGTTGATAGTCCGATGGTTATAAACATGGATTACCTGTTGGTGGTTGAACCACCCCTATGAAAAATCTGAGTCAACCAACCATGTGTATTGCAAGTGGAAAAATAAGCAAAATGTCAATCAAACCACCAACCAGTAGTTGTTTGTTTAACCACTATTGCTACTTATCATCCCTTATAAACTACTATAGTTCCCTTATTAACTACTACAATTCCCTTATAAACTACTATCATTCCCTTATAAACTACTACAATTCCCTAGTAAAAATGTTCAAAGCCACCAACCAAACTAGTCCATCCACCAACAACAGCAGCCACGAACGGAGGCTCCCAAGGCTCGCAGTAACACCGCATCCTCCAGGTCTTCCGGAAGAACTGCGTGTCGCCGGGCGTAGAAGTTTCCTGGTGGGAGATCCGTGGAGTGGTGAATGGGTGGTTTATGATGACCAATATTGGCTAATTGTTAGTAATTAACAACTAATTATTGTGTTAGTAATTAACAACTAATGAATTATGGTTACCTAACTGATGGCTATTGTAATAATAGCGAATAATTGGTATGATGACCCACATTGGCTAACTAATAATTATTGGCTATATGGTCATATATGATCATTAATCATTAAGCAACCAGAATATTTATTGGTGAATTGATGGTTGCTTATATGATGAATGTTGGCTATTGTAATAGTAGCTAATAATTGAAACTAGCATGGTTAATAGTTAGGTATTGGCTATGATATCAACTAATATAATAGCTAACTGATAATTAGTCAATTATGGTTGCTTTATATGATTAACATTGGCTAATTGTTGTAATCGTTAACAACTGACTGTTATCAATTATGGTTACCTAATTGTTGTAAAAATGACAACTGATGGTTATTCACAATGGATAACTAATGGTTAATAATGGCTAACTGATGGTTAATAATGGCTAACTGATGGTTGATAATGGTGAACTGATGGTTAATAATGGCTAACTGATGGTTAATCATGGTAAATTTATGGCCGTTTGACAGCCGCTTTGCTTCCCAAATGTGGGTTACAACATGCAACATGTTGTAACATCCCTTATTCTTGTTGGTTATTATAATCCATTTTGACCATGATAATTCCGTATTATCAATCGTTAACCTACTATATGGATGTTTCTCAAAGTAGGCCCCCCCAAATCACCCACTTTATGTTAACAATCTATTCAAGAGAACAACTATCTTTAGGGCTCCTTCTTAAGAAACACCGATATGAGTCATAACATATTACAACCTATTCTATAGAATTAGTGTTCCAGGGGCCAGTGGAAGCTGGGAGTGAAACCGGCAAACTTGTGCCATCTCCGAGCTGGTTTGAGATCCTGGGATCCGAGTTTGACCTACACCTGTTAGAACTGAAAACTGACAGTGGAAATTCTTAGCTGTTCAATCATCTTACTCCTCGTTTTCTTCAAGCATTTTCCTGCAACATTTCACTCTTTTTTAAACCAATCAGCATTGCGGCGGCCCCCATCGCGCTTGTCGTCAACTTGTTTCGCATAGTTTACGGCATTGTCTTCTTCACCAGGTCTCTTCATGACTGAATCCATCAATGGTTGGTGGTTTCAACCCCTATGAAAAAACAGTGAAACACATTTTTTGTCAACCAACCATGTGTTAATCATTACTGGGAAAAAACAATTGAAACCACCAACCAGATCACGATCGGCTACACTCCTTTCACAACTCCCTTGCGTTTGCAGGGCATTTCAGGGTTCAACCCATGACTCCACTAGGAAGGGCGAGCGCGAGCCACGCAGCCACCGGTGTGGTGCAGTTTGCCCCGCCAACCGATGACACATTCGTTCAGATTGTGGCACCGATTCGCTGGGCAAACTGCACCAAAGCCACGCCACAACGGTAGATCTACTGTTGGCAGCATTGATGTTGTCGCAGGGCCAGTGACGGTCTGCAAAGTGGCAAAGTGAGACATGCCCTTTGACAAGTTCGCCATCGTTGACCAGCATTCATGTGAAAACGGTGTTCCTTTCGCTGTTTTTGCTCCGTTGAAGCTAGTCCCAGTGTAAAGCTGTCGCCAGTTGCTGCAACAATGGCCCCCCACAACCTGCAGCTGATCTCTTAGGTGCAGAATATCCTCATGGCACCTAAGACGGTGCCCAAAGGTCCTCAAAATCCCAAGGCGATCCTGGCAGCGGTTCAACCAACCGCCCAACCGTGGAACCCCCAAGATAATCGAGAATCCATGTGGGGAATCGACACATTTCTGGGGATGGAGGGCCAGGGGCTCGATCTTGGGCAGGGACAGTCTTGCGTGTCCCTGAGCCCTTGTCCTTAGTCTTTGTGCCAAATTGGTATCACGAATTCCTGAAGTCCTAAGCTGTTGTGAATTAGTCTGGAAACTCATACCCATCTTTTTCTCGTAAGCCGTTAGTTGTCCAATCCACAGCAGTTTTCGGATGACGCTTTTTGTGTTCGCTCTCAATCAAACACCCATCTTTCAGTGGAACCTGTACCACAGCGCATCAAGCAGGAGTTGTTTTCGTAGAAAAAGTCTTGACAGATCTTGACAGCGACATCGGCCACACTACTCAAATTCAGCCACAGGTCCACCGTTGAACACCAGTGGCATGCAAACGTCCATGTCGCTGCCATCGAGTCCTTCCCGCAGCTTGACAGCGGAGACGTCCGAACCGATGGGTTGAGAGGTCCATTGAGCCAAACAGCCGCTGGACAATGCAAAGAGCGGCTGATTTCGTTGATGGGTGATGAGTCATGGTGACTCATGATTGTCAATGCAGCTGCTGACGGTACTAGTTTGTGGTTGGATGGTGATCAATAATTGAATCAGAGTTGACAATGCTTGACAAGACCAATAGATCTCAATAGCAAGTAAGATTTAACTTGAACCATCACCAAGCATCAAAAAAATGTGAAAATTCTGGTGCTCAACAGCTCGTTGTAATGGCATGCCGATTCCGAGCCATCCAGTGACCGCAAGCAGTTTCAGGTTCGGCATGCCATGGCTCAGCACTGTGAAGTCCGGGATCCATGGCGACCCAGCAGCCCGTGCGACCGAGCTTCCAACCGAACGTGACAGAGAGCAGGACATGTATGCGTAGTCTTTGATGTCCTGAAAGGTACGTGAGCCGATCACCCATCATGTGTGTCTAAGACTATTGCAAGTTGATATCGTCATAATATTTGATAATTTCCCTCTTTAAGTTGTTAACAATATTAGATCCACATGAATATTCTGAATAAACCATCCAGAATTGGGAGAAATAACGTGCGATTGAAGATTAATAGGCAAGTCATTTAAAGCAACCAATCATCCCACTCTCCAGTTCCACCAGCTGGTCGTCTCCCCAAGTTAGTTGATCCCTGCGATTCTTGCAATGACCAGCAACGATGCCGAAAACAAACCAGTGACTCCTCCACGGCTTCTTCGTTGTCACGATGTAAACGAGCACTCCAGATCTTGACCCTACTCTACTCTCAGTGAGTTCAGCTAGACTGCCGGCTTAGAGTAGTTGGTTTATGGATGTGGTTGAAATATCTGGGCGCCCAACATATCCAGTGGCCCAGCTGGGGGTGGGGGGTGCACCTGAACGCTGCAGAGCAATGCTGAGCTCGCCCAGGGCTTCACATGCTGGGAGCCCCGTTGCGATCCATCTTCAGTTGGGCGATCAACAGTGAATTGTGATGAGGAATTATGGATGAACTGGGTATTATGATGAATTCATGGTGAATGATGGTGAATGTTGGTCAATCTCCATAGTCAAGATTCATGGTGAATCATGATGAACTGCTTAGGTGAATGATGATGAATGATGGTGATCATCAACAGAAGTGCTCAAAAACACACTTATTTACCCTCATTCACCTGAATCTTGAAGTGACGCCAGCAAATTTTTTGGACAAACCCAATCAATCCCCACAAGTCAATTTACACATATCAGACCAATCACCAGCTTTTCCTTGATCTTCAGAGAAATACCTTGGAAAGGTGATTGACTCATACCACTTATGGCACGGAATCGTGCCGTTGATCCTAGCACTGCTAGGAATGATTGGAGAGTCATGATTCATGATGGCTTACATGTGTCAATCAGGAGTATGAATCCTCGGTGATTATCATTAATTATTATCAAATAAGTCTTAATTAACCATCGATACCAACTGACAACCACGCATGACATAAGCATATAATCAAAGCCAATAAGTGCAAGGCTGCAAGAGTGTGTCTATGCCGTTGTTAGTTTAGCGGGTACCTCACAACAAAAGAGTTGAGCTTTCCGACATCGCACTGATTAGTGGTTGGGCGTAAATCAACTCATCTCGATCGTCATGATCATCACTATAGTTTTGGTTGGCCATTGGATTTAGTGGATCACAAAACGGATCATACATCACTATGAATTATGAAAGTTTCTAGCCATCATGTGATTAGAACACTTTAATTATTGTCCCTTCTGATTTGTTGGCACCCTTCGTCGATTCATGGCCGCACCATTCCCTCCGCACCACGCGCAGTCCTTTCTTTGGCTCTCGTTCGATAAACCATCTTGGCTCACCTGCGGTTGCGATGATTTTCCATCATCTCGATGGTTCCCTGTCATTGTTAGATTTGTGTAAACCCTGGGATTCCACCAGCATTACAGTAAAACAATGGCTGATCCGTTTTGGTGGATTTAGCCTATTATTTAAACAAGGATTGATCCGGAAAAAAATCATAAACAAAAACAATGGTGGTTGGAATCCCAGGGTACAGTGAAAGGATGACTTTCCGGAACATAATCATCAGTAGCCATTGGCCATGGACAACCCTGACCATGAACAGTGTACGTGGGCCATGTGGGTTTTGAGGGCATCTCTCTTGGGAACTATCAATACTTTGATTAACTATGTGCAATCTCTGGCTACTTTACAATATTGCTTAATACTACAGTATCATACACCAAACTAGTCACTCTTGCCAATATCATGCTACGTGAATTCCTTAAGCGATAGGATATCCATGCTTACATTGAAACAGTCAGTCCTGGCATGTCATGGCTCATGTCGCTCACCTTACGATCATGCCAACGCGATGATTGTCGGGAATGGTGATGCATCGCTGGGATTCCTATCGGCAAAAGTGATGGACGGCTTACTAGCATCAACCAATCCTACTGCCCTCAGTTGGTCCTTTTTCAATTTGTGAGGAGGAATCACCGCATAAGCATCACAATCACCCCATTCTCTTGTGAAGGTATATTATTTTCATCTTCACAAAAATCGCACCAAAAAACCAAAACCAAAATCTCAAGTCGCCATTTCCCAGCCATCTTCTCCAGCTCAGCTCCCCCTTCCTACCATGCCACCAGCCACCCCATGGCCCCCACCCTGCCACCGAGTGCCTCCCTGAGGTGCTGCACGTAGGCCATGCTTCCCATGCCCCGCCACAGCGTCAGCGG
>VSDK01009179.1:201171-226740 GCA_009767595.1 Symbiodinium kawagutii | reverse complement strand
GGTTGGGGGGGAGGTTGGGAATGAGTTGGTGAATGGTTGGGATTTGGGGGGTCATTGTTAGCGGCTCGACATGGTTAATAATTGGTGAATGATGGTGCATTGACTGTTAAGAATGTTTGATTCATGTTTCAAGAAGTGTGAATAGTTGGACTGTTGGATAGACCTGTTGATAATGGTTCATAAGGATAAACAAGAGTTGATAAAGTAAAAGAAGCTGGTTGGGTAGCCCCCAACTACTTTCGTTTTCTGCTTCGGACAAGCTTGGCTGTGACACCTACATAGCAAATGATGCTGGGATAGCGAGCAGTGGCAGTTTCATTCATTAGATTAAATCAACCATTCAATGCCATCATCAACATCGTTGTCAAATATTGCACATTTTTACCTCACACTTGAGTGGTACAAGGCATCGATGTGTAAATTATGCATAAAGCTCTGTGCAATTACACACGCATACGAAACAAAACGAATCATCAACAATCAATCCACATGAACCATCAACATCAGCATCAATATCATCCACTCAATCCCGAAACCAACATCAAAATCAACAAACCAAAAAGTTGACCATCAACGCAATATCATCCAATATCAACATGGAGCCACCATCAACCAACATCAAGTAACCAATATCAGAACCAACCATCAACCCATATCAACCCATATCAACCCATGTCAACCTATATTATGCAAATATCAACATCAACCATCACCATCAACTATCAACCATCAACATCAACCAACCAACCAACCAACCAACCAACCAATCAACCAACCAACCATGCCCAACCATCAACCAACCAGCAACCAACCACCCAACCAACTTCAACCAATCTCAACATGAACTTGCCACCTTCACCAAGCCATGGCCGAGCCGCTCCAGGCTGGTGCTGGCCACAGGCCGCCCACCGCCGCCCTCGGCAGCTTGGCTGTAGACGTCGAAGGTCAGGTTGTGCACCGCGGGTGCGGGGCCTGGCACTGCATCTTGGGGTGGTTGGTTTGGATGGGTGAGTTGGTGGGTTTAGGTCGGTTAGTTGGGTTGGTTATTGATTGATGGTTACATCATTGGCCAGCAAGGATGGGTAGGGTTTCACCAACAAGAATAGGGATACTCGACGGTTGATTGGGGTGGTTGGTTCTAGGGTTGGCAAAGATTACATTGTGGCGGCTACTAATCATCAATCAACACAAGTCAGGGGATTCAAGAATAGAGAGAAGCAATACTGTGGGTATCGTCACTGCCAAGTGGAGATAGTTGCTTGGGTTAGGTTGTGGATGGTGATGTTCGAAAGATGTATAAGGATAAGCTATTGCTCAGTTGGAAAGCGGCGAATACGGCAGTGCTTCTCAGATCCCAAAATTGTGAACAGAATAGGCACCAGCTTGCCGAAAAAGGAACTACAGGATTTTTTCAGAGTATATTTGGTGCTTTCTCAAAATCTGGTACCCCCCAAATCATCCCAATATATTAGTTAGCAATAAACCATCCATTTCTTGGGTACCCCCATCTTAAGAAACCACCATTTGCTATTGATCCCAGCCAGATACTGCCTTCGACATTCTTCACGTCAGCTTGCTACTGGGCCAATCCCCAGCATGACTGTTAGCATCCATCATAGCCAGGGAAGCCAAACATGTTGGGGGTACACCACGGGCACTAAGATTTTGGGATCCTGAACTCTGAGTCATATCAATCCCTTAGTCACAGCTCCCCAGGGCCCCACTATCATCTGAGATGATTGGTAAGGAACACGTTGCATCAAAGGAAGCAAGTTAGTTCATGGATAATGAATGGACAATTCATTGATAATTATCAAACAAGAAAACAATCGAACATGATGCTAGCAACATGTTTGAAACGTGGCATCTTTGTCACTCTTGGTCAGTGATGTAGCAGTATTCTTGTCAGTCTCAAAGGAATGCAGCAATCATCATTGCATCTACCTGCAAAACATCCATTGATGAACCAGCCATGTCGACAATAACCAGCATGTATCATCTCGACTATTCTGCTGATAAACATTCTCAACAACACAGGGCTTGAGATGCGTATGCAAGGACCGATTTGGCTGCAGGTCAATTCCCTGTACACCAGCTGTGCCCATTACCAAACAAGGCGAGCTGTCAGGATGGTTAGTATTCACGCAACTATCCCTTCAAGCTTGGCTACAACAAGCAGTTGATTCCATGCCCCATATCTATCATGTGTCACCGCTACCAAATTCTGAAGGTAGAATTGGGACAGATGATTTTGCGAACGCCCAGGCCTCCGAATTCTCATGCAAACCTGAGAAGTAAGTGGGTCATAATTTGGGGTCATGAAGACTCAATGGGGAAGAACCATCCTCATCAAATTACTTGCTGCGATCTGAAAATATAATATACCTATAATGAATAGAATTTAGCTAAGTGCGTATACAACTGAATCAAACAGAAAGCGCGAGAGTCACAAGTTTGTCTTGAATCATGCCTCACTATCTTTTAATCATTGTTTGCAAGTACCGTATTGCGTGTTGGTCGTACACCCGGCTGCAAGTCTTGTATTCCCATCGCTGAACTGCGCCTTCTGGAATAAGGATCACATCCCATGCACCGCTCTGCAAGGGCTCGATTCTCCTCAGCGATGACACTCCGAGTCGAATGTGATGGTGTGTAGCTATCATGGCGAATCAAGGTGGCAAGAATTTGCCAGTACGGGGTGATGTTGACAACCATGGGAATATGACAATAGTGGTAAGTGGAAACTAATTGAGGTTGCTGATTAGTGATGCTTAGTAGAGATCAATCACAGCCAATGAATAGTGATCAATGATTGTGTTCAATCAGAAGACATGATATCCAAGACCCATCCACAAATTTTTGAGAGGGGAAAGAAATGAATTGCAAATAAGCAACAACCATATTGAATCATGTACGAGTACATCAATGTAGCCATTGACGGGGACCAACGAAACCACAAAAAGGGTCGGTATCCCGCACATCTAGAGAAAGTAAGCCAGTGTCCAGCTGTCACAGCAACCCAAGCAACACAATGATCAGAAAACTTTGAAGAATTGTGCTGACAACCACAAGCAATCAATACTAAATAACTTCTTTAGTTATGGTTATCATGGCTGGCAAAATAACAAAATGCGTGATCATGATAAACTACAAAGAGGTAGCCTTGATAACCATAGCTAGCCATGCGACAGCCATTTGATTCTGAGTTCTTAGGATTTTGAACCGCACTGTTCTAATCGTTGAGGTAGAACGTACAGTCATTGTTAAATCCTACGCATTGCTATTTTGGGATGGGGGTCATGTTGACCTATGTGCGCTTTTGGCTTTGGATGCATCTGCAGAAAATATGTAGCTGGAGAGTGCCATGATCCGTCGGCATTTATACAGCGACATACGCAAAGACTTCAATTGTTTGGATGACCATCTAATAAAGGTGGTTTTTAACTGTAGTCAAATAGAGCTGTGATAAACTGAATTGTGAAACGATGCGAGGGTTTGTGAACATTTGCTGACCTTGGAAAATCCTACATGTAACTGACCTCTTATCGACCAAACTTCATCAGCTTGCTAATGGCTAAAGAACCAATCCCGCAGTGGCATGTGGTCATTGGTTCCGTTTCAAGCCGCAAACTGGGATTTGACACCATGAACCAATCTCAGGATCCACGAACCCAGGATATGCAACAACAACCACCAGGATTTAGCAAAATGAGCCATACCCAACCAGGATATCTCACACCCAAGCGCTTCCCATGGAACTCCAAGGGACCAGTAGCGGCTGCTCAGCATGTCGCCCCAACGTTTCCCCGCCACGTTGGGAGGATCGCTACGGAGTTGCAGGGAGGACGCAGGGTCCCGGCCTCGGTGTGCAGCTCGGTGGTGGGTGGAACCGTGGTTATATGGCAAGCTGGGGAACCAATGGAACCATTACATGGGTATATAGCCACCATGGTTATATGGGGAATAACCACAGTTATATCCCTATACTCGTTGATAAAGCTGGGGAACCAATGGTTACAGCCACCACTTGCATGGGTGTTCAATATGGATTACATCCAGAAACTTTCTGGTTACACCCACTTTCATGGTTTCCTTGGTTATATGGATTAACCAACTTTCATGGGGGAATGATGAATGGCGGTTGATCGGTGACGATTGGTGGTCAGCCAGGATTAACTAATACTGGTCGATAAGATTTTACTGATGGTGATGGTTAACTAAACACTGCTACTGTTCTTGGACATGATTGATGGTTCATGGCGGTCAATACTCCAATCAAATCATCCACGGTGCATGGTTGAGAATCAACCGCATGTTAATCTATAATGCCATGACGGGAATTTTGCCCCATTATACCGCATCAAACATGCAGATTCCCGTGACGGCAGTCACTAGTTCCAGGCAGCAGCTAAGAAGCGGTAACCCAGGAGCACCGCCATCTCTTCACTGTTACCCAACTTGGCCCCTCCAAATGATCGTGCTCCCTATGGTTATTGGTGAATGAGCACTGTCAACCATCATAGAGTGTCACTCACCATTGTCAACCAATATCAACCAATCATCACTAGTTAACTACCATTTAGATCCATTCAGCATGTTTGACCATTCTTCTCGCGAAAATAAGCTCCATCATTGTGAACTATGATCATGAATCATCATCAAGATCATGATCATCACACTGCCCTCACCCTCCATGTTTGGCTCTCTGTGCTTTCGACCTCTTTTTCCACAAGCTTCTGCATTCAGTTTCGCCTTGCAACCCTCCTTTGGGGCTCCAAGCTGTCTAAAGCAGCATCAGCAGCCGGGCGAACTACTTTGACCGCTCGGTCTTCCAGCAAGGGGCGAACCGCCTGTATCGCCTGCAGATTTCCCTGCCTTGCCACGTAGGTCAGTGCTCGAAGTGCAGCTTGTCGAGTCCAAGCGCGGCTGTGAGATAATCGAAGGCAAACCTCGTTGATTGCATGCGGATTGTCCGGACTCACCAAACTCTTCAAAGCTGCCAGCGCTGCCTCCCGGACGCTTTTGCTCGTGTGCTCAAGCCTCTTGCACACCGTTGTCACCAGGGGCGCATTGTTCTGGTGTTCGCGCAGAAGACTGGGGGCCAATAGCTGTGCTGAATCGAGCCTCTGCCCGACCGCATCTATAAATCGCTCATCTCCACCTGCAGCTAGTTTCGCCATCACATTAAAAGCGAGAACCCCATCACGTGGATTGGCTGTAAACCAGGAGTGGCATTCAGCGATTGTGGCATCAGCACCGTCGGCACCTCTTCTCGTCAGCTTGCCAAGTACCTCGAGTCCAGCTCGCTGCACGCTGCTATTTGGATGTTTCAGCAGGGCGTGCACAGCCTCTGGGCGGGATGGGTCCTGCGAAAAAACATGTTCGATCCACTTCTCTGCCGCTTCCTCTACCATCCGACGAAAGTCATACGCCGAATCTCTTTGTGACTCGCCACCGGTGATCGGGCAACAGCTCCTAATCGCAGGAAGTGCATCCATCTGCTGAGTCAAGGTGCCAGTGACGAGAGAAAAATCAACAATCAGCCCCACAAAAATCTCCGCATTGGTCCCAATCTCCTGCCCGCGCTGGAGATGAATCTTCCATTCTTGTGCAAATGGCCACTTCGCCCAATGGAGATCCCCAAACCTTCGCCTGAAACCTGGCGTGTCAGCATGGACGAATCCAGGCGAGTCCTTCAAATTTGCAGGCAGCGAGGTCAACAAAGGGCAACCCGGCGGCCACGTCCAACGATACGAGGGATGGAACTCTTCGAGTTCGCTGAGCGGAGTGGTCGGAGGCAGTCCGCGGAAAACAAATGCCATCGGGTGGCAATCACATGGCGCCAGTCACAAATGCATCAGTCCAAGAACATCAACGTTTTTGGCAATTTGTTGCTTTGAGTTTGGCAATCTAGTGTCAGGAAAACAACATCTCTGGCATTTCCAGAAATTCTCAAACCTTGGCGCCAGAAAGAAGCATGAAGCTGTGAGGATAAGAGTTGGGTCCCCATTGAGCTCGAGGAAACTGCAAGTGACCACAATGGATCTACAGCTCGATCACATGGACTTTGAATGATTCAATGAATCCGAAGTCTACGATATCATCAAAGGTGCTTCAGTGCTTCTGCATCTGTGTCACAAATTGGTGGTTCAGCATTGGGCCAGCGTGGCTGTTCACAGAGCGGCTAGCATTTGACCAAGATCCGGAGATTTGGTGCGGAGGGAACACAAAGCAAACCTGTGCCACATGTGAGGCTATCCCTGTAAGTGGAAAGAATCCAGGAAACATCAAATCGTTGTGGCGTAATGAAATATAGATATCATGTCTATAAGTAAATGAATATATCTATGGTCACCTAGGCATGTCATTGTATATATGTATTATTACCTGAACATGACTGAACATACGGTGCAAGAAGGATATCACCACAGCCAATGCATCAAGCGTCCTGATCAAGCTATCTGCCTGCTACAATGCTCCGGGGGGTTGGCTTTGTCTACCCATGGTGTGCCCCTGTTCCGAATGAACAAACAAATCTAGCAAAAAGGTACAGCAACCGTTCTAAACCATTCATTGGCAATGATCAGAATCAATGGACTCTTACGGCTGATAACCAGCTGGGATTCCGCATCACTATCAATCATTGACCATCCACCATCATTTGGCTAGGATTTCATCAAACATCTGATGGCATTCCGCATCAACGCCCAAGGCAGCAGGTCGTAAGTCGGTCAGGCGACGCAGCTGCAAGTTGCCATAGCGATCAGCGGACTGCACACGAAGAAACACGTCCTGCATGAGGAGCGCTTGGTGGCCGCTGTAGTGATGGTAGGTTATGCACTCGGCCTGCACTCGGCCTTGATATGCCATACCTAGGGTTATATGCAGTTAATCCTAGGGAATGATATACCTTGGGTATCACCTTAGGATGGTATACCCCTGGTGTGATTCCAAATGAAAACCCCAGGGGGATAAGCGATCCTTAATACCAGGGTTGTACCATCCTATTATCCTAGGGTTTCATACTACCATTGGATACCATGGGTATGATATATCATTCCTGAAGGCATCATAACAGGTTTCTAGGCACAAAGGATTTCTTCAGGTATGATGGCAACCACCTTACCCAGGGTCGGCTGATCGAGCGCTCATCAGCAAACATAGTCAGCGTTTATTCAATCATGAATTAATACTAATCATTAGATATTAATCATTATTCATCAATAGATAATAAAATTAACTATCATTTGATGTTTGTTGACTATTATTTACAATTGTTATCAGAGACACTGCTGCTGATTCGTTGTACTGGTCAATCAACACTTAAGCGTTTCAAGTCATTCGGGAGCAGCACCTGCAGGACTGCTGTTTGCACAAATTTGCCCTACTTCCGCACTGTTGGCAGGTAGATCAATAGCAGTGGGAGAAGTGTGGCGGTCGTTATGGTTGACCAGGGTCATCATCAATGTATTGACAATTAGCTCCGGTTGATAAATACAGAAAGCTGATGGTACTTGTTGAGATTGCGGTTGTTCATGGTTAACAGCTGGTCCACTAGTCACTGTTAAACTGTTAGCCATGTAATGGATATGGCTGATGCTGAATGATCGCTGGCAGAACCACCATAAACAATCATTTACGTACATGGATGCATGAGAGTTGCTGACTTACCGTGGACAGAACTGGCTTGTCAAATTACGTCTACGTTTACAAAGAAACAAATCTAATCAGGATGTACCACTCCGCAGTGATCGCAAGCTGATAGTAACTCAGCAGTGGCTCACCACTTAATACCCACCAAGGGGATAATCATCACCACTCAACACCACTGAATTAGGTGTTTCACAACTGGGATGTGGCCCCCAGCGAAAAAAACCAGGCTCAATCTGAAACAATAATCACTAGAACGATGAACTGAACACAGGCCAACCTATGAAACCTGGGTATTGTGACTCACCAAGGGTTGATGGTTCATCCCAGTTCATAAGCAAATCAAGTTGACCTTGGTCAGGTTCACCAGTGCCCAGAAGCAGCCGAGATCTCCTGCCCCACCACTCCGCGCAGGGAGTTGTTTCGTAAGCCGCCCACCACCTCCAAATGGTGAACCTGGGATCAGTGATGACTTGACCTCCCGTTCCATGGTCGGGGATCACTGCCCCCCCTGGTTACAACTGATGAGACACTCCGGTTGTGGCAGGGGGGCAAGATCTAAGGGAGCTGGAAATCACCGTTCCCAGTATGGCTGGATAAGCAATCTACTTGTGTGGTGGATCATCCATCCAACTATATGACATCTACATGTTGTAAGTATAGCCTCGAACCCTTGGTGAAATCCAATTGTCCCAAAGATCTGGTGATATTCTCATGGCGTTTTGTGTGTGCGAAGAGCGGCGAAAAGGGCCTATTCAGCATGGTGAACAAAGATTGGGGGATATCCGTGAGGCTCGGCTCAGTGGCGCCATCATCAAGCAGCAAACTTTTTAAAACAATACATCTGGTTGGTGATTTCAACCCCTATGAAAAACATATCAGTCAACCAACCATTTGTTCATGATTACTAAGAAAAATAACAAAAATGTTGGAAACCATCAATCAAACATGGTCTTATCCAGAAATCAAGATGCAGTTCCGACCAAGACACCTTAATTTTTGGGGATGTCTTGGAGGGTGCCCATGGATGGACGACCCCATCCAAAATCCACCTGCTGCTGGGCAACGGGAATCGCAGGATCGACGACATGGACGAAGGGGTTGTAGGGCTGCTGCAACCTGGGAGATGGCAGCAGCGCAGCGTGAAACAGGAATGATGCGGGGTAAACACACACAGTGCTACATCAATGTTCAAACAATTTGGGACAATTTATATTTCATTCATGTTCATTCATAGCAATATTCCACTGAATAGTACTTAATCATATCAACCGCAATAATTCCCCGTATGGTGGTTTCTCAAAATGGGGGTATCCCCAAATCATCTAATCGACATATGTTGACAAAGCAGGCATAACTTTGAGTGAGAAACCCCCATATAGTTCATGACTAATCTCACGTCCTATGTAGGCTCCAACTCAGGTCGATTGTTTGGGCTCGGGACTCGTCCTTGTTTCGCGCAATCAATTTGGTGAAGTGTTCCCTGTGCCACCATGATGCACCGCGAAATTTCAACTAGGCAAAGGGATTCCAAGGCATAAATCAAGAAAGATATAGCTGGAACTAGCCTCCGGCCATTGTCTCCCAGGAAAATCATACAAAACACCTACGCCACTGGCTTCGACTGGTTTCATTCTTCGACTTCTGGTGTGATGAAGGTGGTATCGCTGGTGAAGCTTTACCACCTTCGTTGTTTCATTGCTTGCCCTCTGGTAGGTGAGCACAACGCAACGAACATCACCAAGGGTATAGATGGTCTCCCGGTGGCTTTCCCAAGTTGAGGGTCCAGCGAGAAACACTCAGGTGCTCACCTGGCAATGGAATATCCAGCAACAAATGCTGAAACCCAGGGTTGACCCACAACATGTGGATTAGGCCTAGCTCTGCGATCGGATTGGATTGTCGTGCTGTGTGGTACCCACAACATGTGGTGATTTTCCGGCGATTTCTATCCCTAAAATTCCTAGTTCCACAGCAATTTCCCAGCACAAATCCAAAGAAACGTGGGAAATAGCATTCTAAACAACCAAGGAACAAAACCAGCTAAATCTGCAACACTTAGAATCAATACCCTTGAAAATCACAGCCATTCCTACATCTGTGGGTGTTTCAGCGATCCAGGTGCCCTTGGGTCTCCGTACATCTCTTCGTAGAACATGTCCTCTGCTTGCAGCACTCGGAAAGGAACCTGAGGGGGCGAAGGGGATGTGGGGATCGCCCGTGTAGTTCTTGGTGGCTCATAGTGCTTAATCACCATTCAGGGTAATAGTGGTTGATGATAGTCAGGGAGATGGGGAATGATAGTCAATAGTGTCAATAGGTATCAGTATTAGCCAACCATCCAGCGACACATCTATATTCAGTATCAGTATAATGTCAGTTGATGGTGACTTCTTAATCATACTAACTGTCAATAGTGGTGAATCAATAGTTAACCGCTAGTTCACGACCATTCATGGTCGTTGATCATGGTTTGCGATAGAGTCTTGCATAGGCAATTACTACCCTCTTTGAGGCATCTGAGGATGGTGACGGTCAGGAGCCAATAGTTCTGTCACAAGCTTCAATGTAGTATTCCCAACATTTTTAATCATGGTCGATGAATAAGCAATCATCAGCTGTCATAGTTTCTGGGACTTTATGGTGTCTCATAGAGGCTAAGAACCATTGTGAATAATTGTTCATGGTGGTTCCACTGATGAGTACCACTTGAAAATAGCCACCAATAGTAGGGATATCTTAACCAGAAAGAGATTCCTATGTTGCGGGTTGGAAACGACATGACATGTTAGGGTAAATCAATCTTATAATCACAAAGAACTTTTGACAACATAGCACCAGATGCCACCCAAGTGTAGTGAGTGTATATCTCTTCATTTGCACAGCTTGATGGATCAAATGGCCTCGGCTTGGTGGGATAATTCTCTGTGATCACCCTACATACCCTGGTGGCAACCGGGGTTATGACCGCATATGCCCCTAGCACCAGACTGGCATGAGCAATCAAAATACGTCGATGCCCCGGTAGCATTGGTTGTACTCCCTAGTGCATCAACAACAAACACAACTGCTACTACAACTCCTCTTCTTCGGCCAAAAAACAAAAACACATCAAGAACAAACAACAACATTCACAACAAAAACATCAAAAACCACCAACGGTTCAACACTTTGATGGTTTATGTTTGGGTTCTATGTGGTTCAACAGGAACATTCAGAACAACAACTTTAAAAAAACAACAACCAAAAACCATGCCAAACCAACCTTCTGCGGCTCCTTCCTTGGGTGGTCGCGCCCCTGGTGCTTCGGAGCTCCACCGAGGTTCGCGGCGAGCGCCGAGGCACGTTGCTGCTGCCGAAGCCCAGGCGCAGAAAGGCCGCGATGTTCCGCGTGGTTTCGCCCATCCAGTGGTCGTACCTCGGCCGGGGCGGCGTTGGAGGTGGCCCCCACGGCCGTGGGTTGGGGTTGGAACAGGTGCCATGGTGGTGCCCAGGGGTGATGCCATTGGATCTTGGTGAAGGAGTTGGTGATTTGTGATGGTGAACTGATGGTGAACTGATGGTGAACTAGTGGTTAGTGATGATTAAGTGCTGTTGGTACGATGAAATCTGACTATTTGTACCTCCAGTTACTGCAGTTTCGCTGGGGTTTGACTGCTGAGCGGTAAAAGAAGTGATGGCTAATCCTGGGTGATGTATTGATGGTCAAAACTATTCGCGATGGTTGGTAGTTGTGATCATCGGTGTTATTGATGAATGGTGGTCATAAATATGGTGAAAGATAATCAAATGGGCGATGGCAAACACTGGTAATATACTGATATTGATGACCAATTTAATTTGGATCGATTTGGTGAATGACATACAGTAATGGATGGCAATGAACACTTTCTGATAGTTGGGGTATCTGACTCACGATGACGTAAATCTTGCAAGTGGTTTACCCGTAGTAAAAAAGATCTATTTAGCTTCCTGGTTAGCTTCCCAAAGGGTATAACTACTGGTGATCAGCCGATCCATCACCCACCAATCATGCCTAACCTGCAGACTCATCACCATCTGCCGAGGTGCAAAATCTCCAGAGGAATAAAGCTTGGACACAGAACGACGGAAGATGGATGGATGATATTATTGGCCTGAATATCATATCCCATGATTTTTCACAATATTGACAAAACAATACGCACTGGTTGATAATGACTATTATGGATAAGATTGCAACATTGGTTTGGTGACATCAACTATGATGGTGGCAACACGACAACATTGGTTGATAATGATCACACAGTGATAGCAGTGTAAACATATAACAATATGGTTAGCAATTAAAACAAACCGTAGTTGACAATATAAACATCAAACCATAGTAATATAACATGTAATATGCCATCAAACCATGGTTGATGGCCATGTATAACAATATACACTATAGTAAGCCATAAACATATTCTACCATCAATGCCAATATAAACCATGTAACATCAATACTTGTCCACCAACATTGGTTGATAATAACCATAAAACCAATATAAACCATATCAATATTTGATAAGCAACCATATAAATCAATGGTATATCCATAGCCATCAACCATTGCCATAAACCATGTTTATATCGATATAAAACATCAAACCATCAATAACAAACCAATGGTTGATGGCAATGTATGGTTTGTCCACCATTCATATTTTCCTGGTTCACCGGCGTCTTGCTTCGATGCTCATCATGCTTCCGTCACGGTCCACGCCGCCTACGAAGGGAAACACCGTCTGAAGACACACCGTTTTGGGCTGCAACGGGACTCTCTACCATTGAATCTGATTGGTGGTTGAACTAACTTATGGTTGGTGGCTATAAGCCATGGTTAATAGTGGTTAATCATGGTTCAACATGACTACCTACCATTGAACGACATAGTAAAACATTGAACAATAATTCAACATACCAAATCACAATCCTATGATGGGCATGTAGTCAAATTACACCGTACAAATGAGAAAGCATCAATAATAATAGACGTTGAACATCGTTGAACCATTCAATCAATAACATAGTGGTCACTCCTGGTGGCTCCAAATCGCTTCCCTTTTAAAGTGGTAAATGGGTATCCCTGGCTCCTCCCAAACTACAACCAAATATGGGAGCTTACTGGAGAATGACCAAGCGGCTGGTCCCAAAGAACAGCACTGAGGGCCCGCGAGATGCGAAAATGAATAGGTTGGTAGATTAAAACCACAGAGGATACTTATAAAAAGATGGGTAGGTAGGTAGGTAGGTACTCGTTCAAAAAAGATACGTAAGAACTTGTAGATAGAGGGGTCGACAAACAAATAGATAGATAAATCAAAGAAATCAAATGCGGAGATTGCTGATGGCATGTTGGCCAACATCAGTATTGATAATAGATTGCAAGTTGGGGAATCATAGGTTCCTTGTGGCATGCATCAAAGTGCTACATTTCATCAACCATCATGAACCCATCTTCAACCACTCTCATGATTAACGTAAACATTGAGAAGTATTGATAAACATATAGCTATTCCAATTATTCACAATATCAACAATCATCATTGTTCACCATGTCTACACCAACTACCACCATGATGAATTATCACAACGGGGCCCTCCTAGTTACAACTTGATCCAACGAGACAGTCATTTAAGAAGCCAGTGATATCTACCAGCATCCATTTGCTTGGTAGTTAGACTGGTTGGGTCTGATTGCCAACCAGGTAGTTATCCTGGTAGCTGCCCTCGTAGCTCCCCGGGTAGTTCAAGTCGTCAGCACTTGACTTTGCCATCCCATCTGGGGCCCCATATTGTAGCTGGTTGGTGGTTTCAACCCCTACGAAAAATATCAGTCTACCAATCAAGCTTCTGCCAATACTCTGGAAAATAAACAAATATTGAAAAGCACCAACTAGTACGAGTACTTCAGTCAGTATTGTTGGTGATTATCCCCTATTAAATTCAGCATTTTATTAATCACTACAAAACCACCAACCAGCTATCTCAGCTTTAGTTGCTTGTCCCCAATAGTTGACCATAGAAAATCCCATCGTTTGCCTATAAGACCACCAGCCAGGTATCATGATCAACTCTCTCCAACCAAGGCTCTAATAGCTCTTGTTGGTGATTATCCCCTATTATCAAGCATCATTAACCACTACAAAACCACCAACCAGGTATCATCATCAACCAATCTCTCGAACCAAGGCTCTAGTAGCATAGCTCGGGGAAATCTCTGTGCCGTTCACAAAGACTCGGGCGCCAGTGTCGGAGTTCACTTCAAAGGTATACCTGGGAGGCTGGGTGAACGAGCTGCTGAAGGATGGTTGGCAGTAGGGAATACCAATTAACCAGGCTAGTTATGGTTATAGTTAATGGTATAGTTGTAGTTGGTGAACTAGGGTGAACAAGTTGCTTAAGGATGGTTATAGTTAAGATTGGTATTATAGTTGCTTGGCAAGCTTGGTGAACTATAACTAACCTTGATTATAACTATACCAACCAACAACGATCGATCACCTTGTGGGAAGTGGGAGGGGAATATGAACCACAGAATACCAATCAACAAGCAAGCTTCGATTGGGTGTCACCGCGCAACGTTTGGCCTACATACCTTGTTTGTACTGTAATCTGCATATTGAGTTGATATGTCCGGGGATAGCAGGTTTGTTTCTGTTTGGCTATTTTTGGTTCACCTCTTGTATCTGTTGTTTAATGGCCATGAGAAACGGTCTTTTGGCTCACCTGCTTCTGAGCTACGCGACTGCGACCCCCTTGTTTTCACATGTTTCTTTTTCACATGCTTCTTGTTCTTCCTCACGCTTGCTTGAGCCATTTTATTTGCTGGGTCAATCACTGCTCATCATCATTGATCATTACCAGCGATCCGCGGAATGAGGGTACGTGCGGTATCACCGTAAGGCTCCAATAGTGTGCTTTGGACACAGGTTCCTTCTCACGACAACTGATGTTGTCGTATGCGTGGTCTGGTTTCCATGGATCTACAAAGTCGCATTGTATGTCATGTTACAGCATTTTTCAGTAGACAAAATATGTTTGCGTGTGCACTCATGCATCAACTTCCAGAGAGTGCAAGCACATGGTCTGCCAGCAGAACAGTGCTGTCTCTTGCATGAACACCAACGCGTGAGGCGGAGAAAAAACACATGAAGTATGTACATTGATCTGTATGCAAAAGCACCTACCAGTCCATGTCCTCTAGATTTTCATGTATGTGCTGACACATCTGCACTAAAAACTGCTACTGGTGCTATTTGCCCGTTTTGTCTTGGCCAACCGCCACAGCGGGATGTCTTGAGCTACACCAAGCAATGTGTGGGGTATCAATTTGACACATTACTGGATGTGGATGGATGTGGCACCAAGGGCACCCTGTGGGATAGTGGTGGGCAACTTGGTTTCTTCCATCGTCTTCAACCAGGTCGTAGCCTACCTAGTCATGTCATTCCCATCTGTACACACAGCTCAATACTTTCAACCACGTTATCAGCCACAAATAACCACCACGAACTATGAACCATCTGTAATATCCCTACTCGTTGGTGATGTTGCGATGCATCTATCAACAGACTGAAGCGATTTGGAGCGTGGGTCGTTTTACACTATTCCAAGCCGACATACGCCACCATCAAACATAGCTGATCATTTTAGCCAGTATCGATCATCAATATCCATAGTCCATAGCTAATCATTACCATAAAGACACCATGAACTTATCATCCATTCAAGCATCGTCAGTTGTCTTGAGCTCCATGCATCCACTCTACTCATGATTGACCATAATCAATCCATTACAACAGTTAACCATAATCAATCTATATTTTGTCCACCATCAAAGAAATCCTCAATCCCAGTCCATTGCAATAATCAACTACTATTTGGTTAGGCCACTCCTGGTAGCTTCACCTCACTCCCGCTTTAAGGAATAGCACCCGATACCCCTGGCTCCAAATTGCTCCCTTTGCATGGGAAGCTAGTCAACCATCAATTGCAATGGCGTGGATCAACAGCTCAGAATGTTGGCCAACGGCACTTGCGGCCCCAAAATGCTAGACCCAAGTGGCCTTCCCGTGTAAGGAATTCGGATCCAACCAAGGATTTGCAACGAATACCTTGGCGTGGCACGCGCCATGGCACTTTCCCGTTGGAAATGGATCGGGAGATCGGTCTGGCTCTGCGTTGCTTGGGGGATCAGCAATCATGATTGATCATAGCCAGATCCCACCAGTCATCATTGACCATTAACATTCAATCAACTATGCATTGACCATCAACTCACCAACTTCTTTTCACCAACATGAATGAATGAACAATTGGACTGATCAATGACCATGCATTTTGTGTTGTCAAACTGAGCAAACATAGTTAGTTGGCTAATGATGATTTATGACCATTGGCAATAGTGTCCACAAGTGGCTGTGAATAGGCAATTGCCTGCGATATCATCTGACATCATCTGACGGTTCACCTCATGGATAGCAATGCATGGTCAGCAACGGAGCTACGGCCAAACACACATGCACCCATTCAACCAACCAAGCAACCAACCAACCTGAACCAACCAAGCAACACACCCAACTTGCAGCCAAGGATGCTTGTTGCTTGGAATGGTTCCTCCCGGGCCATAGATACCCCAGTTTAGATCCATAGGTCCTCACAGAGCGGGTCTGCTGAAGCTTTCAACATCTTGTACTACAACCACCACCTGAACTACTAGAACTGCTCCATCCCAGCATTGGATTTGTCATTTCAATCTATCCCAAACATGGTGCTTTCTCAAGTCTTAGCCCCCAAATCATCCTTAAAATTAATCATCTGTAGTAATCAACAAACCATTTTTTGGGGCCCCTATGGCTTGAAAAAAAAACATACGGTTCCTATATCACTATATATAACCAGTGCCCTGCTCAGCATAACTAGTGCCCTGCTGAAAAGCTGACCACTGGGGGCAACCAATAGGTTTGAAGAGTTCGAACAGCTATACGAGGCCGGGGACACCACCAGTGTTGGTGTAGATACACCAACTAACGACAGCAAGGGCAACGAAAGTTGCACTGCCAGTAGACAAACATAATTGACCAATCATGTCAAGGATGTGCTGGCCCTTTAGCTCCCAAAGGGATATCAAGCATTCTTGGCTCCATATCGCGTGCATGGCAACAAGCAACCTGTCAATTTGTCTGCTCAGGAAAGTTCTCGTAGATACAGAGTGGTGACTACAGATACAAGTTGCTTCACAAACCATATAATTGAGTGCAGTTGTATCTTTGGAAATGTACGCATGTGTAAATATACACACGTACAAAATCATACAAACATAATGTGAATATACCTGGATCTTCCTGGTGGTACTTTTTTTAGTCGTTGCTCCAAAAGGCAATTATTTCAGTCATTGCATCCAAGAAATGTCGTTTCCTCCAAGAAACCCCGTTGCTGGTTCATGTGAAGCAAAAAAACGTCGTTGTGACAAGTTGCAAAAGCGGTGTGCGTTGGGGTGGTCGGGTAATGTCGCTGTTTGGTCGGGCAATGTCGCCGTTTGGTCGGGCAAAGTCGCCGTTGCAAAAATCATCATGTTTGGTTGAAAGCATGATTATTTCAACAGTTATCAAAAAGTGGGGACATCCCAAGAAACGCTCGCCGGCAGAAATTTCTGCCGTTGATCCCCAAAAACTATTTCTTCAGAAAAAGGCAGAAAAAAGTACGCTTTTGGAAGATCTAGGTATACTACGTACATCTATAGACTCTACGCATTTTAATCAATTTATATTCACCACAGCATGTATCCCAGTTAAGTGGACTCACTACCATTTGGTTGCATAATTTTTCCGGTAGCCTGCGCATGGCTGCCGCGCCTCTCAGCATCTCGGTGAAGACGCGCTTGGAGCGATTGGGATTGTTGTACCAAATACCTTGGGACTGACAATTCCAGTGGTGCCAGTGTTTTTTATCTGGTTTGTGGTTGAACCACCTTAACAAAATATACGCTTGCCTGCCAAGCAACCACTTGTCAATACTAGGGAAAATACCACATGTTCGAAACCACCAACTACTTATGGTGCCAGTGGTTATGGTGAAAATGACCTGAAATCACAATGATATTCACCTTAGGAACTGATCTTGGTGATTTGAGGCAATTTCCTTCAAAATATGGTGGTGGTACAAATACGTTGCATCCCTTTGGCAGCTGTTGGGGCAGCTAACGACTATCACTCATTCATATCGATGGTTCATCATGGTTTCTGATGGTGCTTGGGTTTCTGCTAACCTTCATGGGAATTCAGCAATTCGATTGCGAAGAGATACCACGGACTCCTGCGCAAGTTGACGTGACACAAGCAGACAGCCCTGGATATCAACATATATTGACCAAGCGAGTAAACCAATGATCGCTCAAAAACTCAGCGGCTTCCAAACCATGGATTGCTCAATCGTCGCAATCCCGGTCCAAGGATCCCCCACACGGATCGCACGGGATAACCGCCGTGAACCTTTTGCAAAGATTTCGCACCTGCTCCGACGTTGCCAAATTCGTCAAGCCAGACCTGCACGGTGATGCGGTCTTCCAAGTGACCCGGGCATTGCACCAAAGCTGCAAGCGCAGGCTCTCTGGCATCTCCTCGGCGCCTGCGAAATGCAAATGGTGACCTTTTTCCACTCTGCAAAGGCCCGAAAACGGCTGAGGACCCAACGTTGGCGCCAATCATCCCAGTCAGATCCAACCCAGCCCGGCTGCACGTTGATGACAGTGAGCTCCAAGTTCCTCTTGAATTTGATGCAAATCTAGTGGTGCAGGATGCAACCACTGCCGTTGCAGCCAGTTCTTGAACCAAAGTGCGCACCTTGTCCAAGTGCTGACCTGTTCTTCATGACGAAGTCTTGAAAATCGCACGTGGGTGTAGCCTACACGCCATGACACCCACAGCCCTTAGTGCAAGTTGCTTACAACCTCTATGCCGACGCTGGTTATGACCTAGAACCTTGGAATCCCATCCCAAGCTGCTTCTCAAAATCCCGCTGTTGCTTCGTGTTGCCGAAACCTTTGGGTTACTAAGCTCACCTTTGGCTGGTTCGCCGGGTCCAAACTTTCTTGGTGAAAATCCCACTAAAAACTGCAATCATTCCTGCATGTGTATGGGTTTGTCCAAAAGTGGTACGGGACTGTATGCCCTCAAAGCTGGCAATTCCCCTAATAGGAATGATCATCATTGGTTGGTTGAGAGGTATGTGCCACCATCTATGTACAAACCCACACAGTTATGACCCATAGCCATATGAACCTGGGAAGTACAGTAACCTCCATGACCCTCGTCTCCCAACGACTTCTCGTCATCCAGGATACCATAGAAGGCACCGGGTCTCAGCACGCTGACAGCCTAAGCACGGCATGGATAGAGGGATGGGTCAAGCAGTTAACCATCAATTTCATGGTCAAATAATTGACCAATAATGCTCATAACTTTGGGTTGCAATGGCTATAGTGGATAGTAATGATAGTAGTGCTTAATTAATCCATTATTTGTTAACTACTATGGGTTAATAATGATTCCTAATGGTAAATTAATCAGCAACAATAGTGGATCATAATGGTTGCTTAGTCATTTTTGGTTTACTGTGGGTGATAATAGCCAACAACAAGAGGGAATACAATGGCTCATGATGGTACACCAGGGGTTCAGGGTTTTGACCCGCGCAGTGCCATAAGCCCTTGCACATAGTCCCTTTTATACAAGTTCGCTGACGTATTTCCAATTCACAATTCACGGGTCATTTAGAAAATGCAGATTCAATCACGTGTATAGGTTGGAGGTTAACCAGGTTGACCCCAACATCATCCTCCAAAATCTACAATTTCTTGGACACTCAATCATAACTATAGATGTGCAACTGGGGTTGTAGCTTGTAACCATGGGGGCCATCCGATAGGGCTGGATGAACCGCTGCAATCATGGGTTACCACTTACTAAACTGGGGATGCACATCGAAACACATCAACCACCAATCATTATTGGTTGGAGGTTGGAGTGACCCAATGTTAGAACTCCTAGCTTACCTAGCTGGGTTATAATAAGCCGGGTCACTAAACTTCCAAAAAAGTTTGGAGACCTATCCCGTCAATCGCTCGGTGGGGTGATGTTCACCACATCTTGTGGCAACCTGCTAAGGCCTTGGCACTGTGGTAGGCTCCTGAAACGTTGGCTGCCAAGCTGAACTCATAGACCTGTTCCGGTAGGCGATCTGGACGCTTGGGCAAGGTGGCTAGTGGAGCATATAGGGGATGATAGTAGCGGATAACTGGTTGGTGGTTGAACCACCCATGGGTAATTGGTGGTTAATAATGGTTAATAATGGTTATATAAGGGAATAATGGTTGATAATGATCATATTACTGGTTGGTGGTTGAACCACCTCGTCATGAAACAGAGGCGCACGTTTGAAGCCACCAACCAAATAGCAGGGGGATGATAACAGGATACTTGACGGGGAATCAATGGTTAACTGCTGCTTCATGATGGTTGTCTAATCTTGATCATGACTGACATGTTCAAAGTCGCCTCGGTATCAGTTGCCCCTTTAGAATTTCCGTGCACGACGGTCATAATGGTCAGTTTACATCGAGATTCCCATGTCATGCAGTTCCCTCCAGCCGCATGAACCATGAGTCACCATCACTATCAGCCGCATCCATCAGGCATCATTGCTTGGATGATCATCCCACTTAGTAAGTGTTTAGGAACCATTAGGGATTCTTCATCCATCTATTACTGGCATTACCCACTCAACTATGGTGGTTACAAACCATGGTTGCCAACCAAATGCTAAGTAGTGTTGTCCAAAGATGGTGTACCCTGAAAACTGGTAGTTTCCCTAGGTCAGCGACGCGTACTGGCTTGAAAGCGGCCCGCATATTGGGTATCCAATATTGGTCTCTACTGGTAGTTGTTTCCCTAATGATAATGGTATCAACTGGTAACTTCCCCACACAACTGACGGTCTGGTGCAACGCCAAGCTCGCTGAACGTTGCGCCATTTTGGGACTGAGAAACATTTGCCCACCCCCGCTCAGATCAGGTGCCCATCTGGTGATGGGTCTTGCTGGTCAGCGCCGACCAGTTGAAGCACCCTTGTTTTTGTAGTTTTTGTGGATTTTCTGGAATACCTATATACGTCGGTACGCTTTTTGTCCCAGTCTTGGGCTATGTCAAGGTAAATGGCATCCCCTCTGGGATGACAGGCCCAAGGAAAGGACATTGAAAGGTCAAAGGTAGGGTTACTCTAAACCTCCATTTTGAGAAGGCATAAAATTGTCGACCGTGAGGACTATCTACTTCCATGACTCGATGATGCCCATGCTTGCAAACACGCTGAAGCCTTCCATGGACTCAAGACTTCCAGAGGCTCTCAGACGGAAGCACGTCACAAGACCTGTCGAGAACTTCCTTTGTCCGAGACACTTTTCTGAGCACCTCGCCTGCACATCAGGTGAAAGCGAATCCATTGGACCGACCTCTTTTGAGACAGCGTAGCTCTCCTCTCAAGTCACCTACAAACTGGAAAACAAAGTATCTCCTTTCCCCTTGTAAACTTCCTCATGACTTTCTGATCATCTTCTCTGTAGTGATCAAACAAGAACATGATCGGAAGCTGCTGACCAGACTTCATGGCAACAGTAAGAGCGCACAAAGTGGGAACGTGGTAAGAGGTCACATGTCCCTCGTCATTAATCTCGAAAAACTTTGACAGCAATGTCTTCAGAGACATGAAGGCGGATTCAGATGATTCCGCTTCCGGCATGATGCACATCGAGAGAACCTGCTCCACAAACGCCTGGATAACTGAAGGCATGTAATGAGCAAGAAGACATTTGCACAACGGTGTGCTGTCTCCCACCATCCAGGAGCTGATTTTGTCCTCTTTGAGTGCCGCTACAAGCTCCTCTGGAGACTTCGAAGATGCGAGAGGGACGGACTTCTCGATATTTGCATCTGTGATGTTTCTTTCCATTCTGGTAGTTTCCCTACTTTTTTGCATAAAAATCTGGACCGTTTCCCTAGTAACAATGATTATCAACTGGTAGTTACCCTATTCTTCCTTCTAAAAACTACTAGTTTCCCTACTTTTCCACCATGAAACTGGAGGGTTTCCCTAGTAAGTAACAATGGTTATCAAGTGGTAGTTTCCTCATTTTCCCTCAAACATTGGTAGTTTCCCTAGCAATTAGTTGGTTGGTTGTTAAGGGAAACTATATCTTATATATCCACTATATCATTGATGGTTGGTTGGTTGTTAAGGGAAACTAACCATTGGTTAACAGGTACCACCAGCTTATCATAACCATTGGTTAACAACCACCAAATTGGTTGGTTGAGGGGTACCACCATGGAGAACCGCCACACTTTGTACGCCTCCTCTTTGACCGACACCAAAGTGACGTTGGAATCCGGGATGGTGAGCCTGGCGTGGTGGATGCTCGTGGTTCGCCGCGGTTACGGGTTGAGACTTTGGTTAATAGTCATTGGTCAAAGTAGTGGATGATTAATGTTTAATGAATAGTGATTCGTTTATTCATGACTACTACAGAAATTGCTTATTCATGATCAATTTCTTGATTGACTGATTATTATTGATGGCTGATGGTTAATGATTAGATGATGCTAGTGGTTTCGCAATGGTTTATGGTGGATGATGCTAATTGATGACTACGAAATGATTCGGTGATGGTCAGTTGATATGGCTTACAGATGATTAATGCATGGTTGACTAATGATGATTGATGAACCTGTTTAGTTGATGAATTGATGGCTACTAATAATGATGACCAATGACCAATGACTAATGAATGGTCAATTGATGATGGTTCATTGACTAATTGATGATGATTAAACTATGATTAATAAATTGTTGACTGAGGGCCAAAAAACGGTTCGTGATGGTCAATTGAGGTAAAACCTATTGGGAAATCATTGGAAACCAAATCAACCACGCACCCTTTAAATGGAGCCCACCCAGAAGCATAATATCAAAATATCTATCCCTTGGTGTAGTTCTTGTTGGAAGCCAACATTCCAATCTGGTTGGTGGTTTCAACCGCTTTGAAAAATCATCGTTAATTAACCAACCAACCATTTGGCAACACGGAAGAAAATAAGCAATGTTTGAAAACACCAACCCCAGCAAACATCAATGTGCGAACGGTGCTTTTTCCAGTGCTTTTTCCAGAGATGTCATCAATGTTAAGTGTAATGGACGGTGTCAGGAATGACCGGGGGTCATCTCGGGTACATCATCTTAGCCATGTCCCAAATTGCTAAACGGAGTTAGTTTAGAAACCAACTCATCCATGGCACCAATCGACACTGTGGTAAACCAACCTCCGAAGAGAAAATCCATCATTCTGAGGGCGTTTACCTGCAAAGAATAGTGATTCACCTATTTAGAATAGATTTTTTTGTACCTTCCAGGTGAGTTACCCATGGCTATCAACCAAGTTAACGACTTGCAGCGCTGTTCAGCTCAGCGTTTCTTCAGTCCTCTTCGGCTGTGCCACGGGTCCCTCGCAGATGGGTTCGCAGAGCAAGGACTGCGGGTCAAAGCCTCGCGGCTCGGTTGAGAGGTGCAATACCTGATCTGTCTGGGGGTTTCTCAAAATAGCAGACCCTAAAAATAGATTGTTTATGACTAGAAATGACTACTATTGGATGATTTGGGGGTACCCCTATTTTGAGAAACACCTATCTAGAAGTATACGAAAAATAAAGAGTCTGCCACAATTGAATTCTGCGGTCTCAGAAAAACAAATGCATATGGGTTTCTCAAAATTAGGAACCTTAAAACTGGTTGATTAACAATCATGAACAGTTGATAAAGGGGATGATTTCGTGGTACCCCTATTTTGAGAAATCGCCCTAGAAGTACATCTATATACTATAAATATTTACTATCTACATGTCACATATTTAAAAGGTATATCGATAAATACATCATGATTAAAACCTTTGATATACAAAAGGTAACAGGTGCATGATATATAAAACATGTTTAAATGTTTATTCTCATATGGCAGTGGGTCAAAACCCTGTACCCCTGGTTCCCCTACCATTAGCCATTGTTTTCCCACTATTATTGTTGGTTATTATATGCCGTTATTGTTGGTTAATATTGACCCATAGCCATATGTTCAAAAACGATTATCTGGATTATAAAATATCTATATGGGGTACTAGTGGTATATACCACTAGATTATCATCTGGATTATAATATATCTATATTTATCCCTAAATCATGCCTTGGTACTGGTATATCATATCATATCATATCTATGAGCAAATCTCCCCAGTACCAAGGCTATGATGCCGCCGATCATCAAGGATCCACCACCACGATAACGTTCACCAACCAGGTCGCTTACGTCACAAGCTTCATCAGCATGTGGATCCCTTTTGTTGTTTTCATTCCTGTCATTTCAGCAAGTTGATGGTCAAATTGAACAAAAAATACAATTGTCAAAAATTGCATTGTGGTGAAAAGAACCATCTATTTCCCGAATAAACACCGAACATATCATTATTGTTGCAACCTGACCCCTAAAAATGCAGTGAAACACAAACAAAACCGGTCAATATCTGCTACACTTACGTCGCGAAACAACGTGCGTTTCGTTTCGCGTGCCTTGCTCTTGGCGCCAGAAGTAGATCTGAAACGCATAGTGCCTTGGGGATATGTGCCAACCAAAGATGCGAGGCAAAAATCAAATTGCTGGCTATTAATCATTTATACTGATCAATCATGGTGTTTGTGGGTTAATTACTCAATATCGGTCAAATATTTTTAGTAGCCATCAGTAATTGTTCAAAATGAAATGGGACAAACATATCATGGGTAGTAACCAGCAATGTGGTTGGTGGCCAATTAGCATTAATGGTACTACTGGTAATGAACCCAACAGTGGCTAAGTATCATACTGAAACTGTCAACAATAATCTGGTTAGTGGAAGGTGTCCATCCCAACAATATGCGAAAGTCAATTAGAAACCATCATCTGCAGGTATGACTGAAATGAAAAAAACCAGACCGAAAGCAACTAAATATTATTGGCACTTAGTATGGCCAGCTGCTTGAATATCAATTATGCTACTTTTGGAAATGACTTGGGTATTTTGTGATACTGAGGCAGCTGTTTATAATAACTTCAAGAATGAAGCAGGAAGATTGGAGAGGAACTGAAAAATCATGCTGATTTATAACATTCAATAAATCATGCATACATGTATAGGAATACCTTGTCGATACAAGAGGCTGAGCAACTAACGGCACTACATGGCTGTGGCTCAAAACTGTGTTGCCCCAGTGGAGTTTCCACATCATTCATTGGTCTTTATCACATATTTCGCGACCAGTGATTCTGAATCTACTTTCACAACAATGAAAAACCCACTAACTACAACATGGGAAAAGCCGAGGTACAGACTTCAAGAAATACACGTTGTTCGGAGACATGGTTCAGAATGTGGCCAAATGAGAAACTCTGGTCTTGGCATTGTCACCATCACATAATCTCTATGTGGATCGCTCATCGATATCGATTTCACAGAATGTCTACTCACACTACAGGCGTAGCAATCGTACCCTGAATGAATTCACCAAAATCACCAAATCATAAGGCTCGTAGCATTGCCGCTAAGGCATAGACACCCCGGGTCTGCCCTTAGAATGTGAAGATTCTTGGCTACAGTATCAGTCCCTCCCTTTTAATTAATTTGCATCCTCCTAGGTTCATTTTGCAGGGGCTGGAACACGAAAGCTGCACCGTTTGTTTGCTTTTGACGACTTGTCCTTGGGGATGAGCAGGAACATCGTTCTGAATACCTTGTATGCAGGGCTGTGGCTAGGAC
>VSDK01009179.1:70349-194676 GCA_009767595.1 Symbiodinium kawagutii | reverse complement strand
GGGGATGATGATGATGATGATGATGATGATGATGATGATGATGATGATGATGATGATGATGATGATGATGATGATGATGATGCTCCATGATGGTTAATAATGGTTACCACAACTCGGACGTCCGCCCCCCGCGTGCAGAGGCGGACAGTTTGAGGTCTGCACAGGAATGTGAATGGTTCATGATGGTTGAATGATGGAGAGGTTAGTCAATGAATGGTCATGATGGAGTAAGAATGTTACAGGGCTACACTAGCCAAAATACCGTTACTAGTGGTGAAACGATGGCTAAAGGATGGCTAAATGATTGCTGATGATGGCAAACTGTTTGCGAATCATGGTAAATAAAGAGTTTGTTCGTGGTAAATACTGGTTGAATGTCGATTCATGATCAGTGGATAAGATTGATCACCAGTAGATTAGATAACAACAATAACCACACCACCACTACCACCACCACCACCACCGCCAGCAAAAACAATCACAACAACAGCATGTATCGCAGCCGGGCGCGCGCCTAGGACCACCAATCGATGTTCTCCACGTCGCATGGGAGTGAAGTAAACGGTGACCTGCCATGAAGCGCAACAGATAAAGGTCATGCTACAGCTGTTATATAACTTACATCCTGCCATTGGTAAGTTAATGATTAATCAAGTACGTTACGGGGATCCAAATGGAGTCTGATTCGAGTCAGCTGTTGATAAGTGATTGCTATTGATATCTATGAACTGATGGTTACATTCGTAATATGTTCTTAACCAAATGATCAATTTGATACCATCAACTAAGGGGTATCATGGTATCAATCCTAAATAGAGATTAGTTAATGTATGATTCACACACATTGATAATACATAATTATTGAATCGGTATGACCAGTATTGAGCAGTCAGCGGTATCAATACAATATCTATGGTTCATATGATAATGACAATACTCATGGTAAGTATTGATAACAAATAAAAGACTGCTAATGAACCAGTTGTTATTGATAATAGTTTCTAACCTGTGGGGTCGTTGATCCAGCTGTTTCGGGGAGATCCAGCTGTGTATCCAGGTATTTCTGATCGTAGATCACCAGCTATGGGTCGCTGGTGAAACTGGGATCTTGAAACTGAACGACTTGATCTACAGTGAAAGATTGATCTCTGGACCGGGTCCATAGGATCTCATAAGGACCAACGACTGGGAACCCAAGAATTATGGTTGGCTTATGACTAGAAATGATCAATACATAGGATGAGAATTGCGGGTACCCCTATTTTGAGAAACAACCACATGTAATCACATGTAGGCGAATCTCAGAATTGTAGGGGATCAGCAAAGTATCTTTGATACATGATGCTGAATGCTAGTGTCATCGTCGTCAATTTGGCATGATACCAGCGGATGATACTGGGTGTGAGTCCAAAGGCTCTTGGGGATTGCACCAACAAGAACTTGTTGGGCCCACTGGACATGATCTGACCAGATACAGAAACACATTGACAACTAACAACACTTACCTCAACGAACCCAACAACGTATGGTGACACCAAGCTGATCACTACCACTTGCTACCAGCACTTACATTACAATCTCTATGCAACAAATCCCAAAAAAGCGAACAAAAAACAAATCAATTCCAATGGCATTAGGTGTAACCTCAAAAAAAACAACATACTCAAACACTTACATTATAATCTCTATGACAATTATGCCAAACAACTGACATGGTGATTCTAATGACATTGGGTGCGGGAATGCCGGGTGCAACCGCCGCTAAGCGGCCTCGCCGGGCCCCGTGCGAACGGCGTCAAAGACCAACGCCTGGAGCGTTGCGTTAAAGCTCCATGAGTCGGTCTGAGTTTATGGTGAATGATTCATAGATAAAGCATAGATGTATAGATTAGATGATTTTTGATTAATGATTTATGATTTATGATTAATGATTCATGATCCATAGATATAGAAAGAACCCATAGATTATTCATATGATATAGTTTATGAAATCATTATTCATAGTCTATGATTCATGGATTTATAGATTAATGAACTATAGTATGTTTGACTGATTAATGCAAATGATTAATGATTCTTAAGTATAAGATTGACTATTCCGATTAATGAGCTTTGTATATGGTTAGGATATGTCAATACGGCTGAGTTTAAGGGTGCCTTTGTTTTGCATGGCTTTGTTCAACTTGAACTCAGCCATCATTAAAGTCATCAAATGCTATTAGTCAACATGTCTCATGGTTTTGCCAATTCATGAGTTTTGCTTAATGGTTCGTTGCGGTATATACTTAGGCAATGACCTGGCTATATGGCCATTCGCCTGGCCGTCAGTGAGGATTCATGGTAGTGAACAGTTGTTTATTGATTTGGTGATTGTGGTTCAGTTGCAGCAACTATTGATAACGATTCATATCGACTAATGCTTGAAGATGATCAATGGGTGGTTGGCAACCCGCTTTCGCCAAGCACCATGGCAGGATATGCAGTGTCAGAGTTCTGATACTGCACGGACAAGGATCCGAATTTGAACAGCGCATGGCACTGGTCGTGAGCATCAAAACATCCGTCCTTGCAGATTCAAATTTTGAATTGGACTAATCCATGAGGCTGAAGGGATGACAAGAGTTTCTCTTAGTGATACTGAAAGTAAGGAGCATGAGTCTTCTCGCATAGGTCGATCAGGTACGTGCTCAAGCATCCTGGCTGCTTAGCTGGAAGTGACCTCGGCCTCTCCATGTTCATTTCATGAACTGGCGGTCATCGGCAGGAGCAATCTGTTGCAGTGGATTTTGTGCAAGAAACTCCTTGAGCACAGTTCCTGAATCCTGCGCTTTTTCTATGAGGTTGGCACGCATTCGGCCAACTGTCTGCTCACACTGCTCCGAAGCAGCCTTTGGACTGTGAGGTGACATGTGCATGAACGCATTGTAAGTGACTCGGGAGTCACTCTCCATTATGGGCGCGACATTCAGTGACCAAATTGATTTGAGGCACGATGGAAAGTCATATTCAAATGGTCCAACTGGTTGGTGTAGCTCAGCATTTTCCCAAGAGGCTTGTATTTGTCGTAGCCAAGTGCAGCACCAGCTTGAATCAGTCCTAAGGGGTCCTCCACACCCTGGGCCTCAATCACCAGTGGCGATACCCCAGTCACTTGTTGTGCCGACTGATCGCATTCTTCTCGGTTGCCAGAGAAGTGAGAGAGTACATGCCACCATATTGGAAGTCTGCTAAAGAGGGCAATGGAATGGCATAGCCTGCAGCTTGAAACACCGATCCAATGGTTGAAAGAATGTTGAGCATTCACATGAATGATCATGAATGTATAAACAATTATAACCATGCATAGACGCGTGCACGCGCATGCATACCATACTTCTTTCATTGAGAATTGCCTGTGAAATCATCCAAATCTGGTTAATTAATCCTAATTGTGGGCAATTAACCATAGTGACCAAAAATTGACAATGACTTCTTCACGGTTGACCCTGGTTAGTGAGTGCTGGTTAATTGTGTTTCATGCCGGTGCACAGTAGTTGATGATGGTTGACAAGGGTGTCTAATGGTTGATCACTAAGCGGCGCTGAGGGAATACTGATGAGTCCAAAACTGAACATGAAGCAGAAATAATCATTTTTGATTATTTATTCATAACTAGCCGCTTTGTACTGCTTAGTTGTTGATAGTTGCTTTAATAGAAATGGCTTCTGATGGATGTGCATGCTTGATGGGTTTCCATGTTCTTGGCGGTGCCGAGAAGAAATCACCCAAACATGTTGACGTTGGAGGCAAAATTATCACTCTTCGAACGGACATTATCACAGTATGGTGTGTTGGTTTGTACTGCTTCTGGACACCGATGTTTTGTGATCACCGAAACAAATTGATCCGATCTTACTGTAGCTATGGAGAACTGAATGTAGTAACGTTGTAGAACCGGTCTGTCAACAAGATCTCCCTAGATTCCCTGCTTGCCGAAGGTGGGCGTCTGACATAGGACAATTGATTGCCATTTGGCATTGGAGTATACCTTCTTGGTGGTTGAACCACCCCGTCATGAAAAATAGGCGCAAGTCAACCAAGCATTGGTATACATGGTAGTACTAGGGGAAAAAATGCTTGAAACCAACAACCATAACCCTTTACCTCGCATAGGAGAATACCCCGCGATCATCAGCCAACCAAGGCTTTTGACACTGCGCAGTTGCACCTGTCAGTTGGGTTGGCCGCCATCAACGGCTGTCGATACTTGGTGATCAATGATTTGTTGCTGGGACATCAGTGGTGGAGCGTACGCACTTTGAGCTACAGCGTTGGTTAGTAACGATTTCAAAAGTGCGGAGGCATCCCTAATTAGTCGTGGTTTGTAGTAACCATAGTTACTACTTTCTAACTAATGGGTATATGTCGACCACAATCTAGTGTTTAGCTGCAGCTCAGTCAGTAGTTTCTTCTCCATCAACATCTCATTGCCAAACCCTGATCCAGCTTGGTAGTTTGTCTTTCTGCATTTAGATTGCCTGTTGTTGTTCCTGTATCATACAAGGACCGGCTCAAGTTCAGTACGAGTACCTCACAAAATACCAGATTCTTTGATGCAGCCATATTAATTGATGTTTGTATCATTGAGCACTATCACATGGTCACTTATCATGAAAGGGTATCCCCTTGTCAACATCTGGCCACTTTCAACCGCCGGGATAACTAACGTGATACACATTGATCACGTGATAGACATTCGTCATTGCCATTGACGAACATCAACACTTGACCTTGGTCGTCCTGAACCATGAAGCCCTCTCTATTAGCAAATATGGATCATATTTCACCACAATGATATATCAACAATGATGATTCATAATCAATTATGTACAAACCGCTGTTCAATATGATTTGATTATCCTCTATCACGAAGTATCCTCAATAAAGTTTACTAACTAAGCATTTTGAATCATCTGCACACACCCCACAAACCGTTCGGCAATGTTAACAACATGATTCTGGTCACCAGTGTGCATCGTTTGCCAGTTGCATACAGTGTAGGTTATTCCATAGCTGTGGATGCAACCAAAAATTGCGAGCTGGGTCCATACCTACCGACCAAAAAATGGATTAAACCGCCATTGATTACCAACCAACTTTCACCATCATAAACCATTGCCTATGAATCAGTAGATTCATCATTAGTCATTAGCCATGATTAATCACTAAGCAGCAACCATTGTCAACCACCATCAGTACAGTGGATTGATCATGATAAAAGGGATCACTCATGGAAGGGTTATCAAAATAAGCCATCAATGACTATGGACGGCCTCTCTGTATGACTCCCTGAGGGGACCCCGGGTCATCACCAGCCCGCCATCCATCCGGGGCCGACTGCCTCTGGGCTTGCGTCGGCGATGCGTTCCAAGGAAAGGTACAAACCTCGCCGAGGAAACCGGGGCCCCAAGGATCAATGGATAAGGAACATCCCGGTGCGGCGAAAATCGATTGGGGTGTATGCTGGTTGGTGGTTGAACCGTGTTGAACCACACCGTCATGAAACATATGCTTGTCAACCAACAGTTTGTTAAATATCAAGCAACGTTTCAAACTACCAACTGAGACTATAGTGACTATAGCATATGGCTGGGGGTCAAAATGAATCAGCCGACTGTCATGGGGAATAATCAGCAACAAATTCATAGGGGAAAAAATTGATTGATGATCGGGGAACCAGGGGTACGAGGTTTTGACCCACAGCCATATCCCTCTGTGTGCGGCAACACATTTGACATGTGCAGAAGCGCAATTGAAACACCATGGACATCCATGGACCATAAGCCTCAAGGACGTTTACTTTTACAATCCAACGTCAAAATTATGGGGTGAAAAACGAGGCTGCATGATCAGGGCTGAGTGTGTACACATTACAATGCTTTTGTAATTATTACATCACATGACAATGTTTTTGGGCTACAGCAGAGCTATTGTAAATTGTAAAAAAAATATGCGAAATACCATCATTAATAGTATCACATGGTTACATTAGGGTTGAACGCAAATTAGGTTTGATCCCTGCATTTGAACATCGTATACCAAGCATTCAGCCGAAACGGCCAAGGATTGCCGCCGTGTTGCGCAGCCGCTTCTTCATGACACATCCAGCTTTGAATACACTTATCACACTGAACACATGACTCAGTGCTATAGGTTTGGAAAATTAACTGCTCGTAATTAATGCACAGGAATCTACGAAGCCTTATTGGCGGTTATCCAAAATCCCAACTCAAAGTGTCGCTGGCTGAATGGGGACTTGGCGCCCAGAGATTTACTTGTACCGTGCTGTGGCATTGGAAATCCACAGAGTGTCACCGTTAGCAATAAACTTGAGAGGGAATACCATAGTCTCAAGGACGCTTAATTTTTGCGCCGTCCGGTCAAGTCCAAGAGCATACGGATGATGGCTCCAGCGTGTCCTCCGTCTTGTGTTTCCCCGGGATGCCTCCAACGGGAACAAGCAGGACTCCTCAATGCCTTATGTTTGCTTTCCCAAAACCCAACTATACCTGCAGTGTAGGCACTCGTGGCGCGGCCGGCATCATCGCTGGGTGCAGCCAGAAGGTGTGAATGAATCCTCCGAGAAGACAAACGTCCAGGTGCTTTCTCAGCAGCCGCAAAAAAGAATGTGCCCTGTGGAGCAGGCTGTAGGCGGGTCTTCCGGTAGTGGTTCCCAATAATTTGTCGCCGTCAGCGGCTCGCAGCCTTCGGGAACCTCTCTGCCTCTCTTCTCCCACACTTGGTTGCAAAGCTAGCAATGAAAATGTTTGCCATTTCTGCACAAGTTGTCCCGACATATCCGACGCTGCTCATCCCTCAACACAGGCTTTGCAATGTCTCTTTCCAGGCACACGACCACAAAGAAGAAATTCTTTCGCCGCGCGGCCTCGATCTTCTTCCCTTCGGCTAACAGCCACAAAGTCTGGTGATCAATCATCCAGTGGGGCGCGCCGTGCCGTTGCACAACCGTACTGTGGCACCAATCCTCAGAATAAAAAGTCCGGACAATGACATTGCGAAGGGTCCGTAATGGTCTGTAGTTTGAATGTAAAAGTCCTTCTTTGAAACATTATGAAGGGTTCTCTTACTTCAGGACAAATGAAAGTCCATCTTTGAAAGTAAAAGAAGGGTCCTTACATTTGAAGTTTAGCTCCATGGAGGATCGAGAGATCAACCGATATCAACCGTCACCATGATCATAAACCATGGCTCCCACCACCAGCCGCGTCACCAAGATTGAGTGATGGACGCGGCATTGCTCAGGGGTAGTTAACAACGCTAACAATCAAGTATAGGAATTGATTAACAGCGTTAGGGAATTAAGATCCACTAAAACAGTTGACTGATTCTCAAACTAATCAATCAAGATCCACATTTCTTACTCAAGAAACGACATTTTTTTTTGTAATCCACCTGTTCATCATGATCAACATTTCAAATGTGACTATCAAGTAGGCGATAATTGACTGTTCGTCAACGGTTGAGGCTTTGTTATCATACAAGTTTGTTGACCGACTATCTACCTCTATAACTTACGATCAACAATGCAAATATAGTGACTGAAGTCCACTAAAATCATTAAGAACCATAGTCCACCAATATCATACAATAATGATAAGCTATAGTCCGTTATTGATGACTAAGTTCATACTGATCAACTATTCTACCCCCAAAAAATGACGGCTGAACACCATCCCTGCCAGCTCGCCTATGTTCGGGAGCGAGGTACGAAGAAGGCAGGAAGTTCACAACGTGGTGGGATTGCCAGGGTAGGAATTCTGAAGAAATAATGAAGGCTATCCGGCATTAGACTTTTGCTGCTTGGTTTCCCATTGAAGCTTCAGTTGTATGTGGTTTTTAAGGGTGTTTCTCAAAATAGAGGACCCCACAAATCATCATTTCATATCCATTTACAACAATAAACAATCCATTTGTGAGTCCCCTATTTTGAGAAGTCTCCATGTAGTAGCCTTTTAACGATTATTGCTGGTGATTTTCCCTTATTATTCGCTATTATGAGCCATCATTGAGCATCATCGTAAGTTAGCCATGGTAGTTCCCTACAACTGGTGGTTAAAACCAGGGTTTCCTGTTGATCTTCCCATCAACCAAATATAGACTGACAACGGCCACAGCCTTTCCCCCGGGTCCCCCAGCTTTGCATGGCATCGTCGTCCGCGTTGTTTCCTGGAAGCCGCCACCAAGTCAGCTGACAACTCATCCCAGCGAAGAAGTGATGGTGTTAATCACTATTAACCGTTATCATTAATTAATTAATCACCATCATTACTAAACATCATTGCTATCCACTATCATCCATTAAATCATATAACAACCAATATCTTGATGGTGAAGTAATGGTTGCTTTATGGCCACTAATGGTTCATCAGCGGCTAAGTCATAGTGAATTAATGCTTAGTGGTGAAGCAATGGTTCAACACATAAAACGCACCGTGAAGCCCATGGGTGTTGCAGTCTTCAAGTTGTCGCCTCGGCGGCTGATGGCTTCACCCCAGGAACATGGTTGTACCCAGCATCGGTTAGCTGAGTGACACCACAAATGGGTTATTACCCCAGGCTGCAGAGTGGCACCCTCCCCCGCCAGTTGGTGAATTTATTGAATTTAGTTTGTGCAAGTATACTTGAATGGCTTTTTGATCAACTAACTTATGATCATAAACATTAACCATTCTTCACCATTAACAACCATAATTCTATAGACTCACATTCATAATTCTTATTTATGAGATTCTATCAGCTTACATTGACCATTATTAACCATAGATAACCCTACCTAAGGTGCTTATTCATCAACTCTCAATGGGGTGATGGCTAGTTTGGCTTAGCACCAGCTGCACCGGCTTCACCTGCGTGAGAAAAACGAATTGGTGGCTCCACTTGCCGCGTTGGCGCTCTCTGAAAAATCCACATTGGAAAACCTTGTTTGAAGCACTAGTTCTGAAGGCTTCCGAGTAGACTCTTGCACCATTTCTGGGAATCAGCCACTAGTTCAAATAGTTGGTACAATTCATCAACAAAAGCAGTATTCCACTATGATCCAAACGATTTCATGGGAATCAGCCACTACTTCATCAACAAAAACGTCAACCATGATCCAAACTATTTTGACCACCCATCAACCGCTTCTATGGACAAGCGCCACCATCAACTTTATCCAACCATCAACCACCTATACCAAACAACGATGCCTATAAACACGGATTTTTTGACCATTGTCAAACATGAGAAATGGTCATCCACCACCATAAAATGATTGCCATGTCAAGTAACTGATCATACCAGTAATTCTGATTTAAAATGACTAATTCACTTGATCATGACTGATGGTAACTAATCATATTCTGAAATTAATCGCAATAATTCACTTACTCCCCCATCATTAACCATGATTTTCCCTATTATTGTGGCTTATCATCCCCCATGACATCTGGTTGGTCAATATTGAGCCATAGCCATATATCCCCTATGAACCCGGCAGGCATGGCCATGGCTGCCCTGCAATCGAGTCACCGCATGCGTCGCGAAGGTCCACGGTCATCATGGTGGGCACTCCACTGTACACTTGGGACATTGGCCGATGTACCTCAGCCAGGGCTGGTGAGTGATGAACTAAACATGGCTGGTAGAGGTTGCTTCATGGGGGATAGGTAGCTGACACACCAGGGGATGACATGACAGAAAGTGATTGGTGGATCATTGTGGAATCAAGTAGAACGGGCCAAATGACACGTTTGAGAGGAGGTGGTACAAGGTGGGGTCCTTCAGTTAGTCAAGCTAGGTTACCACTCACTAAAAGTTATTGTGGATAAAACTGTAGTTAAGTGGTGAATCTTTACCAACTTGTTAACCCACAGTCTGGTTCCAACTGCCTGTCAACCAAGAAGCAAATGCTAAGAATCAAAACTTGGATATCGCATCAAAACTGCAAAGTGTTCGTCCCGGCGTCCCCAAAAATGGTGTTTTAAAACAAGTTGTCATTGAATATGAACATGCAGTGCAAGCTCGAACTGGAATTGAATACACAACTAGGACTAGAATATGCAATCATGATGATGATAAGCAAATGTTTATATATAGTTCCTATCCATATTTAGATACATATGTGATATCTATATGTTATATCTTGATCTGATATATTTATATAAATATATCTAAAAAAAACTTGATATATCTAAAAAAATATAAATATATAGATAAAAAAGAAAAACTTGATATGTCTATATCTGTCTATATACATATATACATATATATATATAGAAATGCGCTCGGGGACCTAGGTTTACCGGTAACTGATCTTTCGTGGCAACAACAAAGTTGCAAAATTGAGCCCTCGCTTTGGCGAAACGACGATTTTCATAGATGTGGTCAGCACACGTCTTGACACCCCGCGCGGGATGAAATGGAAATTCATCCCGCGCAGATGTGGTCAACGTACCTTTGGACATCTCGCGGGGGATGAATTTGAAATTAATCCCGCGCGACTTGATCAACATATGTCCAGCGACGTTGTTCCGGAAAGAACCAAATTGCGTTTCGTGTAGGTTTTGGGTACGTTTTTCATTTAGTGATGTTGCAATAGGACATTTTCGAGTCATTTCGTACTGTAAATTCAGAGTCAAAATGCATGTGGCGCATAATCCCTTGGTACTTACAACATTTTGCAGCGTGCACAAAAACCCGCTGACCTGCCAGTCAGCCATTTTTTTGCCCTTCGAACGTTGCCACGCAGCAACAACATCAACATGACGTCAACTTGCCAGCAACAACATCAACATGACCTCAGCCTGGCAGCAACAAAAAAGCGTGACCTCCACAGAGAGAACAAGTGCAAGAGAACATTAACATGCCCCACCCCACCCCAACCGCCAACTCCACCAACCACTCGGCCACGTGACAACAACGTGACTTCAAGGAGACCTCAACTTGGCAGCAACGTAACATCAACATGACCTCGACTTGGCAGCAACAACATCAACATGACAAGTACATCACGGCGTGACATGCACACACACACAATGCAATTGCAAGCAAACGTTGACATGCCCGACCCCATCGCAACCCCCAACTCCACCAACCACTCGTCCACATGACAACAACGTGACCTAAACCCCATCCCCTCACCCCACCCCCCAACCCAGAAGGGTATATATATATATATATATATTATATGTCTATGAAATATTTCATCATCATCATCATCAGCCATAAGTCATCATGACACGCCATTTATCAATAATAGTTATTCACCAGAATAACCCCCGAATTCACCACCAACCACCATAAGCTCAGAAAGCCATTGAATAGCCATTCTTAACCCATCATGAAGCCATTCGATAACCCTTTTTTAACCAGTCAAGGAAGCATTCTTGCCCACTGTTCAATACTGTGAGCAATGATCAAGTACCATTAAACCATTATCAAACATCATCAACAATTATCAATCACCATATTCGTATAGAAAGGAGTATAGCCTCACTACCATAACCACCAACCATACCATTGACCATCATCCCCATGCTTCAGCCACTATTAAGCTATTGTCATAACTGTGATTATCAATGACCACTATCATCGCCTTCAACCATTGTTAATCATCATTGTGTAACCCCATTCTTCACCCACTATTTAGCCATCAAATAACTATTTCGAAGCCAGTTAAACAACCATTCTTCATCCACTATTAAGCCACTATAATACCCATGACTATCATTGACCATTATCATTGTCTTCAACCATTATTGAGCCTTTAAATAACCATTTTTAGCCAGTTGAGTAACCATTCTTCACCACTATCATTTCATTTCCCAGCTCTTCGTCAAGGTCACCATGGAGGTTTCGGCCGTGAGCTCGCCACGCTCGACCTGCGATGATTAAGATGCGCGACCGGGGGATCTGGCTACGGGGCATACCCAACCAACAATGACACGATATGGCTGGGTTCCCCACCATGACACATGGCTATCTTGGGTCATAACCTATCTTAGGTGATGGGATTGTTTGTAAATTGCCGCTTGATGATTCAGATATGTTGATAAATACGCCAACATCATGTAGCCGACCATCCAACGATAACCCATGGCTGGCTAGAGCATGAGGATTAACTAACATTAAATAGCTAAAACATGGCTAAAAATATCGGGCGCTGGATCATCACCAACCATCACCAATGGTTAGGAACCGATGGTGAATAATTAGTGGTTACTAGGTTGATCTTATGCGATGATTACTAATTGTCAAGAACAGAGGGATATGCCAGCTGGCTTTGTGTCAAAACCAACCATTCAAAAAATGCTGCTTTCTCAAAAAAGGGACACCGCAATCATCCAGTTTATCAACCGTTTCTAGTGATAAACCAACCGTTTATAGCAATAAACCAACCGTTTTATGGGATTCCTCTGGCTTTCTTGAACGGTTGTATGGGATCAACCAACCATAGGGGATAAATGGATCAATCAACCATTCAAAGCAACCACCAACCATAGGAGACACCATTTCTATCGATAAGCCAACCATAACTCGTGGGGGTCCCCGGCAGTAGCTTGTCCCAAATGGATGAACATCCCAGCAGATGGACCCACAACCAGCTTCTGGCTGAGCTGGCATAGAAACCACCTGATGTTCAGCAATGATTGATGTTTAGTAGTGATTGATGATGATCATGATGATGATGATGATGATGATGATGATGATGATGATTGATAAGGATGATGATAATCAAATGTCCTGCAATGGTCGATGAGGGTCAAGGATGCTTTTTGATGGTTAAGGTTCTAGATATCCTTGCAAACAAAGACATGCGTAAATGTTCCATATATACAATGCATGTGCTCATGCAGAAACATGTGCATACATACAATCATTCACAAAACGCAAAAACCATCTGACATTTCTTTGAAATTTTGGATATGTTTTATAATTATGTAAAAATGCAGGTGCCTGCAAAACCAAACATGCATTGGAATTTGGATATGTACGTGCCTCTTTGTATACATAAAAAAGTGTATAAATATAAATATGATGCAAATGTTTGAATCTATGATATGTAAATGTAAATATGTACGTACCTCTGTACAGATATAAATACATATATATATATATAAATATGCATGCTACCCAAAACATACCTTAGTAAGCCAAAATCATTAAACAAAAACACCTCATTGACCTGGCGGGGCGTGTTCAGAACGATGCCTGAGTCGTTCAAAAAAAGAAACATCGGATTCATCTTGGTGGTTTTCAACCCCTACAATTAGTAGTTAATAGTGGTTAACAACGGCTAACATACTGATTATAGTGGCCAATAATAATCTAAACTGGTTGGTGGTTTTTAACCCCGTCATGAAAAATATGAGTCAACCAACCATTTGTTCATCATTACTAGGGAAAATAAAAGATATTTGAAACCACAAACTAGTTTCTATTTGGTAAACCCAGGTCAGAATCAATCCATAGGGTTGTTCATCCATCCAAGATCTGATCGACTGGGTATATGTTCCCATCGAATAAGTCTTAGCTGTCTTGATATCACTAGAAGCCCATAGACATCACATACTTGACATCACAACATAAGGTAACCACATACATAATCAGTTCCCAAACACTGGTGACAACATCAGGAATACAACAAAGGTAACTAACCACATTGGTGAAAGCATCAGTCAATAATGGTGACAGTAGCAAAACCATTGTCTCCAAAGGTTGGGACAACAATCTGAAGAAAACCACCCTAGGGAGATCCTATACTCCCATTGATTTTGTCGAGCAGCTGAGGATTCCGTTCACCACTACCATCACTACCACGAAGCATCATCAATCACTATTGACTCTTGATCATTATGAACCATGACTAACCATCACTTACCATCATCAACCACCACGAAGCACCATCAACTACTAATCAACCATCATTGGCCATCCTTTACCATTTGTTGAACCACCAACCATCATGAACCATCAATGAACCATGGTTGATCAACCCATAAAAACGGTTGACCAACCAATCATCAACCATCATTAACCATCATCAATTACTATTAACCACCATTTACCATCATTAACCATCAATTAACCATCATTAACCATCATCAACCACTATTAACCAGCAATTAACCATCATCAACCATCAATTGACCATCATCAACCATCAATGAACCATGCTTGATCAACCAATAAAACTTCCCCAAACCACCAGCAACGATGGTCGGCCCAATGGCCTGCAGCAAGAAAGGGCTGCCACCGATAGAACGCCAGGACTGGGGCAATGCTGCTCGGTCAATGGTTGAGATGTGCGAAGAAAGCTGCTTTGGGGGTTGGAACCCTTGGTGAATCAGTGATTGAAAACTGGTAAAACTAGCGGTTAATTATGGTTAATAGTGGTTAATAGTGGTTAATAATGGTTAAGACCATGATTATAATAGTGGGTCAGTTCACCCTTAGTACCCCTGGTTCCCCCATCATAAACCATAATCTTTCCCTGTAGTTGGGTAGTAACCACCATGAAATTGGTTGGTTAATATTGACCCATAGCCATATGCGAAGAAAGCTGCTGTGGGGGTTAGAACCCATGGTTAATCAGTGGTTGATAACTGCCTGGTGGTTGAAACACCCATGGTTAACTAGTGGTTAATAATGCTTAATCATGGTTATATAAGGGAATATATAATGGTTGATAATGATCATATTACTGGCTGGTGGTTGAAACACCCCGTCATGAAAAATATGCGCAAGTGAACTAACCAACTGACCCATGATTAATCATTGGATAAAAACAATGGTTATTGTATTTGATCACTGCAGCTGGTGAGCAAAAAGACACTTCCAAATTTCATCAACTGTTTAGCTCAATTCTTCAGTTCCAAATTTACAACTTGACTGCGCATAGATCTGATAGTCAAAAGCGACCGTTTAATTCATAGGTCTGATTCAGAAAATCGACAGATTCAACAACAAATTACCATGTTGTTTGATTGGTGCTGTCAGCCCCACATAGTCAGCCTGAAGGGGGAAAACATCAACAAATAACTTGCTCACGGCCTGGAGGATTCGACCCCGCTTCCAAATGCTGAAACCAGCGTGGAAGCACGTTATGAACCATGAAAAAACATGAAAAACCATCATCAACCTCATTAAGAAACACCACAGGTCACCATTAAACATCATCATCCCATTTAACATCATCATTCAACATTGAATCCTTCTTATCATACGGCTCTTCATCTCCATGATTGCTGGCCAATCACCAAAACGCCAATCCCCTGGCGAAAAGTTACGGACACTTGGGGCTGCTAATTGATCATCCGCTATCGTTAATCACTAGCTAACACCAATTCGATGGTGACCACCCCCGGCAGGGTGGTGACAAATCCCAAATGGCCAACACATGCACCCAACTACGGGTGGCTCGTTGGTTGTAGATTGTAGGCAATGCTTCACCCCTTACCCGGGTGCTTGATCGTGATTGAGGCTCAACCCTGACTACAACCTCTAAGTGCAGCCCTTTTATGCAGCATACATTTCGTGCTTCACCCGCTAAATAACATGAAACCATTGATGGTCCCCTTCCCAGCTGCCCGGGGACCCCCGGTGTCCCTCCGCACCCCAGTGGTGTAGAGCTCAATCTCCATGGCTGTCAAGCCGGCCTCACACCAGGTCATGAGCAGCTATGATCAGCTGGTGGCTGGTTTGAAACTGGTCAAGGATTCAATGATGGTTAATGATCGGTTGATGAAGGATCAATAGTGGTTGATGACTTTTAGTAAGCCGCTTATAAGCTGTCGAGTCATGGTTATGATCATTCAATAATGAGCAAGCATGTGATACAAAAGAGTGGTAAACCAGGATGCTTGTTCATCATTGGTTGCCAATGGTCAAAAACGGGTAGTCATCGGCTGATCTGTGAAACAAACGTCAATAGCGCTCATCCATAACTATACTAGCAATTGCAAGCCATGATTGGTCGTTACCTTAAGTATCAAATCAGCCATCGTTTGCCAATGCAACTGGTGCGATGGGTGCATGAGATATACTGACACCACAACATGCTGCGCAATGACTTCCAACAAGGACAATTACATTGCTGCGCTGTGAAGCAACTCTGGTCTGATATCTGGTTGGTGAGGCTCCTCACCTTGATGCAGATTTGGACGCTCATCCATTGCAACTGGGTGACCTGGCCCACGAACAACACAGACTTGGGCCATCCAGCGCCACCGGCATGAGGCACAGCTCACCCAAGATGCCAACAGGGCAGTGCTCCAAAATTTGGTCCTGCAGAGTTTGCTCGAAAGAATGCACCCACCGAACTCCAGAGCTTCTCCTGCCGCTCTTGCCTCCGACTCTCGAAAACGGCGCTAGTGCTCCAACAACCAGCAAGAGTCCCCTCCCCCCAAACATTACGCCACCTTGCCCACGCCTTTCCGTACAAACCCAAAATAGTCTAAACCTGGCCTCTCACCACTACTGTTGTTTTTCATAGTCAGACAATGTCTTTGGCGGGTGGTGTTTGTGAAAAACTAAATTTTGCATAACTATCCCAAATTCCCCATCTTGGTATATTTACGTGGATAACTGGATCAGTACATGTTGGCAAATATACTATGCATGGAGCATTTGAGTAATTATTGTTTTTGATTCATTTTCTGCACTCAATCTCGCCTCTCTGTGACGAGGAAGCTATGCTTAACCGTGACCCTTGGTGGACCCAGAATGGAAAGGGTCGGACCTTTGGCCAAACTTAGAACTGGCTGCGGCGGTTTCACCCCTTCACATACCACATGGGTTACTAGCCTTGTTGGTGAGCAGCCTCGGGGTCATTAATGATCTTTTTTTAATGCCAGGTTGTAGCTGCTCACCAACAAGGCTAATATGTTTCATGACCAGTTTCGCTTAGCCCAGGATAGCAGAGATGCTTTAAATCAGCACTTGTAGCCCATGATGGACTCGTGTCAAAGGTTCATGACCCCTTGCGCCCCAGTTAGTTGACTTAGGCGGGTTCACTAGCATAACTAGCAGTTAGGGTACATACAAAATTGTCAAATGGTTTACTAACCAACTTATACTCATTATTAACCAGTCTTGAGTATTCTGAAGCATAGTATAGCATAGTTACTTGGATGTGCATCCCCAATCAGTAAGTTGTCACTAAGCATGGTTTCTAGGGCTTTTAAACAACCCTATAGGGCTTATTACCATGGCTATAACCCCGGCTGCAAGTCCAAATAAACATAATCGATCGGTTCAATAATCATCTTATACTCATTATTAACCATTCCTAAACCTTCTGAATGAACTTATGAACCATCATCAACCATAGTTCTCCCCTACTTAATCAACTACGATCAACGACTTAACCAAGCTATAGTCACTATCAACCAGATTCACCATAGTATGACCCTTAATCAACTGGCTCCTTAATCGACTGATACCCCGGGGGAACCACTCTGCTCAGCTGCTGAGCTGCTCAGCTGAGTTGAGCTCGCAGTCCCGATCCACTGGTTGCTCTACAAACCACCAGTTTTAATGGGAAAACAGCGCTGACAACTGCCGGTTTTCACTGGGAAAACAGCGATATCATGCTATTTCTATGGTTGATTTCCACTTCCAGCTCAATTTGCGAGAGAATATTTTTTCGCGGATTCCAACCTTTGCCTTAAATTTGACCGTGTATCTGACAGTGATGTAAGCCACTTGCGCTGAAAAATGATATTTTTTGGTTGGTGATTTCAAGACGTGTCAAAAATATTAATTGGTCAATCTAGTCTTGCACCGTACATGGATTTCTTTTGTGGCCGCAGTTGTTCACATCCTCGACTTAGTCACCAAGGTTCGCTTCCAGGCTGATTCAGTCCATTAACACACCGTGATCATTATGGATAGACTGTTGCCAACCAAAGTTAATCATCACTTACCTTTTATCATACCATATCGCGTAAACCTACGACTTCTGTTGCTGCCAAACCAAAAATCAACCCAATAGCGTCCCATACCGACGTTTGGGACTCACAGAATCATAGAATCTGCGATGTGAACTTGATGATGATATCAAAAGAGCACTGCTTGTCATTGTAGTTACCCTCTGCCAATGGAAAAATCTCATATTTGAACATGAAAAACACTGGGAAACCTGCTACAAATGGCACATCAGTTCCTTACCAACCATTGGTTGAAGGTCACAGCGACGCTCCCCCAGCGGGCCGGTTGCCCCACCTGGCACAAGCGATACTCAATGCTGTAACCTTGGCCGGCCATGATGGACCATGCACACCTATGAATACAACTGGTTGGTGGTTTTGACCCCTACAATTTGTAGTTAATAGTGGTTGATAACCGCTAACATACTGATTATAGTGGCCAACAATAATCTTAACTGGTTGGTGGTTTCAATCCCTATGAAAAATATTTGTCAAACCAACCAATTGTTAATAGTGGCTAGGGGAAATACAAAACATGTCTGAAACCACCAACCAGGTAATTATTGTACACACACATCTCTGTATATATCTGACAATATGTACAAAGAACCGAATCAAACACATATGTAAAGTAAGAAGTTAACATATGCGTAGGAGAGCATATAACGGTATATTATATGCACAATACATTCAAATGGGACTTGCATACACGTACAAACATGAACATATGTCCTTGTATGTATGCACATTATTGGTCCCCCGGAAAATGAATCAGGTTTGATCATGCACTCATCATAACTCAAATGCAGGTGTCCTCCATTTACAAATGGATGGCAAACACAATTAGGTTCTACTCGCATATGCCACGACCCAAACTGAAGCGTCCCCTGTTTTGCATTTTTAGGTCTATACCCTATTGGTGCCTGTGAAGGCTCTGTCAAGGCTTGCAAAATAAGTGGCAGCCGTCTACTTGTCAATTCAATCCAACAATCATTCGCCATCCCCATCCATCATTAATCATTAACCAAAAGTAGCCAACACTAATCATCCTTGCTTACCTATTCAGTGTCCATGGTGAACCACCAACCACTAGTTAACGAGCAATCAAACCATTAGTCAACTATCATTTGGCCATCATCAAGCATAAGCAACCCTTGGTTGACCATTAATTAATCATCAAAACTTCTTGATCAAACACAATAGTCATGACTTGGCCATTCATCAATCATTCGCATAAAGAATGACCTTGAATCATTAACATGACCATTGAATTAGTCATTTTTGCGTGAACCATAGCTTTCAACCATTTTTTCTCACACATTTGCCTATCCTTGACCCAACTGTTCAGCCCGGCCCCATGAATTTGCCTGTTGAGCGATTCGGAAGTTGCATGATGAGTTCCCTATCCCAAACACACCATGTATGGTAAATATCTACCAGCATTTACCTCTAAATAAAACATGAATATACCATGTGTGGTATAAATTGACCCAAACATGAGTCAATATACCAAACAGGGTCTGAAATGAAGTAAGCTATCAACATTTACGTACCATTGATCAACGGTTACTTACCAACGTGAATCATTTACCATTGGAAATGACCCAAATGCAAATAAGTATACCATACATGGTGTGTCTGGGTATAGTTGTGATGGGTTGCATGATTTTCCGCCTGCGCTTTCCAGCGTGCCCACCCCTCAATCATGACTGTCTGGGGATGAAGCGTAATTGCGAGACTGTAGTGAATGAATGCCTACCTATCAGTTTCTTGTTGGAGGTTTCAGCACAAACGAAAATATGAGTCAAGCAACTAGCCACCCCAACTATTGGGGGGAAGTGAAGCATGTGAACACTTGCTAACAGTTGTTGTTTATCCCCTGTGGTTAACCAGTATCATCCCCTACCTTAGCATGTCGATCAAACCGCCAGGCAAGAGTTTGTTGCTCATGAACGCCCTTGAATCCACAAGGTCTGTGCACTCAAGTTCTTCCTGACCTAAATTCACTTCAGGAGGACTGGACGAAGCCCAACTTGGCCATGGCTGTTACAACACCAGCAAGATCCACAGCATCCTTGCAAGAAGAGTTGAAGCATCATCGTGCTGATGGGGCAAGCCCATCGCGTTGTAAAGGTGAAACTTCCTTGCATCGGAGTCGTCGTCGCAAAGACAGAAGGCTGGTCGGTCGCTCCAGCATTGGGCTTCGACAAATATCTCAGAAGGGAGCTCGACCATCGATTCTTCTTGTGTCGATGAGTTTCAGGCTGCGAGTTCAAATCTGAGATTGAATATTCCTCCAGGAGTAGCAGGAACAATCCGGATCTCCGACGCTTGCCCAGCGTTACTCCACCAGGTCAAGTGGAGAAGTGGCAACTCCAATCAAGGTCAATGATGGTTGGTCAAGGTATTCCTGTCGTCCCAAAGCATGCACACAGCACGGAGCAACTGCACCAGTAAGCCAGTCAAATCAGCTGTTGTACCACATCTCGTTCTTATACCCCACCTGCACACAGCACAGTTCCTTCCGATAGGATTGTTCACGGCTTTGTCAAAATTCAATGGCAAGCAATCAACTAGCATATGTCATGTGCCACTACATGGATTGAATACTGCATCTGGTAGTGTGTTGTTGCTTGTTCTTTTAGCCATGTCGCAATAACTGCAACGCCCCAATGCTGGGAAAATGTTTCCTACGGAGGAAAACCCATCTAAACTACCACATGATAAGGTGTGATGTGTATCTATGGCAATTAAAACGATGATGGGTGCTGGTGATAATGCTGGTGACAGAAGCAGTGACGATGTGATAAGGCCGAGGACGGGTAAGATACAAGTGATGTATTTCCAACCCTCACGTGAAGACCTCCCCAGCACTGGATTTCCTGGTCGGCCGAGTAGCTGCCATCGCCGTTGTCTGTGATCACGGCATAGTCCTGCGAGAGTTGCGACCAAAAAATGGGGTGTGAACCTACAATGTTCACCACCTTGGAGTTGAAGAATGTGGGTTTGTCCGAGAATGGTGGGACCCCCCCCACACCACCCAAGTGGTAATCTTATTGGGAAGCCACCAGGTGCAGGAGTACACCATTTATGCACAAACCCACATCTTCACACTGAGCTATTTCCCAGTTTATGAATCGGCAAATTGTCCACGGTGGTGGATTATGAATCCTGCTATGTGAGGCCAGTCGTCAGGTAATGTCTATGCTAGGCTGCCAAAAAGTAGCAACCAGTACACTGGTCGATAACGGTTGCTAGTGGCCCACAAATGGTCAAAATTGACAAAATATTGTATATCATTGTTGAAATGAACTAACAACTGATTACGGTCGTTGATATCTAATGATGGCTAGTCAGGAGTAACCATGATTCATGATGGTTAGTCAGGGTTGATGGAGTAAGCTACCGTCAATGCTGGTCAACGATGACTGAGGGGTCAACTATGGCTGAGGGTTTACCATGATGATCATTCATTGCCGTCTATGAAAAACCAGTAGCCATCAACAAATCACAGCCACGCAACCACATATATGCATTGACCTTGGTGTGGTTCAATATCACATCAACATTGCTTGGTCACCTGCAAAATCAATTAATTGTCGTTTGAACTCCGAACGGCCAGCTACTTTACAGTGGTTGTTATCTTCCCTTAGTTGCAATATTCACTGTAAATCTTGAGGACCTTAATTGGTTGACCAACTTACTACCATTCTTTGGAGTACAATTCCTACCATTTGGGCAACCACCACTCCTGGTAGCTCCTTATTGGTTCACCAACTTCTCATCGCATCAAAGTTATAAGCCACAATAGTCATAAGCCATAAGTTGGTCAATCTTATGACCAACTATAAGCTATTAATCAAATGATTATGATACCGACCGAATAGTGAACAACCAACTAAATGGCAACTATAGTTATTGTTATAAGTCGGCAACAAGGTTCCTAACAATAGGAACTATTATCTAAACGAGGAACCAACTACAGTAGAAACCAATAATTCATACGTATAGTTGGTTTCTATTGTCAATCATTGCTTAAAAGCAATAATTCATACCATTATAGTTACTCATATAAAGCGATTCCTTATAGTTACAAGCCCTAAGTTACAAGCCATAAGTTGGTTTCAGTGGTTAGTTCCTTATTGCTTCACCAACTTCTCACCACCGATGCCCAGGACTCCCGCAGTCCTCTGGCGACGTGAAGCCCGTCTCGAAGGTCGCGTTGACGCCTGGGCCTTGGTACCTTGGCTCCAGGCCCTGCGGCCACGGCGCCACCGCTGATGACGTGCTGGATCACCAGGGAAAGTACCAGGGATATGCCTGGTTAGACTAGATCAGTACCCAGTTAGACTAGTCACAGTAACTGGGTTATAGTGTTACTATAACCTTTCACCAGTGCCTGGTTAGAACTAGGTGAAAGGTTATAGTAACACTAGTGGCATGCTAGTCACAGTTACTGGGTTATGCTAGTTATAACTAGGTATCACTGCCTGGTTAGACTAGATCAGTACAAGGGTTATACCAGGGAAAGTACCAGGGAAGGTACCAGGGATAGTATCACTAGTATCATCTAGTTGGACTAGATCACTGGGTTCACTGGTTAACAAGGAATCTAGTACCAGGGACCAGGATCACTGGGTTCACTGCTTGTAGTATGCTGGGGTAATTCGCGTAACTACCGGGCTAATGATATGTATTGATGTGTATATTTTGGTTGGTTCTTTGGTGTAAAGAGCAGGCTGATGGTAGATAGACAGTCTTATCTATCAACTTATAGCTGGGGGGTACCTTACGCTGTAAGCAAATATGGCGAGCCATGCCATGGTTTGGTCAGTAACCTGCTTATGTTTCCCACAAACGCTGACAGGAGCCCCTGCAAGTAGATGCACTGTTGGTGGATGCTCTCAATGATTGGATTTCGTGGATTTTCCATCCACCCAGGCCATGCTCGAGTTCGTTCAGTCTACCATACGGACAGCTAAAGTTTTGAGCAACCAACATTAGATAATCAACCTACGTATATCTCATCATCTACCGTACCAGTCACTGGTAGTGACACTAGGAAAAACACTACCGTGGGTCTGGTCATTACACAACGGCAGCTGCTGCTGGCGAGAGTCATCACGGGCACATGGAGCCTGAACTCCCCTCCGCCGCGGAAGTATTGCACGTCGTAGGAATCTTTGGCACTGATTTCCTTGAGTGCAGGTGGGCATGACCGTGGAAGGCGCAGATTTGCTACAGGGTGGTAGCCTCCAGGGCCTGTTGACTTAGGATGGTTCGCCAGAGTAACTAGCAGGCTGATGGTGAATATCACGATATCACCAGTGTGACTAGCAGGATGGTAGAGATAACTATATAGTTCAATTGTTTGTTAATCGACTGATATTTGAGGGGTATCACTCTGTACCGAAACAAGGGTTTGTCCTGGGATTGACGCAAAAAGGGGGAGGGATTGCACACTTATCTTGACCTTGGTGTCACGACATCGGTTAGAAGGTCTCTGTTTCGATCATGATGGTTGTCCAAAAATCCTTCATCCCACAGCCTTTGGATAGCCTTCTTCTTGCTGATCAACAGTCCCCCTACTTGGGATATTGATCCTTTCTTATGAGCCATGATGAACTGTTGGGACATTGAAACGCAAAAGGACCGAAGTGCGCAAGAATATGAACCAACAGATCATTGCTTCTAATTAGCACCATAAACCATTTGATCAGCATATATTTGCTATTGGCCGTAAACGTACTGAGCAACAAAAACAAATAAAGAATCTACTGGACAATATCGATCGTCATTGGGTTAAACATCAAGGCTCTATTCAAAATGGGATCCAAAGAATCAGTGACCTGGAATTGGATGTAACCATTGGATGGGTTCTATCTTGAACTCATAACAACTCAGGTGTCCCCCGAAATAGGGTTTACAATTAATCCATGAACTGGCAGCATAATCTTGCTGCACATCATTGAGTCAGTCATAGAATAATGGATATGATTTCTGGTGGTGGTGATCAGAGTTACACAAGCAAACTAACTCGAAAGTGGAAAATCCACCTGGAATAGCTGGCTAGTTGCTTGTTGTGAGCCATCCCAAGAACAATGGTCAATCAAGCAACTGTTTTTAGACACGGGGAAAACATATCTAAAACAGCAAAACAACCAACTAGTAGTTGTTTAACCATAATTGCTGGTTATTCTTCCCCACTATTGACCATAATCATGAGCCCTCATTAATCATCGTTGACCACCAACCAGCTTCTACTTATCAAACAATTCTGATGGCTTTAGCTTCGAGGGCATCATTTTCAAGCTTGGGTACACCGTTTATCACCTCGCCAACTGCAGTCCAAGCAGCGAAAGAGGTGTTGACGCCTTCGGTCGCAAAAGGGTGGCTTTGTATGCTAGAAATATGGTGGACACATTACCAATTGGTCAACTGGCTGGTTAATGGTTGATAAGTACCAGGTTTCTAGGGGATAATAACCAGCAAGAACACGGGATATACCAACTAGACATGCCTATAGGTCAAGATTGACCAAGAAATCGATGAAGATTCCAACAAAGACGCGTTTAGTCATTTCTAGGGCGTTCAAAAGGGGGTACGGGGTTTTCACCCACAACCACATTGTGCAAGGTGGATAATGCTCGTGAATTTGTAGTCAATATATGATGGATAGTGGTGTTTACTTGAGAGTTAAATAGTGGATAGTAGAGTTAATGCAGTGGTGAGTTTTAATGATCAAAAGATATGGTTAATGAATGTTAATGATGATTAATGCCAGGATCTACTAGATTGGATGCCATGATAATTCCGGGGTCTGAGAAGTGATGAGACAGTTCAGCGGCCCTGTGTACAGTAAGCAGGTTCAATTCCTTGCTACCGCCAACTAACTCGCATTTGCTGATGGTTGGCTTGTCAGTAACATCGGTCAATCTATTACGGAGCTGGGTAGAACATATTCTACTACTGGGATACAATTCATTGCAAGCATCAATTGAAATCACTACCGTTACCACTATCAAAACTATCAATGCTTAGATATGCTTCATCATTTGTCAACAACTAGTCAATCACGTTCATCCAATCTCTTGATTCACATTTGGCTAAGGACTGCTTGAACATGAAGATACCAGCTGGATCTTGGATTCATTTGTTTATGGTTGTAATGGTGATGATCATGTGACACCAATTGATCGCTAAAAATCAGAATCATCATGCTATAAACTCAGAAATCATGAAGGCATTTTTTGCAGTTGCAATAACCATGGTTGAACCATACACCGTACTTCTATTACAGCTATTACTAATGACTAAAATATGGCCAGTACTCATTTGATTGCCATAAGCGGGTATCAACTGTTGCATCACCACTTAATTAATATGAATAATCACTGTGAGTATCAGCAATATCCCAGTCAGGTAAATCCCCATCTCGAATGATAGAACAAATCCAGCTATAATTATGACTGCAATTAGTGAGGGGACTCATGGGAGCTCCTGCAAAAACGGTTCTTGGTGTGAGACTGGTAGCTCCTTGGTTCCCCCCTTTGAAGGGCTATAAGGATATCCCTAGCTCGTTCGCTCCGTCCCAACCACCAGCCCGATAAAAATGATTCACAGTAGTCAATTAATTAATTGCAATGGATGGCTAATCCTGTGAATCTCTTGGCTGCAGTGATAATGAAACTGGTTCTCACACATATTACTTGGTCATACAAATACAAATTGACATAAATTGACTACTAGTGCTCTTCATGATGCTAATTTGTGATCATGAAGAGTTATAGCAATGGTCATTGCCTATTGTTACTGTTTCATGGTTGAAAGCAATGCTTAAAACCAACAATGTCACTCATGGTCAATCATGTTCATCTCTTGCCGATCCAACCACCTGCCCATCAGTAGAACACGCGCCTGCCACGATCCGTGCTGGATTGCCGTGGATATTCTGCGCGGGACTGATGCCTGCTGCGAATCCCCCAAACTGCTGGGGCAATTGGAGCCGTGGTAGCTGTGGTACTCAAGAGCAAACTGTGGCGGCGGTGAAGGTTACAAGAGCCGGAGAAGTACCTGAAAATGGTTGGTTTCTCACTATAAATGGCTATTGTTGGATGATTTGGGGGTACCATTTATTTGAAGAAACCATGGTGGAAATGACAAACATACACCCTATGTCAAGTCTGTGAAGAGAACTCTCGGGCAACTGTCAGTGGTTAGCAACTCTTTTTTGGATGGGACTCTGAGATATGGCTGTGGGTCAAGTCCCTGTACCCCTGGCTGTTCACATCCCCTTAATGACCAACTACTAGTCCAGCTGTTGTGAATCACCATCCGTCTTGGGCAAGCTCGGAACACATTATACGGTTCCGACATAGTTTGGAGATCGGACATGTCGTCTGTTAATCCTGCAATTACGAACTCATGAATCGAACTCAACCAACCACCACGAGGTCCACTACCCGAAGGCTTTAGTCTTGATAGGAGCTTCTCCGGCTCCTGGATTTCACAGGGCCGTATCCATCACCTGATTATCAAAGCCTGGTCTTTCTTTCACCATCCTGTTTCCATAGTTGTGGCTCTGAGCTGTACTTAAACCAAGAAGTAGGTTAGCACTCCCCATCACGTTGTCAACGAGGGGCAGCAATGATCAATCATCAATATAAAACCATGACTGATCATCAAACATGACCAACCAGCCTAGTTTTTAGTAACCAACCTCATCAACCATAGTATCAAAAACCATCACTGACCATCAAACACGACACATTTTTGCGCTTCTCGTGGCATGACCAACCAGCACCCAACCTCAGCCCCACACCGCACCTGGACCAAAGGCCGCGGTCAACGGAGCTGAGAGGTCGTCCCAGATCAAAACACCCAGGAACGGCGAAGGGCCAATCCTCAGTCACCGATTCACCGTGGTTACCAGACTACATAACCAGGATTCATAACCACGGTGAATAACAAGGATTATTACCTATATATATAAGTTCTTATAAGTAACAAGTGAAAGGATAAGTCAATGACAGTATCAACGGCAGTGGTCGGCCCCCCCCCCCCCCAGCCTCTCTTTGTGTATCTTGGCTTCTGTGACCAACTGCGGCTCCGCCTCGGCCACGGTCTCAGCGACTTTCCAATCAAACTGCAACGCCCTTCGCCTCGGTTTCACACCTCCCTGCCTGAAGGTGAGAGAGAAGCATGAGCATGTCTGCTTGCTGCTCCAGTTCCACAGTCTTGCGTCGAACTTGTCGCACTTCCTCAGAGCGCAGCGATTCCTGATGATTCCTGGATTCATGCCTGCAGGCAGTCTCTGTACAGGGACAGGGTCGAGTGCGTTGTTGTTTTTTGTCGATGGTGGCCATGTCGAGGGCCTCAAACCCCACATCTTTCGCCTGGAAGCGGTCGCGGCGAGGCGGCCGGTCGGAAATGATCACCTGCCCTTACCATGTAGATGCCAACCATGGCTGACCGGCCGGATTCCTGGCCCCCGGGTGTGTTGCGTTGCTGGTGCCAACGCCATGGCTAGCACTGCTCGCTGTTGCTGTTGACCTTGCGTCCGGTTGCGGCAGTTCAATGAACGTCTGGCTTGCAGGGGCCGTAGCCTATCACTGGGCGGTGGCCATAGTTCATCATTGATGAAAGGGATGTAACACTTGATAATGTTAACCCCTTGGCTTAATGAATTCCATAAGTTGATGAATTGGGAGGGGGGTATCATGGCTTGATGGGAAACCAGTTGGTTTAACTGGAGGATACCCCCATCAACCAGTTGGGTGGCTCGCTTCATCCGGGGTTAGCAGTACTGTAGTTTCTCTCTTACAGTATATGGCTGTGGGTCAAAAGCCTCTTCTGAGCAGGTCACCCCTGATACACCGTCATTAGCAATTATGTTCCCTGTAAAATTGTTGGTGAACTCATCCCCCATAGTTAACCAGTACCAACCGTTACTCTCCACATTACTGGTGATTAACCACTATTAACAATTATTGACCACATTGGTTTATGACCAGCAATGTGGATAGTGGTTGGCGAATTCTGACCACATAATATCGAGATTGACCAACCAATGATTGTTGACCCTAATATTAATCGCCGATTCCAAACCATCATTAACCTATTACAAACCATTTTCAACCAGTATTAACCAGTATTAAACCTATTAAGCACTATTAAGCTATTACAAACCATTTTAAACCTATTGACAATTATTGACCATTCACCCATGGTTTTGGTCAATTTTGATCCAACTCGCCATATCTAGCCATGAGGCGAGCCACCAGTTTCATTCCAACCAATGTGGATCACTGGTTTTGTTTCGCCGTTGCAACTGGCTGCACTAACTGGCAGGATCCCTGAGCCTAGCGTGATGGAAACTGGAGTAAAGGGTGAGCAATTAAGTCTGGGGTGAAAGCAAGTGCTCACCCCCAAAAAACTTAGTTAACCTAGTCAGATTGGTTCTCTTTGAGCAAAAGACTATTCATCAAGACCATAACATGAGACGGCAAGCTTGCCCAACACGTCTATGTGAGCTCACACATCCAAAACACTTGTTTTAGAAATATCATTGCGCGTTCTTGGCCATTCGCGATCGCTACAATCAACATCACTATGCCGTTTTAAACAACATACACAATGAACAAGAACAATATCATGCAATTTGGCTTAGGAACACACACACACACAAACGTACTTGACGTTTGCCATATCAATTCTTGCACTCATATCGTCAAATGTGTTGGTATCATGAAGCTGGTCTACTTGTGTTGGCCACGAATCATTGATACATGATTGATTGTCCAGTGAAGGGTAGTCCCTGAGTAAACGTGCTTGATCACGACCAACCAAGCAGCGGCATATCCTACTTCCACGGATTGTGTGGGAATAACGCTTCTTTGCTACTAAACAAAGCACCTGCATAATGCTGGAATTTATGTTGTTTGCTTGGGTAAATGTTATTTAATCGATACTTATGCTTAAACATGTCTAGCAATGCTTCATAATATTTGAACATGAAAACAAGTAACTAACAACCATCAACTGGCCAACAAAATGCCACGCTTAGCGCTTGGATTTACCTACGAGGTTCTGACCATCAACAGCATCAGCTGTCCAAACCAAGAGCGGCTGCCAAGCGACTCGACGCCGTTCAAGAAGACGCGCATGTTGTAGTAGCCCGGCCTTGCAAACGGTTGGATATGGTTGGATCATCATGAAACGATAGCGGGTTGGCTCCGAACTCGCCTGTTTAACCAATGGGCTGTTTAGCCCAATGAGCAAGCCATGTAAGCCGAGATCCGCGTTGGTTACAACGACGGGTGACAAGGCGAAAACATGTGGGGTCAACATGTGCCAACTCAATAAACCCAAATTGAAAGAGGAAACGACGATGGTAAGCTTCCAAAATTCTTCGAACTTCAAACTCCCAGCCCGCACAATCGAGGTTGCTGAGATGCAACTGATTGGTACGATTGATAGCCATTTGGATTCCAAATTGGAGAATTTCAAATGACATCTGGAACCTCATCACCAATTTGACGACCGAAGCCGCTGGCGATGGGCTTGCCATCATGAGGGTACATCACCTTACCCTCAGCCACATCGAAGAATTTGCCATAATTAGTCTCCCAGTTGGATTCGTCTGGCTGTGGCCGGGACGTGCAGTACACCAGGGAATTTACAAGCCGACACACACATGCAGCATGCGGACTTGGGTCGAGCTGGAACTCCTTCACCGCGCATTCGGGAAAAACGGCACAAAAGCATAGGAACGAAGAGCTACACCATTGGGCACAAGAAAACAACTTAAATGGAAACTTCAAACTTTGAGACCTCTCCTTGTTCGCGGCTCGGTCTTGATCAGAAAAGTCAGCCATGGCGCTGGCGTCAGAAAGTGTTGCATCCCGATCTCGTCAGAGAGCACTTTCGTGCTTTGTTCGGCCATCGAATTGGGCGGCTTGAGATCGTGTCTGGATTGAGACATCTGCATGTCAAATTGCAAATCCTATCTGCTGCACCTGCTGCGCGTCATCTGCTGCGCGTCATCACCGAAAGAATTTGCAAGGCACAACTCCAAGTAGGCCGGCAACAGCGGTCTTTCAAGAGGCTGCATGTTCTCCATGCCGTACCCTTCAGTAACTCCCCTATGCTATACCTCATTGCAATGCATCTTCCAACTACCTTCGCTGCAACGGTGGCACCGAACAAAGCGATCTGCGAATGGACGCTGCGGTTACCGTCTATCATCAAACATTTTTTCCCTATTGTTGTTGAATATCATCACCTATCATTGGTTGGTTGATATTGCCCCTATGATTGTTTTCCTATTGTGATCCAAGGTGAAAGGAATGACTGCAACAATGCCTTGTGGCAAGGCTCAACGTCGCTGTTAAATGCGTGGCGTTGACCCATCGGCCATGACCAATCGTCCTGCTGGAAGCAACAATCCAAAATGACTTTGTGGCGAATGGATTCTAACGGAAACCATCTAAGATGACCATGTGTGTGTGTAGCAAAATTAGCAACCATCGAATGGATCTGAACTTGACTTCAACTAATATTAAGCTACAAATTGAGTTTGGAAATCATGCATACATCACCAAAAGGATCCAAAGGGGGAGCGGCAAGCGCTACGCCAGCCATCCATGGAACGCATTGGAAGATAATGCTTTTGCAAATATCTTTTAAATATTGGGACTCTACATTCAAAAAGCTAATTTGGTAAACATGTTCTCCAGTTACCAAGGTGGATCCTTCATGGCTAATGGATGCGAATGGATCTGAACCTGACTTGAGATTGAAGAACTGTCAACTTCCTCGCTAGAAACAGCTTGCCTTGCTACAAAGTGTCGGGCATGAGGTCACTAGGGTACTACACTCAGGGTTGCTTATACAGGTTCGTGGTGGCCACAAGCACCACCGAGCCTCTGAATCTCAAAGTTCACGGTGTAAGAGCCGTTGAAATTGTCGATCACAGTGCCTGCCGAAGAGCTACGAATGAAAGTACCAGTTGGATGTGGCCGGAAGCAACTGGGGGTTTCTCAAGCCAGTTTGGGAACCCCAAAGTTACGGTTGGTTTTGTTGCTATAAATGATAAATAGACTGGATGATTTAGGGGTACCCCTACTTTGAGAAACCACCAACCGGGTCCATAAATGATGAAAATCAACCAGTGGAGAACCAATAATGTAGCTGAATTAGTTGTGTAAACCTTGACAGATTCAGAAGCAGGCGCCAAAAAGCAGAACGAACAGGCAAGTCGAACAAGGTGTTCAATTGGGCTTCAGAATCAATGGTTGGTACAACTTGGTGTTTTTCAAAACAGGGAACCACAAAAATGGTTGATTTATATTGGATGATCTTGGGGTAACCCCTTCTTTGAGAAACCACCAAATTGGTGCCTGCAGCTGAAAGATGTTTGAAACAATATCTCTTTTAGACTTCAGAAACGTCCAACACAATAAAAATGGTTGGGTAATGGTTGATGAGATGATGGTTACTAAATGGCTACTTAACTCATGAAGTGGTTTACATTTTGAAGATGGACCAGCATTTACATCAATCTAGTGTAGGATGCTTATATTCTCCGAACTGGAATGGGACCCATCTGGCTGTGGGTCAAAATTCCGTACCCCTGGTTCCCCATTATTATTCACCATTGTTTTCCCTATTCTTGTTGGGAATTATCCCGCATTATTGGTTGGTTAATATTGACCCATAGCCATCTCTGTTTGTTCTTTTTCTGCCGCAAAAACACTTGGTTGAGACTAATAAGGGCTATCGGCTGCTCACCTGAAGTCACTTGAGGAGACTGCACTTGCTTTCCCCATCACAAATTCATGGATTTCCTGACTCACACGAAACGTTTCAGGTGGTCAGTTGGCACAAGTTGTTGTGTCAAACAGGTTTGCTGCCTGAATTATGGTTCAAAAACATGGTTTACAGAAAAAAACACCAGGAACCCAACATAAAGGATGGTAAATAACACATTTTCCTAGAGATTGTCCTGCAAGTATCTTGAAATTCTGTACACAATCTTGCGATTCCCGGCCATATGTTGTTGAGACGCCGCCTTTTATCTTACTAGACGGGTCATACCGCTCAATAATCGCAAACCAATGATACTCAGTTTCTGGTCAAAACCACAATCACATTGTACCTCCAGTAGAAACATGACATGTGAAGGAGTGAACCGTTATCCAACCTCAATTTTTGGTGATGTGATTGTGTTACTTAGCTCGCTAGTTGGTTCATTGGTTGGTTGCTTAGTTGGTCAGTTACTTTGTTAGTTCAGTGCCAGTAGTTGCTGTGAGTTCATCTTATAGCAACCTGGCTGTGGGTCAAAACCCCGTACCCTTGGTTCCCCTATCATTCACCATTGTTTCCCTTGTTATTGTTGGTCATTATCACCCATTATTGCTTGGTTAATATTGACCCATAGCCATATAGTTGGTATATGTTTCCTATAATTGTTAGTTATCATCCCCTATTATTAACCATTAACCAGCTATAAGTCACCATTGGTTGGCCAACCTGTCATATATAGCTAGTATATCCCCAAGCTAGTTGCTAGTTGTTATCCCTATCATTAACCAGCTAAACTAGCTATAACCATGGTTGGTTAACCACCATAGTCACCTGTATCCAACCTGCGAAAAGTCCTGCGTTTTGACCTTCAAAGACCTGCGCGCTCCAAACCCACCGCCGCGCGCACCATCGAATCGATCGTCGCCCATCAGGGGGTCGTGTGCCGGGCCCTGGCTCTGCAGACTTGGGGACAACTTGGGTGGTCACTAGCGACTTCATGTCTTCATGGTCCATTTGGTGCTTTTTTAAATAAGGAATCCCGAAAATGGTTGGCATCTTATGCTGATAAATAGTTGATAAAGGATGATTTGGGGTTCCCCTACTTTGAGAAACCCCAAATTTCTCTGATCTGTCGGAATCCTGTGAAATCAATGATTGTCAAGAATCGATCGATCATTTGTGGTCAGCTAGTTTCCATGGTGAGTCACACGATGAGAGCCTGCAAAGTATCCCAATCTATCCCAATGTATCCCAGTGTATCGCAGTGTATCCCAGTGACTGGAGGTAATGATGAGGCCTTATGTCATAAGTATGAGAGGTGCAAGGCTCTTCTATCAGCCAAATGCCGAAGCTTCGAACACCCAGCAGTTCTACGACTTTCTTCAGTGCAACAATTCCCCCAAAAATCACTGGACTTTCCCATTCCTCAACGGAGTGGTTCCCCCCAAAATCCCCACACAATCACTGGTTTTCCATGGCTTTGTTCATTCAGATTTCCATCCATATTTCAGCTTCCCCATTTTCCAAACGATTGGTTCATCCAGGAATCTTCCAAACTCATTGGTTTTCCATGTTTCGTCCTACCAAGAACGACCATTTGGTGGTTTTTCAGAATAGGTGTACCCCCCAAATCATCCACTTTAACCATTGAAACTTGTCAAAACATCTGTTTTTTTTTAAGCAAAAAACATGCTTTCTCAATGTGGTGGTTTCTCAAAATAGGGAGCCCCAAAAAAGGCTGGTCTATTACTATAGATGGTTAATAACTAGATGGGGGTGTAAAAGCAATGTCAACTGTTACACGCTAGATTAATGTGATACCACTATAAATGATGGTTAATCACTAGATTATCACTAGATAATCGCATGCTTTCTCAATGTCAACCGTTTGTCTAGGCCCCGACGACGCGGGTAGCGCTCCACTTTTCGCGGCTCGGCGCCTCAAAGAGCACCGTGTAGACATCGCCGCCGGTGACCCGCAGGCGGCCCGCCAGGGTGGCGGAACGTACCTGGTACCACACGGGTTCACCGGCCTTGGCGTAGGTGTAGTCACCTACGGTGGCGAGCTGTGACCAGTAAGCTGAACCAGGGTGAGTTCCAGGGGAATGTCTACCAGGTAGCTGAACTGATCCCTATGAACTGACCATGGATGGTTACCAGTTACTGACTGGGAATGTTCACATAGGGTAAGGTCAACGTCTGTTGTCGTTCATGAAGTTAGGTTGAGATGTGGTAAATAGTAGGCTCATCAAACACACGACGATCGCTTCTTAAACGGTGAGTTGAATCACCCACAAATCAAACTGAGGGGCATCATCTTGACAGGCGCATATGGGGTTTCGTGTGCTGAAAAAATGGTGGGAAAAAATGGTGGGGAACTACCAGTTGTGGATAGAAGTATGGTTTCTTGCGGTATTAATCATGTTTAAACACACGCTGTTGAACCTTCTATGGGTGCCAGGTATATTAGACAAGATTAGATATAACTATGGTTGCAACCGTTATTAGACATACTGTGGTTTATCAAAAGACACAATTCAAAACGATGTTGGTGTAATTAATGACTAAACGGAAATACCGCAACAACAGCAATGTGATCCCTTTACAGCGCATACAAAATTGAAGGGATAAAAGGAATGGATTCCAACGATGCCCTTATGGCATCTCAGGCCGGAATCATGTTTTAAACACAATCCATCGTATTTTTACTCCGTCTCCTTGATTGCCATGGGTGTTGGTTTTTCGAATGTTTTTTCTTCCCCTTAGGATCAACCGTTTTCATCCAACTTCATTATCGGCCCCGTTTTCGTTGTTGCCACTGATCAATGACTTGTCAACCCTTTTCACCATCAGCCTCTATCATCAACCCTTGAGCAACCATTGTACACATTACCTTCCACCACCAACACCAATATCAAGCATTGCCAACCCCTGATTAAGACTCATCATTGATTAATTGTCAACTAGCCTTTAACTTACCATCAACTCACCAGCATTCAACCACTCGTTAACCAATCATGAACCATTCGTTGACCATCCCTTGGATATGAATCAACTATCAATAAACCATCATCAAGCTAATTTACCATCAACTCATCAGCGCCTAAACATTCATAAGCCATTCGGCAACCATCAATCAACCAATATTCAATCATGAATTCACGGTCGTCAACCACTATTCACCTGGTTGGTGGTTTCAAACCCTATGAAACATATTGGTCAACCAACCATTTGTAAATAACTAACAGTGAAAACATTTAAAAAAAAAAACACCAACCAGTCACGGTCACTGGAAACCACCATTTTGATCAGCACCAGCCACTACGTGTCATCCCTGTTTCAAGGGGCCGCCCACTTCCCACGGACACCTGCCATCACGAAGGACTGGCTGGGATCAGAGATCGCCAGCAAAATGGTCACCTGAGACGGCCACGGGGCCCCAACTCTGGTAAACCCATGGAAGTAATCCCTGTTGTTCAAGTTTAGTGCTATAAATGACTACTATTGGATGACTTGGGGGACCGCTACGACTTGAAAAGCCATCAAAGGGCAATGGGTGAAAACCCAGTACCCCTAGTTCCCCCATCATTAACCATTGTTTTCCCTATACTATTGGTGGTATCCCCCATGAAGCCGCGAAGGTTCGTGAACTGCTTGGGCCCAGCTCCCCAAATCAAGTCGTCAGCCCTCCGCATTCCCCGTGCCGAGCCGACAAGTGGCTGGCATGGGCGAGTTCTGGACTTGGTTCCCATCCAAGCGAACGATCAAGCGCCTCAGTCGCACCACGGGATCGCTTGACCAAAGGATAATCAGCTCAGCGGCGGCCACGACCATAGCTATATGGACTGCTTCATGATGGTGTGCTTCACCACCAACAGCCGTTCTTATTGTTTGATACTGATAATTCATCATGGATTTCTAGTGAATCATTCATCACAAACTTAATTGTCACTACCCACTCCATCCTTGGTGTGTCAGGGGTCCGCAGTGTAGCGCTGTTGTTGTGAGGATCTACATATTTCAGGGGGCGACATGGAGGTACCAATATCCATAGAAAAGTAGTCATCCACAGCATCACAATCAATCCACTTTTTGGTTTCATACCCTGCATTTCCACAGCCATGTCATCCTGTCTGCTCGTTAGCCCCGTTTCCCGTTGATCAACAACATCACCATGAACTCAAACATGGTAAATGGCTCATGCGGGAGTCCAAATCCTGTATCCCTTCGCCTCCAGTGATGACTTGTTGGGATGTTCAGCTACCCACGCCTGCAGATATTTGGTACCGACGCCCAACATATTTGGTACCGGTCATCAGCGGCAACCACCTGCTTGGTGGTTGGTGTTGATCCATTCCCAGGAATAATGGGAAAATCTGCATTGGAAAAACCTTTGACTGGTGGTTAAAACACCTCTACCTAACACTGACCTGGTATGAAGCTACACAAATGGTTGATAAATGAGAAAGGATCCCTAATTTGGTGATGGTTTGCTTCTAAATTACAGTAGTACCATGCCAATGAAGAACCTAGGATATCCTACACAAACAAGGTTTTATCATTATCAGTAAACCATTCATAAACCATGTACAACCGGTATATACATAAATCGGTATGGTTTACACTCACAATATTGACTGGCTCATGGTACTGGTCGAACATCGAACTCAAGTTGATTGGTTCCTATCACCGGTGAACCGCTGAGTGCTACAACAGTTGCAGCGTGTGGCCGCAGTGGGGTCCAGAGTTGATCTACGGTAACAAGCTGGTTCATGGCAAATATCATTGCAGTTTATAGTTTGGTATAGTTTGGTGGAATCTTTAAACCGACGGTAAGCGCCTACTGATGGTAGTTGGAGTTCCCGAGTTACCAACTTGCTATTGGCGGTTTATGGAACGTATGACTACAGTTTGGTGGATTTTCGAAACCAACTTGTAGCCAGTGATGTCAGCCATCAGCATGTCAACCATCACCAGCACGTGCGCCCCGAATCATGGCTGCCTCACCTGTAGTATCTTCCATTGGTCGTGTCATCCTCGAAGATGGGATCCGGTGGCAATGGGGTCCAGGATGCGGCATAGAATCCCCTGAAGCCGCAGCTGGTACTGGGGTCACTGGCATATGTCCTAAGGGATAAACCTTATAAAGCCATGGTGAATGTAGGGGTCATTTGGTGAGAACTGGCCCATAACTGATTGATACTGATTGTAACCTAGATAATTTATCAAATGCCATGAAAAGATGGCTTGCGACCCTAAACATTGTTAAAAACGAATTGAGCACTAACCATCAACAACCATCATTAATCGTCATCAACCATCAGTCTACACCACTGTGCACCCTCATTCAGCCTCATCAGCCCTCATTGATCCCCATTCACCCTCAGTAACCCTCATTAACCATCATCATTAACCCATCATTAAGCGCCACTAACCGCCATGACGGGTCATCAAGTACCACTATTGACCGCAATTCAACACCATTGACAATGATTAATCATGATAAATGATAATCATTATTTAACCATCTACACTTGATGATTAAGCATTCAAGTACCATGATTGACCATACTTCACCCTTCCTACCATCAACCATATCATACCCATCAACCATATTCAACCATTCCTACCATCAACCATTCCTACTATCCATATTACCATCCACCATAATCTACAACGATCCCCCTACTGCAAGCGCTGCTCCGCCTGGAAGGGTCCCAACGAACTGGGATGTCCTGGGCGCCAGTGGAGATCTCCGGCAGTGGAGGCACCAGTGAAAAATGCTTATGGGTCAATGTTACTCCAGTCAAAATGGGTGTTTCTCAAAATAGGGGTCCCCTAAATCATCCAAGATTAGCCATTTGTAGTAGTAAACCAGCTATTTTTGGGGGTCCCCTATTTTGAGAAACAGCCAAATGTATTGGGTTGGTTTACATTGACCCATAACCAGTGAGATTCCGGGATGATCGATGCATTTGGTCAGGGGTCAATGTTAACAAACCAATACTGGGGGTTAATAACCAAGAAACCATAGGGAAAACACTGGTGAATGATGGGGAACCAGGGGTAGAGGGTTTTGACCCACTGCCGTTTTTACAGTGGATTCTTTTTGATTTTGAAGTTTTCAGGTTGGTTTTCCCGGGAATCCAAAGGTCTTGGATGTCAAGCCGTCCTTTCATTTGGACGGTCCTTGACCACGCTCGATCGATTTGATGGCATCTTTGATGTGGACCTCGATGTCGGCAGGAACCGCTCCATACAACAAGTGTTCCTTCTTGGCCGTGTTGTAATACAACTGAGCGTCCACGTCCACGACTTGAATGAGACGTCGAGCCATTCGAGCCTTATCCTGTTCACCACAAATAGCGCCACAGTCAACAATGCGCACGGCCACGCAATGGTAAGCCTCGCCCCCCTGCTGTGACATGGCAGCGTAGTTGTTAATTGAACATGGTTAGAATAAATTGTTTCGAAATTACAAAGCCAGTCTAACATTCACAGTTCAGATGAATTCTTAAATCAAACGTGTTGAAAGGTAGAATGTGTCAGCGTATATTCAACAAGTGAATACTCTTGAGTGAGTTGCTTACCTGGAATTAGCTATAATTGTTCTGCAATGTAAGCATACATATAAATATATTATACACATGTATATTGTGTTTCATACTTAGCTTCTCTCATGCATGCTTCCGACTGCCACCACACCTGCAATGAAGGGCAAGGAGGACTTCGTTGAAGAGAAACGACGGCGGTGAAGAAACTCTTCGGTGAATTGTCCAAATACTATGAAGTGAATCGATTTTGCGTAAACTTCCTTGTTATGGACAACTTGAATTCTGCGTCCTCAAATTGGCTGCCAATGTTTAAATATGGATTGTATGAAAGGGAAGAGCCATTACGGCAAATAACCCAAAGAAAGGCTGTACGAGTGATGCAGCCAAGAGGGCCCCCCAAACAATCACAAACGTGCAGGCGTCCCGTGTTTGTTTTCCCGCTAAGCACATGAGGAGGTTTAAGCCTGCCCTTTGGTTGGACCATTTTGTGTGTCTTGAGGTTCACTTTTGGGGTGTTTGCCAAAACACCATCAAAAGAGTTGTTCTTTTTCTATTTCACCATGGTTAGGTACTCCAATTACCCACATTCAGGGCTTCAGGCTGTTATAAAGTTTGACAAAGTCATTCCACCATGCAGCATCAGTCAGCAATAGGAATGTGCATGAAGATTCATAATCAGCCATCATGAGCCACACTTCATCATGATTACTTGCCATCAAACAGCATCAACCATCACTACCCCTCGTGAAAGGTCGCAGCTGCTGGGGGAGCACCAGCATATGACAAGAGTCCATCGCTTTCACACCCTTCAAGGTGAAGAGACGTGCGGTGATACTTCCGATCATCGTGCCTGCGGTCCGGGCGATTGGCCCGCTCAACAACCTTAACCATGATCACTACTTGGGGGAGATTGCATGTTTTCGTTCAACCACCGCCCAAATAGCAACCAAAACGACGTAATCTACAGATGCATTTACGTGTGTACATGCAAGTGCACTTTAGACTGATATTACATATGAACAATATGACAATGTCTGTATATTGGAAAAATGTGGAAAATGATGCTCATAAAGAGCTACTCAAATTTGGCTCTTTGGGAATGGCCCTCATTGAAAACCATTGTTGAGCTCGATCTGACGTGGTTGTACCCAGATCATTGTTCTAGCCATGCATTCATCCCCCAGGTAGTGTAAACACCACCTTCTCAACTCCCACTTGGTGAAGTAGAACGTGAACCTTCTTTCAAATGGGGCATGGAACCTCTATTTCCCGTTGCCATACTTAGTTGGCCGGGTCAGCCATAAGTTTTTTCCAAAATGTGCGCTTTCAAGCAATACACAAATCAAATCGATGTGTACAGCATGCCACAGTTGTTGCATAGGATACTGTTACCGGAAGAGGAAAGCCCTCCTGGTTCAAACTGTCATCTACACTTGTGCTTCACCAAACATCATCAACCATCATCAGCCAAAACCAACCATCGTCAACCATCATCAACCATCATTAGCCGGGGGATCTCAGCAATCGTGCGGGGAATGGGCTGGACAGCAAGACCGATACCATCATCAAACGGGATTGACAGTTCTTTTTCATTTCCAACCGATAGGGTACCAGTGGTATACCCGGGGCGGGCTCTGAATTGCTGCCCAATAATCACTACCAGGATCGCTGCGCGAAAACTAATGGTTGATTGAGTTGATTGTGGATCTAATCAATGTAATAGCTATCACTAAAGAGAGCATGACTTTTACCCTCTGGGAAAATAACGTGGAAATTCATCGTCAGCATCTTTTGTAGAGAAGCTCAAATCACCTAAAAATGGTTTATTTTCCACTGCCAGGTTAGTTTACCAGCTAATAGTAAATAGATCATGCTTGTTATTGATTATTATTAATTACTATTCATTGTTTTTGGTTTTATAATTACTTGAATATATGATCAATCATGTCATGAGCCACTTATTGTCTGGGAGATCTGTGAAATATATGAGCCAAAACTAACTGGAAAATTGTCATGATCAATGATCCGCAATTAACCATCAAACATTGCTTTACTGACGATTTGGAGCCAAAACTGACTGGATGATAGCAATAAGAAGGATAATTGCTAATAATAATTGTGATTAGAACTGGATAGCAGGCATCATATTGAATCTTAAGCCATGATTAGCTCTCGAATAATAGCAATCATAGCTGGAATGTTGCTGGAGAATATCCGACTGGCTACGTTCTGTACCATGATGTTCTAGCTGGTATGGCTGGTTCTTGTCCCCCACTATCAGCCACTGATCATCAAACTCTAAACGGAATGAGTCCCCAACTGCAGGCTAAACAAAGAAACATCCGAAGTGAATGTTAGTACCATAGATTCCTCTAACTTTGTTCATTGATCTCAGTAGATCACCATTATCAATAAACCATGCAAACCTTAATCAATCACCGAAGGTAACTAACAAAGATTCATGAACCATGAATAATCTATTTTTGCATCATTCATGGTAATCACATGTAATCGCCATTATTGAGAACTGAGTCCGCAACAAAAAAGTGAACAAATCTACGTAACCAACTTCCTTTGTCCATGGATTCATGGTAGATCCAGCAGTTGTAACAACTGCCCTTGTTCCATCATAGATGGTAGATAGGTGGGGACCTACCATCAAATATAGGGGGTTACTTGACATATAGATCAAAATGATCTCGTTTAACCAATTCCTCTCAAAAGAATCTGAGTCATATGGCCATGGGTCAAAACCCTGCACTCATTGTGAAAATGATCAAAACTAAACAAGAACAGTCTTTGTCAAGGCGTTCAACTACCTACTTGGTGGTCTATTTGATATTGATCCATACGCACTTACAAGTCAAAACAAATACCAAGAAAAACAAAACGTGTAACACATAAAAGGCTTTAACCACTCTTAACAACTGTTTATTTGTTATCATCCACCAAATTCACGCAGTTTGATTTTATAAATATTTTCATAGCCAATCTTTACTAAGACTTGAATCATAATCAACATTGATCATATTTCCCCATTATTTCCTAGATGTAATCCATATGTGGTTTTGCCAGCTACTGTTCACGATCTACACTCATTACCAGCCATGCTTAGGCACCACTATTAATTAGACATGATGCACCATGGATAGCCAGTATTGTCACAGGCTATTTGCAATTCTTAGCCATTTGCCGTGTTTAGCCAGAGTGACACTCATAACAATAATCAACTATAATTTTGCATTATTAGGTGTTGGCCATAACTGACCATGCCACAAAAAAAAGAAGGTGAGATCCAAACATTAAGGAACAACTTAAGGTCAAAAACTCCCTGCCTTGTCTATTTGTCTGTCTGTCTGTCTGTCTGTCTGTCTGTCTGTCTGTCTGTCTGTCTGTCTATATACCTCTCTCTCTCTCTTTTTTCTCCCTTCCTGCAGGCCAAACTCACTCCACTTCTTGGGGCACTTGTCCGGATTTCACCCCAATGATTGTGATCATGACTACTGGTTCCTGATGCATGTCTATGCTTCCTGTTTGTGTTCGAAGGAGGTAACCAACTAGTTTCTACCAATGCTGCAACTGAGGTTGGTCACCTAATGACAATTGGAAGCATAGAGTACAATTTTGTTGTTCATGATGATGGTCTAACGTCGCAATTTCTGTGGCATGGATGGCCCAACAATCATCATCGATGGCCAGGCCTTTCATCGATCGCAGCACCAGCACTGGTTCACCGGCGCTTGATCGAACGCTTCACTGTCTGAAGCTCATTGTCCCAATCTCCATGGAGAAAAGCTCAGGAATGCAGTCATAGATCATGTACATCGCATCAAACCTGTGCGGGGCATTGAAGTCGTCAAAGTCAGTCATGCCCGCCACTCGTTTCTTTGTGAAATGAGCACACCTTCGCAACAGAGACTTCAGCTCTTGGGCTGCGCTTGCGCCTTTGTCAGTCCTGTCAGTGTGATGCATCCTCAATTCCAAAAGGTCAAGCACATGACCGTAGATAGAATATCCAATAATAAGTGAGCACAAGCAATCACAACACCCATATCAAACACAAGGAATCTACCATGTATTGGCTAACCAGTGATAAATAGTGATGATATCCAATTCTTTAGCCAAACCAGTCTTGACTCTGTCACTTATCACTCGTATCATGGGCTGAAAAACATGGTATCACTGATATCATTGTTATTAAGCCTATCAGGCCTATTAACCACATATCAAACCATAATTAGTCATGACTCAACATGATCAACCATCATCAAACAAATTTTCAACCATGAATATTAAGCATATGAGCCAAGGCCAATTGACACACACCGACCCAAAAGTAACCAGGGTGAATCACAATTCACCCGTAGTACTGTAACCATCATCAACCAGCCATTAGAGCATAATTCAGCTTAAGTAAAAATTATCAACCGCCTATAAAACCAAAATTTGCCATAATGAACCATTCTTAACCAAACGGAACCCACAATTAACCATCATTGACACCCTATTAAACCATACTTCACCGTAGTTAATCACTATTCACCACATATGAACCAATAAAGAACCATGCAAATTGACCACGGTAAACCAGCTATTAAGCAGCTGCTTACCAAGACTATTAAGCCTGATTGCCTATTATTAACCTTTGTTAACTGTTATTCATCAACCATCACTCTGAACCAGTATCAACCAACTATGAAATCATAATTCACACAAGTTAAATATGCACACTATAATAATTATCATCGATGAATTGATATTCAACTTGATATACACCTTGAAATAACTATACTATAGTTTTTGGTACGAATAGTTTGCATAATTAGATTAACCATCATTACTCAACTATTTGAACATCATTTACCATATTAATCAACTGTTGTACACTCCGGTATTCAACTAGCGAAGCATAATTTACCATATCAATCAACTATCAAACAATAAATCACCATATCAATCAACTATCGAACCATTATGAGGCAACTATTCATTGTGAACAATTCTTAATCATTACCAAACCAACTAGGCAATATAAATCTAGTATTGACTATTATCAATCACTATCAATTAAGTCTTATTCAATTTGGCATGATTAACCATTCATCAACTGTTACTGACCAACTAATCATCATTAATTAAATACATTATCAACCATCATTAAACCAACTATTAACTATCGATTATCATCAATGACCAAAGTTATGGCAATCACTATCAACCATTATTAAACGTCAACTATACCTAAATTAACTCTTCGTTCACTGACTACAACTACCAATCACTTAACTCTGAAACTCAACTAACTATCACTATTAACTATTACTTAAACTAATATCAACTACTATGGCAGACTATTACTACTTAATCATCATTATCAACCATTGTTAAACCAACTATGCAAACTAACCATCATCATTCAACCCCTCGTATCTTGAAATCGCTTGGTTTCATGGTGACGCCATCCTTCGCTCGCCTCCCACGACAGGTTGCCCCAGGATGTCTCGCAGGTCGATTCGAACCTCGCAACCCGTTGCAGTGGTTGGCCGGCCAATGGTTGGTCAACCAATGTAGAGGATAATGAAGATGCACCTATTACGTTGAATAGTTCTTTCAGTAATCATCAAACATTACTTTAGTAATTGAAGCTTAAAATAGGCCTTATATCTGTATATATCCGCAAAACATGTATAATTAGATATAGAATTGTTTGGATATATTTCGAAATACACATGCAAATATGGCTGAGTCAAATTTTATGGGCATCAAAATGTGCAAATAAAATCTGTTGTGGGTGATTGTTGCTGTACTGGTTATCTGATTTGCTTGCAAAGTTACATCTGAGAATCAAAACTGGTTCGTGTGAAATATACATTGGCCAACCAAACAACCATTTGGGAATACTGAAGAAATAACACATGTCAATCAAACCACCAACCAGAATAGGATGGCTCATTAGTGTGGAATATGGTAACTAGCAAACAGGTTGGCAACCGCAACTTGGATGGGGTTTGCGACCTGCGCATTGTAGCGACGGATTTTTCAGCATTTGTTTCTCATTGTACCTTGGTGGCTTATAGATCCCTTGCTAAAAATATATTTTTAGTGGTTATAGGGTAAATCAATCATATCCCAAAAATACTAAAAACCTAAGTTAGTGGGTATAAGCCATCCAGTCATGGTAGCTATAGACTGAGATGTGCCATGCCCACCGCTGGCAATTGGTAACTGACCATGGCTATAGGCAGGTTAGAGGCGTTAGTTCAACTACATTGTCGGGTTTTACAACCATCGTTACATCCCAGTTCTAACCCCAGCTGCACATCCAAGTAAGAATGGAGACATCATAACAAGCAAAAACCAAAATGCTTATTGACCAGTGATTCTGTTCCATGAATCATTCATATCAAAAACAGTAAACCAACCAGTGATGGCTATGGCTGCCTGAAAATTACTGATTTAATTGGCAAAAACAACAAGAAACAATCAGTGATTGTCGTTAATGGAGTCATAAGCCGCAAAATTCACAAGCACCAAATGGACAAACACAATCACGGGTTGAGTGCATTGAGTTGGTTGCAGCTCCTAACCTTCAGTAGGTGATTAATTGTTCCAACGTTTGTTCATTGACACGATGTTACCGCCCGTGTTGGGGAAACCGGTGAATCATCTTAGACAATACCCCGCTTAGTATTGAAACACCAAGAAAATGCGCAACAATATGAATGTCTGCGCTTAAATGGCTCACAGGGTGAAAGCAAGGCTCTCCCATGCTGAAGAAAAGAAGCACCAACGGGGCCCTCCGCCAGCAAGTTTGGGGTTCAGTTCTCTAGGGGTGTAGGCACGACAAAAAAACAACGCGGCTGGATTTCATCTTGCTCGATGTGCCACAACAAGGAAAATATGTGGCTGTTTCTACAAATTAGGACCCCTAGACTCATACCCAAATAGACCGTTTTTGATCATGAACCAAATAATTGTTGGGTCTTGATTAGACAACAACACCATCTAAAGAACAATAAGTGCTCAAAAGGATCAAATCAATAGCAACCAACCAGCCAACCAACCACACCATTTCACCCAATACATGAACAACAATATCAAAATGATGATCAGCCCTGAGCAAACGGCCAACATCAACGTACCCCACAAACAAACAACATCTCCCACCTTCAGCCAGCATCTTCCAAGCTCAACATCAACACCTCAACCAACATCAACAACCATGATAAACCATCAAATGACCATCAAACAGCCATGCTGAACCTTCAACCAAGCATCATTAACCACTATCAACCAGCATTTCAACCCAGCATCTCCCCATCACCCCAGGCAACTCCCCAGGTGCGGCCTCCCCGAGGGTATCCACTAATATAACCATCTACAAATCATCAAATAACATTATCGTTTGTTGAACCACTAACCATCATTCACCATCAACTAATTATGGTTTACCAACCAGTAAAACTCACCATCATCAAATAATCTTAATAAATAGCCATCATTATCCACCTTCATTAATAGTGAACCAACCCACCGTGATTAGTAGTTTTCTATCATTATCCACCATCATTGTCCACCATCATTGTCCACCATCATTATCCACCATAGTTAGTAAATAGTTCATTCACTATTCATTAACAAACCAACATCTTTACCATCATTGGCCATCAATTAACCACATGGTTAATCAATCATGAACCATCAATTGACCATCATTAACCATCATTAGCCATCATGACCCATCCTTTGATGAACCACTAACCATCATTAGGCACCAAATAACCATTATGCACGAACCACTCTATTAGGTTATTGATTAACCACTAACCATTCTCAACCACTAACCATTATTAACCATCATGATTAGTGGTTAGTGGTTATGGTTAGTGGTTGAGAGGAACCATTATCAACCACCCAACATATTAACCATCAAATTATAATGGTCAATGACCATCAATTAACTATCATTGACCACTAACCACTAGCCATCATTAACCACCATTATCAACCACCCAACATCTCCACCACGGCATCTCATTGGCCTCCCAGGCGCCTCCCCGAGGGTATCCACGATGACTGTGAGATCCGTGGTGCTGTCGGGCATGGCCAGCACCGTGGACAGCTCTGCGCGCGCGGAGCCGCTGATGGCCTGGCATAAGGCAGCGCCGAGACGAAAACAAACAGCCCAGGTGTGGCTTCTGGTAGGGTCAGCTGAAACGAAACAGCTAATGATTGATGATAATAATGGCTAATGATTAATGGCTCAGCTGAAATGGCTAATGATTAATGATAATAATGGTTTATAACAAGGGGGTCACCTGAAACGAAACATCAGAATGACTGGCTCGGTAGCTACCTCTTTTGATATTGGTTTACTGTCACTGGTAACTACTCAACAGGATTGGTAAACTAAACATGACCCTGGTAAACTAAGAAGGTTTACAAGCTACTTTTGAAAGTCTCAAAGTAAAATCGACATGTATGGTCAATAATGGTTATCAATAAGAGTATGTATGCGCATTGGTTCTTAATACAGCACTTCATTGAGACAAAAAGCAATCATGACAAATTATGTACCTTGTCAGGCAATCATGGTCATTGTTGAGGATCGAATTGCCTCGCTCCCTGCATCTGGAAAACCGCTCTCTGCAGCCCTAAACACCATCTTCTCCGCAGTTGAGGCTTCTCATTCGCCAGAAAACAACTGCTGCTCGGGTTGGGTTGGGCCTCTACTCCCAATGCAGTGATCGATAAATAGGTCCAAATTGCTGAAAAAAACTCCACGGCCGTTTCTCCACAGGTCGTCGCCCTGTCGTGCATCTATAGAGTTGGCTCCCTACGCTGCAACAAATTTTAGGAGCATTCGGGAGCAAGTATGCTGTAAACGACGTTGAACATGTAGTTGAGCACATCTTTTCCCTTGACACCGCGTGGCATACCTCTTGACAGATTCAGCTGCCCACTTGACTCTATCCAAGTATTCAGCTCTAGCCTTCAATCATTTGGCCGCATTGATGCGACCAACTTCCAGGTAGGTCCAAGAAGTCTGCTGCGTGGTGCTGGTCAAACTCTTCAGAATCCAAATCAGCCGAAATCTAGCTATCTGCGGGGCTTAGAACCCGCCTTGCATGGAACTCCAAAAACACATCTGGCTCTTTGCCTTTGTCGCAATCGAAGTTGTTTGCCAACCAGCTCCGGGTTCACTCTGCCACCTATCATAAACGTGAGGATGTAACGTCTTGTTGCGTACGCGCTCGGCTTAGTCAACTTTGATCAAATTGGGTTGATTTTGTTTGTAACTAGTGTAAGGATCACCTATGATGGCAAATATAAGCAATAAGCATAGCTAAATGGCTTGACCAACTTATAACTAATGGGGCCCCACCATATAGCAATCAATCATCACGTACAGTGGGGAGCCTACAACTCCAAATCATTCTTGTCACGAGCGAGCTGGGTCCCAAAGCCTCCTTGATCACCTTGACAGTAAAAGCATTGCTAGCCACGAGTAACCCCTATGAAACCATTCCGAACCGTTACGAATCATTGATAGACAGTAATACCCCCCGTTAAGCTCTGACGGAATATCCGATCACCAGTCGAAGCACAACAAGGAGCTGCAAACAATTGCCACAACCTCCTTGAAGGTCAAGCTTGGTTAAAAGCTCATATGAAGCAACAACCCCAAGCACAACCAGAACAATAGCAGCCATAGCATCAAAATCATCATTTATCCCCCATTTATCCCCTATACTTGCTTCATATTTGTCAACGGTGCCCCAACCATCAAAATGCAGGTAGAAATGTCGATGCTGGTTCCAAGGTAACCACCGATGCATGTACCGCTCACCGTGTATCTCCTGGTAGCATCAACCCACCGCACCTGAAAATCTTCGAAGGGACTGCCTGTCCCGTGGAGCGGTGAACCAACTCATGGGATGAAACAAAAGGGTTGATACTGGTGGAGGAGTTGATATATATAGTGACTGATTCTGGTATATCATGAAAAATGGTCATGAAATCATAAATCGAGGAGGGGTTGATATACAACAGTAGTGACTGATACACTGATAATGGTAAATCATGAAAAATGAAGCACTACAAAAGAAACGCTAGACAATGTTATAAGACAGGCTTCGCACCGGAAAACTAGGTGAGAAAATATATTTTTTCAACCCATTTGACTCAGTTCAGCTGTCCATCGACCTGGTAAATGGAAAGGGAAAATGGAACGCTGTGCGACGCGGTGCGCGACGCTTAAGCCAATGATACCCCTGACCGGTCAGCAGAAAGCATCAACGGTAGCAAACAAGAATGGTACTATAAACCATTGTTGACCAGCCAGTAGCCACTATAGTATGAGTCATGTTTAGAATTGGTCATGTATAGAAGTTTTGAATGGTTAAAATTGGTTTATAGTAGCAGGATTAATGCAATTTTGATCGAATATGGCTAAGCGAAGTGAGTTGTGGATTTTGCGGTTGATATTGTTTAGCATTATTTATCAACAAATGCTGGCCATGTGGGACATTCAGTGCAGTTATTCATCATGGTAAAACTATGATATCATAAATAGTATATTCTTGGTCCTCAACCAAACCATTTCCAACCAACTTCACAACAACATTTAGACCGTGTTTTTGCATTCTTCATTAAAAACACTGTGAACCAATATTTCCCATTTGTCTGAGGAAACATCAAATAGTTACTTAATGGTTGGCTACCATGACTACAATCGTTGATGACGGTTGACCATGGCTGCTACTGGCTATGCTAGCTGGTAATGTTTGGGACCGGTTGAACATTCCGGAACATGCTTGGTCATTGTGGGTGATGGTTGATCACGGCTAATGACAAGTCAACATGTCATGGGTAATCATGGGGACCACTGGTAAACATAGTGCATTGAAACAACAAACATGACCAGCAATGGCTCTTCATGGCCGAGATGCCAAAATATCTAGCGGGAAACTGCTGCTGAAGGTCTGAGTATCAAGCATGATGCCATCCTTCAGAACATTCCATTGTCCTACTTCGATGTGCATCCCCACGAGAATCAAAATTTCATTCACAATACGGCCAGCCTGACCAAGGATAATCAAGGAACATCAACATCATGGACGTGATTTGCTAAACTTAAACAGGTTTGTCCAAGTAGCCGCAAACCTGGTGGCACCCTTTAATAACGGTCGCTTATTGGATGGTGAGTAGGAACCATCATTTATGGACAGACCCACCTGGTGAAAACATGTTCAATGAACCATCGCTTGGATCTCCATTCTTCACCATCCACGAAGATAAGCTGGTTGGTGGTCTCAACCTTCAACCCTTGTCAAAGATACCAGTCAACCAAATGTCCATTTGTTAATGCTTGGGAACATCCAGCATATGCAACACCACCAACCAGTAGCTGATTAACCAATATCGTTGCTTCTTGTCTCCTATTATATGGCTGTGGGTCAAAACCCTGTACCCTGGTTCCCCCATCATTAACCATTGTTTTCCCTTTGATTTGGTCATCAAAAGCCATTATTGATGCTTAATATTGACCCACAGCCGTATAATCATATATTAACCACTCTATACCTTAATCAAACAACCAGTACCCACCCATGAAACCTGCAAAGAATCTCCAGGTTCGCGCCTTGGATGTTCATACCACTACTCAGTAAGCATCCTTGCGCGATGGGCCACCAACCCCAATAGTCCTCAGCGCGTCGAACAAATCCCTGGGGTTGACAGTTCACTTTAGCTGGAGGAAAATCACAGCAAGAAACCAAGGAAAAATTGGTACCTAAGCAGTTGCTGAATGGGATGATCATCCAAGTGAGGATAAATCTGCAAAGGCTTAGTTAGTAATGAAGTGATTGATTGCGGGGATACATTGTAGAACATATCTTCCCGCCAACAATGACCGACATGCCTTTGGTATCAAAAGAGTTTGGGATTAATGGACTAATACTATGTCATGATCTAAAACCTGAGATATGCAAAGTTGACCTAGGTCCTAGGTATTTCAGAATGGTGGGCCATCGGTTCGAACATTGAAATGATTCTGGATTCCCAAGACTAAGTTCGATCCATGATACCAGGATTCTTGTCAGTCAACTTCGTCTTTGCTGGTCTGATCTGAGCAACCTTGGAAGATCTATAACTTGAGTAGTTCCTAAACCATAGCCAAAAGATGTAGATTGTCAACCATCATTTGTTATTTTCCAACAGTTTTATCGGCCTTATTATATAGCTCATCAACTTGTCAGCCATAACCCAACTGGCTCATCACCATTTCCAAAAAAGCTGAAATTGGGCCAACAACTGCAATTTCCCAGGACCCAGGTCCAAGAACGGTGGTTTCCACCACCTTTTGGGCAGCACCTTTTAGGTGCCAAGCTGGCTGGGATCAAGCTGGCGGGTTTCCCAGTGGCATGTTACCAATGAACAAGGTGAGGCAGCCCAGCATACAACCAACCAGGAAGTGTCCATAGGTCAAGCAGCATTCTATCCAGTAGTTCAGCTCCTGAGCACATGATAAAAATCAAACACATGTTTTGAAGTGGTTTTCCTGATCCCAAAATGAACACAAAGAGGAACTGTTGGCATGCGTTCCGTACTGTATACTTTAGTGAGAATTGGCAAACTGAACTCTGTTTCATGAAAGGGTGGACCAACAATAACATAAACACATCATGGCAATGATAATAGCCAATGATAAGGATTGAAAGATATTTCTGGGGGCTATGACAACTGTGTAACCGTTGATCATGTGCAGCGAATCAAGCTGGATGCCGGCCACATCCAAGCAACCATCAGCAATATGTTTCAACCAGCAACAAAGCGCCAGCCCCTGCCACTGCAGCACAAGGATCTGTGTCATTCTGATGGTACAGCATGATTTCCTGAGTCCAACAAGAAGCTGAAAAGCCCGTGACATCCCCAAATGATTGGATTCCTGGGAAACCCTTCCATGCTGGGGTCGATTTGTAGAAAATATCAAGGGTTGGTTGGCTAAATAGTTCACACCCAGAAAAACATATTCAGCGAATCGAGATTTGTGTCACTGTCTTAATTATAGTCGGCTTGGAGGATGAACCATGCAGTATACTAGATCCTGGTCCATCAAGGGGTGGGGAACCTCAACAAATAGTTGGATGCGTGTTTGCGTTCGTTATTCATGAATTAATAGGCACATCTAGCAGTTTGGGACTCTACCAATGACCATAGAAATGCAAAAAATGTCATTGCCACAACAAATGGAGACTGGCAGCGTTTTTCCAGCCAGTTATGGTAAATTGGCAACTCCATGATTCAAATAACTGCAACACCGATGTGAAGAGCCCCCTTGTTGTCACACACATCCGCGGTTGTGATTTTTTGACTTCCTCCACAAAATGGTGGCTCTGATTTTCTTGAGGAACGGAATAGGCATTGAATGCTTGGCCCATTGTTGCTCAATGCTTGGTGAATATTAGCTTCAGGGCGGTTGAGAATTCAACGAAATGGAGGCTATTTTTTTACTAACAAGGCAGTGGGTCAAACCCCTGGACCCCTGGTGCCTCTATCAATAACCATTGTTTCCCTATTGTTGGTTATTATCCTCCATGATCGGTGAATATTGACTCATAGCCACAACAACCATGATACTCCGATTACCAAGTTGCAGCGGCATTTTTTACGAGGTATTGATCTTGAACTGCTGCAGCTAGGTCCACTTGCGAATAGCATGCTGTCGAAGGCCTTTGTTCCTTTGGGTCATCACCAGTGCCCAAGGAGCAGTTGCAGGTTGTTTTGGTTTCAGCCATTGAAACAGTTCATCATTCCATGCGGACACAGTCTGCGCCCTTCGCCAAAAAATCTAAACACAATCATTTAATCAACCATCGCAGTCATATCAGTTCAATGTAGCTCAATATAGCTCATTTGTATTCATTTGCGAATTATTCAGCCACCCCAGCGCTTGGTTCTCCTACCTGTTCTGACTTTGCGGCTTCTCATCCCAAGCCTTCGCGGTGAATCCCTAACCAACCATCTGAAGCCCATCTCATCCCATGTCTGGTGCCCAAGCTGCGATGGAAGAGGACAGCTTCGTCTCCAAATCTTCGGCCATGGGAGTGCTCCACTCGATCTCGAAGGCATAGAATCTCAGCGCGGCAACGCTCATCTGCAGGTGCTGATGGTGGTCATAGCTGCCTGCCCTGATGTGGATCAACCCCCCATGAGGATATTAGTTGAGCAACCAACCATCCCAATTAAATAGTAGGGAAATCAAAAAAAACACCAAACCATCCCAAATAGTGGGGAAAAGAAACAATGTGTAAAACCACAAGCCAGTCGTTTGAACTAGTTGTCTTGGCATCCTCAAGAATAGCAAGGTCACATATGACAGGCATTTTTGTTCACCACCCGTCAGATCCACATGAATAGACTGTTCGGCAGTTTTATACATGAACGGCTGATTTACCAAGAAGTATGGCAAGTCTATTAACAGCCATGTGGTTGTGAGTTCAATGGATGTAGGATGATGTAGGTGTAAACGTGTGTACGTTGATCTTTTGCGACTATCAACCATGATTAGCCACTACTTGGACCACCAGTTAAGCACTGGCTAACCACGATCAACCATCAGAAAGCCTTGACCGTACGGAAAGGAATCGGATCTATGACGCCAAGGCACCCGAAAGGGTCCACGACGGGATCGTGGAAGAGCAGATCGATGCAAATGAAGTAAGGCACCTGTGTCAGACTCATCGCACGGCTCACCCCACTGAGAGAGTTCAAGAAGAGGTTGTCAACCATGGTAGGGAACTGGGTTTCAAGACAGAGTTACGCGCCCTGGATCATGGCTAGTGATGGTTGTATGATGGTTGCCCTCCGCGAATGTGGTTGATCTACCAGATGGGATCAACCATGGTAGTGCACTGGGTTTCAACACATACTTGTGTATCATTTCATGGTTCTTCAGGGATATACAAATTATGACGATTTGCACGTGAATGATAAACGGGTTGTTGTAGTGCAATGTAATCAATTTGTTTTTGATCAGTGAGTGGATGCTGGGAAACCATGGCCTACAATGGTGTTCATAATGGTTAACAAAATCACATGGCGAGCTGTGTCATAAGCATCCAAAAAGGGGGTCGTACTTGGATGTGCTTGGTTGTGGGTCAACATTGGGTGCACCAAAACCCCTCAGTTTACAATGGACGTCCATTATAGATGGCCATATTTGGGGTCAATCATTTTGACCCATCCCCACATCCCCACTTGGTACCAACCATGGTTGCATCCCACTTGCAACCCCAACTGCACATCCAAGTCGTTCACTTCCCAGCAACTCGACTGACTATTCTGGTCATGTGGGAGATGTTCACCTTTGCCAACCATGGTTTTGACTTTGCAGCCAGATATGGTGGAGCTGAGGCTACCTGTATCAGTATCTAGCAGGATTTTGACCTCTTAGCTGCTAAACCTGCCCAACAGAACAAGTATCATATTTTCCCGTCATATGGCTATGGGTCAATATTAATCAGCCAATATGGGGGATAACAACCAACCAATTTCTAGGGAAAACAATGGTTAACGAAAGGGGAACCAGGGGTACAGGGTTTTGACCCACAGCCATATGATTACAAAACTCTGTGAAGATTGCTTTCCACTTTAACGAATTGATTGTCATTGTCCTCAGGGATGATTTTCCATTGTGAACTGGACTTTGTTGGCAGGCAGTCACTGAGAACAATGATGATTGTGTGATTATATCATGATTATACAGTACCATGAAATACTGGGAGGAGAAGCCAAAAAAAACAGAAATCGGGCTACTAAGCAACCATAAGCAAACCCATGACATGACTAATCACAGGATCCCAACAGGCTACCCTTGTGGCAGATGCGACCCCCACTGCCAGGTCCAACATCCGGCTGAGATCATAAGAGGGGACCAAGTGATTGGATCAGCAATCATGAATCCCTGCCATCCATCATTTGAGTTTTGTTTCATCATTAATCATTAATCCGAATTTTGAATTATTAGATCCATAAATCTTTCATCATTGTTGATCCCACTCTCGTTGTTGCTGATTCTCTAGCACGATTTACCATGAATACCGCCGAATAACATCATTAAGCTACTACCCAATCTAGCAAACCATGGGTTATCCATAAGATCTGTTAGGCAGCACCATCCCTCACCTAGGATTAGCCTGACCAGGACCCATTCAGGTGGCTCTCTTACCCAGCACACTCACACCAGCCTGGTCCCTGGGTTTCCTCGGCGTTCCTTGGGATGTCCCTCCCCAGACGTCCCGTCACCTCCGTCATGCAGTCCTCACGAATCATCTCCTCGCGTTTCTGCGGAATGACCTGAGCAGCTGCCGCGGAACGATCCGACAGCTACTGAAGTTGGGGTACCAGTTTCATGGTGAATCAATAAGAAGGTACCAGTTCCACGGCCAGCTATTAGTTTCACGGTGAAGCTATCGAGTTTCCAGTTACTCTCAGCTGGAAGGCTTAAACATATTTGGTCAAATGGGACACTGGTTTAGCCAAATTTCCAGTGTACCGCTTAAATATTACAAATGAATGCCAAGGTAATTGGGAAATGGTGTTTGTAAGTAAACAATTGTACTGGCAACTCGACCCAGTAATTCCATTTGGCTAACCATCTATTTCTGTGGTGGGTCTTCCGCTTCGAGATTCACCGGAAGGTACCAGGAAGTTACGGGGTACGGCTAGAAAATCAAAGAAGTGGCCACGGGTTGTCCATGGAATATAAGGGTTCGTTAGCATAGGGGAACTCGAAAAATGGTTGGTTTATTACTATTAATGGTTCATGAAGGATGACTTGGGGGTCCCCCTGTTTCGAGAAACACCCATATATCTACTGAAACACCATAGCTTGAATCTAAATGAAACCTGAGAAACACGTGACCGAGATCACAAACCCTGTGCCTGGAAAGGACACAATTGGATACAAATTGCTGTAGGGAAATCATCGACAACTGGTTGACGTTCAAAGTCCTATTCTCCGCTTCCAAGTTAATGTTCCATAGCTATCAAAGCTTCCTCACACTCTGGTGGCCAGAAACCATCTTGACCGCGATGTAATGAGTCCAGAAATGATTTATATATGTCGATAAAAAGGCTATGATCATTGTGGAAACCACCTGTAGATATCTGTAGTGTAGGATGAGTTAACCTATTTTTGTCTGTTTAAACACCAGTCAAGTATGGAATCAAACCAAAATGCCGCAGCACTGATGTACTCGCAATTCATCCCCCGTACAGACCCCCACGATGTGACAAGCAGTGGTCAAACTCAGGCGGTTTTTGCATTGTGCCTGGAATCATCCCGATGTTTGGCATTGGGAAGCCGCCATTCATACTTCTCAACCACTATTCATCACCATTATCTGTTGATTAATTAATACTTATCAACTTAGTACCGCTATTATCACCACGATCATTGTTGCTGAACTACTGAATTACAGTTCATCACAATTGACCATCAATCTGTTGAATAACCATTACTCAAGCACGTTCAACCTCCATGAGCCATTGTCAACCATGCATCAAATAATCACAAAATGCCATGGTCCAGGGTACTTACCTCCACTAATCACCTTGCCTTCGCTCAGCAACGGCTCCACACACGTGCCTCCCTGGGCTCAACAACGGCTCCACCACGCACAACCGTTGCGTGTCGAGGCACATCTTCAGGAACTCGTTTGGTCACAGAGCCATCGTTCCAGAAGAAGGCTCGAACCTGGAGGGCGCCGGCCGCTACCGCGCGCCGGTCGAAATGCGGCTATTGGACAACTGCCCTGGGCACCAGGCGAACCATGAAAAACAATACATGTATATCTATGACGTTCATTTATTGACTTATCTATGTATTTATCTATATTTATGTATTTATTCATTTGCATGTGTATCGATGTATACATTTACATAAATATTTGTAAACATGTTCATGTTTGAATATGTATATATTTATATATACATGGACTTTATGCACATTTGTGGGAACTGATGCTCGGGGACATCATCGTAACAAACCAATTGGAAATGCGGTTATAGTCTATAGTTATATTATAGTCCCTAATGGTGCAGTATGACCCAACAATTGCTAGTAATTCCGATTTTTGGAAAACTTTGTACTTATTGGCAATGCCAATGCATTCTTGTTGGCAAATCTGAATTTTGAACAACTGATGACTGTAGACCTGCTTTCTGTGCGCATGTGGTAGCTAGAGCTACCCCTTTGAATGGCAAATCAACCAACTTAGAACTCGGGAGCACCATTCATTGTGGAGTGCCTTCCTTTAACTTCGCCTTTCTTTAACTTCTTGTACTCGCTCAATACATTACCTCATATCTAATCTCTGAACATGTCAAGAATAGGCAAAACTGGAACTGTGTCATCATAAAGTTTCCTTAGCTAATGTTTGATGATAGATGGTAGTTTCTCAAAGTAGGGCACCCCTAAAAGTGGTTGGTTTACTATTATCATTGCTGGCATCATTTTCATTATAAGTGACTCAAAAAAACAGATGACTTGGGAGTACCCCTATCTTGAAACATCGCCATATTTGTCCGTGACGCTTCCCCACAAAAACCAAAGCAAATTTATGGGCCGTTGCCAAGGCAGCTGATATTCAAGATTGGTGCTTGATAGCCAGCATGCCCAGCACTTCAACATGTGATGCTCACCGTCAGCTATCATGCAAAGTGATGCCCTGGAGTTAGTCATCGTAGGATTTAATTAGCTAGGTTAGCTGGCAGTTATGGTAGAAAAAGACAGTCTTTTAAATATTGATTGGCCTATTGACCAAGTCATGGTCATCATGGTGAACCATGGCGCTCGCAAACTCTTGCGATTTGGATCCGCAACCAGCTGCATATGGGATTTGTCTGCAGACTGGCGCTTTTGTTGGCGGCAAGGCATCCTATCGTAGTGTGCCAGGGCTGGTGTTTGGGGAGATATGTTTCTCCGCAAACTGATAGCATGATTCGGATTGAAGTGATGATTCACCCAAGATGTGATGCCACCCACAAAAATTGTTGGTGGTTCTAATCCATCCCAAAAAGTACTAGCAATTAAGTTGTCACCAAATTGGTTGAAAATAGAACATATCTGAAATCATCAACCAAACCCAACCACTTATGATCCTTTCTGATCAACCACTATGATTCGTTGCCATGCTTGATCTCAACGAATCCAAACCACAAAATCATGAGGTCATTGTAGCCATTATTGACCAGTATACCCCCCAAAAAATATGAAAAAACAGGTATATCCATGTAACGATTATAAAAAACATGCATATTTAAACATATAAATATATAAATCTAAGTACATATTTACATATATATATATATATAAATAAAAACATGTATACATAGATTTCCCTAGATAATTGATCAAATGTACACATATGTAGCAACCCAACACCATTCCCCAAAGGTGCCAGCATGGACTTTCTTCACCAAGACACCGTGGTACCGGGAGATGCGATGATACCCAAAGCGTGCCTGGGCACTGTGGCAAAGCTGAAGAGGAAAGGACCAATACTAGTGACGGTTACACTCTGGTGATCATCATTAATTAATACTAATTCATGAGTTAATGATTAATCTTAGTTAATGATCCATTATTAATTATATTTAATATTAATGGTTAATCTTAGTGAAACATTAAAAATGGTTAAGAATAGCTCATGATTAGTTACTCATGGTTAATGGTGGTCATGAACTATGACCATTGGTCAATCTTAACCATCATTAGTCTGTTAAGATTAATGGTTAAGAAAAATGGTTAGGCCACCAGGACCAATGCTAAAGGTTAAGATTCGTGGCTAAGAATCCGAATTGATGGTTAAAATGAATGGTTGTTTTTCATGGCTATATTCAATCAATTAATGAATTAATGGTCAAAGGAAAAAAACATGAGTAGATGAGCATTTACGAATGTAGATAGTGATGCAATTGATGGACAATATGCATAAGGTGGTTTCTCAAAATAGTGGACCTCAAAAATACATGGTTTATTACTGAAAGTGGTGTAGATGGTGATTTCATGGTAAAACGTGAATGTAGATATTGATGTCTAATACCAAGAAATTGTCCTAATATCATATAGATACTACTAATATATACCGCTGATAGAAAAGGGCCATAGGGATTTTCCTGGCTCCGAATCGTTCCCGCAAAAAAACCACTCGCCAGTCATTGTTGATAATCGTACGAATCCCTTCCTCTTGATGTTGTTAATACGCAATAGATCCCACCTGTCTCGTGGTGGTTTGCAAACCAACGGCAGAATCAATCATGGTTGACTGCCTTCTTGCTGACAAGTGTTATGATTTGATGGTTTGGTAGGATTAGATCATTCTGTTTTCTCTGGTTGTTTTTTTGCTGAGGGTTGATGTTTTTCATGCTTAGTTGATCAGTGTGTGCGTGTGTTTTAGTCTTAGGTGCTGTTGGTTGCTGCTACCCTCACACCCTGCGCTCAGATTTTGCAGGTAACAGGTACGTCCAGTGATAAGCAGCGAACTCCCCAAATTTGTCGAGGAACTGTGGGGAACACGACCACTATGTAGAGTTCCCCGGACAAACCGGGGCGGCTTTCCAGCCAGACTCGGCGACGCAACACAGGTCCCCACAGCAGCGACAGCAAGTCGCTGGGGAGGACCAGCTGCGCCTCCCACCAGCCGTCCAAAACGAATCCGCCACGAGGACGCACAAGTCCTCGACCAGGCAATCTTTCCATCGGTTCCAGCACTCGCACCCAGTTTCCAATCCAGAGGATGCCCTGATGTTTGTACAGGGCTTTTGCGCCATAGAGGGTGTATCTCCACACAGTTGTAAACCTGGCATTGGCGCGATGACATGTGTTCGCCCATGCACCGCTGTCGACTCCGTAGACTTGCAGCAGAGCAGTAAACACTTGAGTAAGCTGGAGAGGTGTCATCGCGAACTAAAGTTCGAGGCGAGTCACTTGTGCCAAACAAACTGCAGCTTCTTTCTTCTGCTTTTTTGTCTTCCTGTTTCTCTCTCTCTATCTCAGTGCTATTGCCAGGGCACACGCCCAACGCACAGAGGCTTGGGTGTGCCATAGAAAATGGTTCCATTTTTGATTTTCGCCTCCCTTATCTGGTTGATGGTTTCAACCCGTGTAAAGAAATGTTAGTCAACCAACCCATCATTTGCAAATACATTTAGGAAAATAACAAATGTTTAAAACCACCAACCCAGTTATGATTGTTGATTGAATGACCATTTTCGAGCTGCTAGGCACTGCTAGGCACTGTTGCTTGGGTACCTGTTATGTTGATTTTCGAGGTCATTGCTACTAGCCATTTTCGACTGCTGCTAGGTACAGCTAGGAATGCTTTACGATAAAAATGCAATTTGTGATTCGTCATTCCTATTTTCCCCGTTACTGTAACGGTCCCCTATGATTCCCCACCACTGATCTACTATTTCTCATAATTCGGCATCATTAACCAGAATTGATAGTAGTGAAGTAAAGACTCAAGAATGATCAAACTCATTCAAACTCTATCATTTCTGAGTCTGCCGTTGCTAATTTTCACCTTGCAACGCACGTCTCTTTTAATCTCCTGGTTTCTCAGGAGCAAATTTCATCACACGCCTTTGCAGCGTCTCTTTTAAGCTCCTGGCTTCTCAGGAGCAAAGTTCATCACACGCTTTTGGTGTACGGAAGGAACCGACACACACCACCCCGCCACTTGATCAGCGACAAGTTTGCCAAAGACTGCTGTGCACATGCTCACGTTCCGTTTTCGGAGTCAACAGAACCCTGGTTGCTATGTAGCAAACGATTTCCCTGTTGGACTTGTTAATAATTAGAGAATAATATAGAGTTCCACGGGTTTGTTCCGAGCTATTCCCATGGGTGGGTTAGCCCTACCGGCAATGAGCTTTTTCTGCACCTCCCTGTGGTTTCTTGGTGGGAGATCTTTGCAAAAACAACCCAGGGAAGACTGAGGGTGGTCTGTTGATATGGATCCACCATCGATGGGTGTGTTACAACCCACCCTAAACCATTCAATTCACTTTCCTTCACAAAATGTTTCATCAGCAATACTCAAACGATCATCACTCAAGCCAAGAATTAACCTCGAATATGGATCAACCCTCCTGATCGCGAGTTTTTGATGGTAGACAGGCCACCCGTCTTGATGTACACCCCTCTCTGAATCTCGATGAAGGTCATTCCCCTTTCAGATCGGTCAATATTGCTTGTCAGCAACCTTATCGGAATTTCTTGAAGATTCCAAACAAGTGAGTCAGAAGTCGATCACCATACCACTTTGTTCAACACCAAATCATTCACGAAGCGTTGACACACACACACAAAAAATTGATCAACACGTCGTGTCATGTGATGTGATGCTTAACTGCCTGAAGTCGGCCCAAAATCGAAATTCAGTGGTGCCGCAGCTGGGGTGGTGATTAAAACGGCCTTTCTTTCAAAAATGGATGAACATCATCCAAAAATTTGGCACTTGGTGCCTTGCCAACGGTTTTGGGAAGCCATTTGAAGGATCATTGGAGGTGGCCCCAGTGGCCAAGGTTTACTGTAACTACTGGGACTGTGCAAAGTTTGCATCTTATCAAGTTTGAATGTAACATCAAAGGTAGACCAAAACGTGATGTATCCGCACTGCTTTACACTGGTTTGTAGGAATGTGAGGGGGTTAGGAAGGTGAATTAAAGGCAAACGCAACAAAATTTGATTTGTTTTCCGCAAGAAGGACGTTTGACCACCCCCAACAAGAGAGGTCATCAAATGTACCACCCCCGCAAAACTACATCTTTAATAGATAGTTCATCAATTAGAGGGGATGCTTGAGGATAAGGGTCATCAAATGTCCTACTTGAGCATATGGGTCATCAAATGTCCCACCCCCGTAAAATTCTTATATGCTGTATGTTGGATCTCCAGTTGGGGGTGTTCAAACGTTGGGGTTGCAACAAATATGTTTGTCTGGAACCTAGTTGTATTGTAGCAGACTTGGCTACCCCTAGATATAGAGATACATTCATATAATATACAACGGCGGCTTGTAGTTTCGATTCGTTTCGGTGTGGAAATAAATAATGCTACAAAGATCAAAAGTCAGGATGAAAACACCCATCCCATGATCGTGGTACATGCACAATTTCAAATATCTTATGGCTGCCTATTACCTAGGTACTTCGCACCAACCAAAGCCATACCTGACGATTGCATTTTGCCTCGGCTCGGACCAGGCAACAAAACATGTTTCAAACAGTTGCATGTATACAATGGATCCTCAAACATGGGGCAGTAATCCCTGCCTGTTGGTTAAAACACTCTCCTGGTAGCTTGTGAGCCAAACAAGTCTTGCTGTGAGACTGACACTAACCCCACTCCACTGAAACAGAATGAGCTACAACCGGTTTCAGAATTGTCGGAAACAGGTTTCATACTAATTACCTTCCATAAATAGTACTTTTGAAACGGGCAAGATGCACTCCCACCAGCTGTCCAATCCATTGACAGCTCGAACCAGCTGAGACTTCATCTGCTCCTTAGATCCTTCCCAAACCAACTGCCAAACAACCTTTCCTAGCGACAACAAATCCGATAGCCATGCTGTTCAAATCCAACGGTATTGGAATGATATTGGAAGCAATAAGTTGGCTAGAAAACGTCATAGCAGCTCAGATTCAAATAGAATGTTAATGGAATATTCATATTAACAAACCATAGTACTGAAATAGTAGTCTTTCACCATTGGATAATGCTCTGGCTGTTGATTCTCCATTGTTTCATCATACCACTGGATGACCAAACTTATGATTTCAATTAGCTCTCCTAAAATCATTGTCATATCCATTGCAGTTCGATGATTCACCATTGCTATATGGGTGTTTCTCAAAATAGGAGACCCCCAAGTCATCCTTTATTAGCCATTTTAGGAGACCCCTATGGATTGAGAAACCACCATATGTTGATCTTCGGCCTTTTGCTAATGTGATTATCCATTCGCCACAAGCGTTTCACCCTAATGTGGTAACCTGGTCACCAGCTCCACAACTGTTGGGTTCGCGGCCAGCCAGCTGAAGGCAAAGCCATTTCACTGCTGCAGCTTCTGTGTGCTTGGAAGGCGTGTTGGGGAGTCGATGCTGAGTGAAGTTGGGACTGTAGCTACCATTTGGTTGGAACAATCCTGGTAGCTCCAACTGGCTCCCTCCCAACCAACAGCCAAATAGTTTGTTGATGTTTGTTGATGTTGAGTGCAGTTGGGGGGTATACATCGTCCTGGTTGGTGGTTGACCCACCCCTCCGAAAAATGTGCTTGTCAACCAGCAAACCATTTGTTCACACCAGGGCCAATAAAAATGTTGGAAACCACCAACCAGTAGTTGTTTATCCATATCATTGTTGATGATCATCCCCTATTTTTAACTATCATTAGATACCCCCTTGAAAACCACCAACCAGATTAGTAAATGTGTTGATGTTTAAATTCATTGTTCTCCCCCACTAACCACTGGGATCCCGAGGGCTGTTCGTGGAGCCAAGTGAGCGTTTTGGGAGGAATCATTGTGGCACAACGGGATCGTCATAGGCTTCACCGCGAGTTCTGAGCTGCTGGATCGCGCTGATTGGTAGTTGGACACGTGAATGTGCATCCCCAGTTAGTTACTGGTAGCTAACCACGGGTATAGGCGCTACTTCACCCACATGTTAGGGTGATTTTCTATTGGTATCTCCCAGAGAGCCTGGGCACCCCACATCCTACGGCAATTCCAACTTGGGATATCGGTCAATGTTCACTGACCGATCTTAAAGTTTGACAAGGATACTGACCACATCTCCCCCCAAAAAAATCCCACAACACACCCATAGAAAAGCCCTGATCCATCATCTACTTGGGATTACTTGGGTATTGATCCAGTCTACTGCAGCTGCTGGAATGCACCACAAGCTCCCACCAGTTTGTGTTGTCCATGATCCTCCGTGCGTTTCCCACTTCCTGGTTCAACCGTCGCGCTTCGGTCATCAGCATTGCGATGACTTGAACTCACCAAAGCTCCCACGATGACCGAATGCTCTGAGCTGAACCAAGCTACTCTGATACGCAGAGCTATCCAGTTCAGCAGTGGCTGTTGGTGGCTGTTGCATGGCCAAAATCAGCTGTGTAAGACTGACTAATGATTGGGTAAGATTCTGAAGATTCTGGTGCTAAGCTAATGATTGGTTAGGCTATTGATTGACTATGGTAGATTTTGAAATAATCAAAAGACTAATAATTGACTACCAAAAGCTAACGATTATCAAGAAGAATCCCGTACCGTCAATCTTCTGAGCGAGCACAGATTCCTGCGGATGATTGATTGCCATCTGACCAAGCTGAGAATCTTACCAAAAAATATAGAAAACAATCGTAACCATTATGAGCCCTAGGGTTACTAACCATTCAATAGCTATCATACAAAGCTTGGTCACCTCCGTTGACCAATGGCCACTAACCAATATTTCAACCAACCCTGAACCACTGTTCACCATAGCGATCAACAATTATAAAACCATTCTTGACCAATCTTGACGATCATTTCAACCATGCTTTCAATCGCTATTGTCATTACTTCAATTTTCAACCAGGACCATGATGTCAACCATTACCCTATTTTTCCCCATGAATGATTGGTTTCCCTACGCTTTTCCCATGGTTTCCCATGGCTTTCCTATGATTTCCAAATTCTTTTTGTATGTTTTTTCTATGATTTCCCATGGAGTTCCCATGGTTTTCTCATGGATTTCCCATGGTTTTCCGACAGTTTCCGGTGCTTTTTATGTGATTTCCTATGGTTTTCCATGGTTTTTGATTGGTTTCTCCAAGGTTTGAACGTCACGCCCTTGGGCTCAGCTCTCAGCCACTGCTGAAGTTCGCCTGCGCTGCGTCTCCGCTGTCCTCAGAGGCGCCGCGGCAGAGCTGCAACGAGGCGGGGTTCGATGCGCTGGGAAAGCCATGGCCATATGGCAACTTGGGCTGGTTAACCAAAGCCCCTGTGAATAACTAAAAGCCATATGGCTAGCTGGTTAAGTGAATCATAAGGGATGAGAACATTTGGAGGGGAGATATACCAACTAGTTGGGCTGCTTACGTAAATTATGAGAGATGATAACTGACAATTACAGGGGATGCATGTACCAACATATACCAACTTGGGCTGGTGAACCAACCAACTAATGGAGTTTTAATTAGTTTTAATGGTTAATAATAGGGATGATCCACATGGCTAGCTGGTGAAGTGAGTCATAAAGGATGATAACAACAAAAGATAGGGGATATATACCAACTAATGGGGTTTTCCCAGCTAATGGGGTTTTAATGGTTAATTAACCCAACTAATCGGGTTATTGCCCAAGTAACTATAATGGCTAATGGCTAGCTGGTGAAGTGTGTCATGAAGGATGATAACTAACAATTATAGGGGATATAATGTATACCAAATATACAGCCATAGGAGGAGCTGCTGACAGGAAAATCTCCTGGAAAATGGTTGACTTCATTTGACTTCCCATCGTTCATGTAGGGTTTTGCTCGTATTTGTTTATAACCAACGCTTGTCAGTTGACATGTGACGATGGCCTAGTGAGTAGTCTTTTTTCGGAGCCGAGTATTTAGTTTTGGGCTGCATGGCTTTTTGTTAAGGAGAAGGGATTGTGGTATGTGATGGTGTATGGCTGTGGGTCAGTTCACCCTTGGTCCCCCTGGTTCCCCTATCATTAACCGTTGCTTTCCCACTACTATTGTTGATGAACTTATCCCCCATGAACGTTGAGCGGTGAACTGCTTGACCCAACTTGCCATATAGTTGGTATATATTCCCTATTAGTTATCATCCCTCATAACTCACTTAACCAGCCCAACTAGTTGGTATATGTTGGTATGTATCCCCTATATTTTGTTAGTTATCATCCCTTATACCTCACCTAACCAGCTAGCCACTTCCAGCTAGCCATGTGGATCACCTACCAACGAACCGCCGGTCACCTCCCACACTGCTGCCGAGTCGCCTCTCCGATGACCACCTGAGGACCACCTCGGGACCCAGCCGCTGCAGTGAGAGCCCCCCAAAGGAGATGAGTTGCTTGGGATGGGCCATGGAAGTATGGCTAAAAATATGATGGGGCCAATAGTTAATATGACTGAATGATGGTTGATGACAGTGAATATGAATGATGGTTATATAATGATAGTTAATATGAGGTTAATATGGTGGCTTCCCAAAATAGGGATACCCCCAAATCATCCATTTATAGTCATTTAGTAGTAACCAGCCATTTTGGGGTACCCCTATGGCTTGAGAAACACCCATGATGGTTGATGATGGTTGATGATTCATGTGAGGATGGGCCATGGAAGTAGACTTAATCATAGTTAATTGGCTATGGGTCAATATAACCAACCAATAATTGGGGAGAATGACCAACCAATAATAGGGAAAACAATGGTGAATGATGGGGAACCAGGGGTACAGGGTTTTGACCCACTGCCAATTGTGGTCAATAAGGGGCTATAATAGTGGTTAGGAATAGTTAATCATGGTGAGAATCATGATAATAATTTGATAGTTCATAAAACAGGCCATTGGGATAGTAAGTTGACTATTTAGCTATAGCTAATGATGTATCAATAGTGATTAAAAGTGCGTTAATAATGATTACAACAATAGTAAAACCCACTTGTGTCAAACTAATAAGTTATCAGTAAACCACCAACTAGCGAGTACAACCAACTTACGCGGTTCTAAAACCTGTATCTATAGGTTCGTTGACAAGCCACTGAACTGCAGATCTACCGAGACTTACAGCTACCCAGCTGTTAAACCTAAGTAGGGCCTCGCCCAGCTGAGAGCTGTGGGCTGACGGTGGTTAATGGTCATGGCTGATGGTGAATACCATCTGGCAATCTCACAGAGCAACGGAAAAGACACCAGAGCTATGTTAGATTGTCAAATGAACTTCCATAGTGGCAGGATATCAATTATTGTTAGAAGATTGTTGTTGATGGTTTCCAAGGGTTTCTAGATGAATGTGTTGCTATGTTTGATTATCGGAGAGTAATGCTTGACGAGAAAGGGTAAGCGATTGCTTGTGATAGCGATGATGGATTCTGGTTCAATGATGGCCAATGGTTGTTGTTGATGGTGTTTGATGATAGTTGATATTGATGAGCAATCTGTGGCTGTTCGCTGGCCACTGATTACTCGTGATTCAAGATTCTAGTCATACTACCGATATCAATAGTAATTATCCCTAAATGAGGGTCAATTAATGTGATTCGTGATGATGGCTGATCAGTCAACAAAGCTTGATGATGGTTGATGACGGTTAATGCTCAACAATACTAGCAATAACAATGATGATAATTCAGTGAGGTAGTGATGTGACAAATCGCATATCTTTATCTTTTATCTCTAGTACATAGATATATATATATATATACATATATTATATTCTGCAAAATCTTGCTGTATCCTTTTCTACCTATTGATCATACCTGCACTGTAAGATCACCTATCCCGTCATACCTGCTGCAATCAAAATCTATTCGCCCACCATAACGCTTCCTGCGATATCCTGGCAAATCCTCTTTTTATACATGGACCCTGTACCAAGACGAAACTCATCTTTCAAGATACATCTGGATGACAATGCTAGTGTCTAGGAGGGCATATATACATCGAGAACAGTCCCTGTGCGAATTATCATGTTTCATCCTGTTACATCACCTGTTATGGCTTCTAATATCTATCCTTGATTGTTCACCATCAATAACCATCAGCGAACCCTCATTCACTATCAATCAAATCATCAATCCTTCCTATCAACCATCAATTAGACCCTTAATCAAATCAATCATTAATCCTTCCTATCATGGAACATCAATTAAGCATCTTTAATCCTTCCTACCAACCGTCATTGAACCATCAATCAATGAATTTTCACCACCATCAATTCACCATCATTAACCGCTCATGAACCACCAATTAAGCATCAATTAACCGTTCATGAACCATCAATTAAGCATCAATGAACCGTTCATGAACCATCAATCAAGCATCATTTTAATCAATTCATGATCAATAGCCATCATGAACCATCCACGAAGCATCAACATTTCACCGCCATCCAGCCCTGGTCCCCGGCTGCGCCAACCGGGTGACCATCTTGGAAGTCACCCACCGGCGCCAGCGACAACTCTTCAGTCCTCGACGAGTTCAGGCCCTCCAAGACCTCAGACGATGAATAATGAGGCGAGGGACCCAGGATTCAGGCGAGGCATGGTTGATATAACCACTATGAATGTATGGGAATTTAACGGTGAATATGGTGGTTTATATGGTTGATAAATGGTTTAGAATGGTTGGTCGTGGGGGAAACCATTGGATTTTCTATGGCTAATACTGGTGATAATGGGGCAACCCCTAAAAATGGCTGGTTTGTCAATATACATGGTTACTATAAATGATGATTTGGGGGAGCCCTATGACTTGAGAAACCACCATAATGAACGGTGACTGGCTGGATCGATGATGGTACATTGATGTCTGATTATCAGTGGATAATCAGCAGTAAAGGATTAGTAAGTGGATTATCAGCAGTAAATGATGGTGGTTATTGATGATAATCTCTGGATAAGTTTAAATTGTTATGGTGAGTGGTGGTTTACTATGGTCAATGATGGTTGATATAGTTCATTAATGATGGTTGATGATTGTGTTAAGCACAGTGCATCAACAATGTTACACAGTACACATTTTTAGATTCAACGGTTAATGATGGGTAATTGATGGCTAGTTGATGGTTAACATTTGTTACTTGATGGTATTCATGGTTGCTGTAATTGATGATATTGGTTGATATTGCTTCCTGGGTAAATATCTAAGCAGTCAATGATTGCCAGTGATGGTTAAGCCCCCTTTGAAGATGGCAACTGGTGGTGAATGAATAATGAATGATGTTTGATATGGATGGTTGCTGCTTAGTAGATCATGATGGCGAATGATGCTCAAACCCTGGGTATACAATAACTTATGCCAGTGAATGATGGTTAATGATGGCCAACGGTGGTTTCTGATGGTTGATGTTGCTTCGTGATGCTTAATTAACGATTATCAATGATGATTGACGATGCTTATTGATGTCTAATGATGATTGATAATGGTTGTGATGTTAGTTGATGCTTGATTAATGATGGTTAATGATGATTAATGATGACTAGCAAGTAATGATGATTGATGACGATGAATGACAATCGATGGTAAATGGTGGTTAATATGATGATTTTATGATGAACGATCATGGTGGACGATTGCTGATGATTGTCGATATGGATATTCAATATTAGTTCGTAGTGGTGAGAGATGGTTGATAATGGTAACGGAAATTATGGCAGCGAGTAGCGATTGGAAATCATGCAGCTTGAGAATGGTAAAGAACAGCCCTTAGTGCTTGATCATTGACAATAAAATGGAGAACATGTGGCAAATTATTGGATGATAATTCCTCTTGGCCAATACCACGTCAAGATTCAATAGTTTTCATAGAATAGTTAGGTATCGTACTACTCAAAGAATCAATTTTAACTGATAACATCACTTAATCTGCATAACGTGGTTTATGATTCCACCCATGATGCTGAATCATCATTATCCATGACATTTCATCACAGTTCATCCTACAAATCGCCATAAATCACCAGCTCTTTTAATGATTCAAATGGGTGTTTCTCAAAATTGGGGACCCTCCATGTCATCCGGTGACTCTGATTCCCAGGAATCTCCCACTCAGCTTGCCCTTGCCCTACCGCTGGATGGCAGCCACACCTGGTCAGCCGGCGGCACCTGCGCCATGTCCTAAGTCAACCGCTCGCTGTTTTTGTCATTGTGATTCTTGAGAAGACCAACAGCAATGAGAATTGCCAAAAACAAGCGAAACTACAGTTCTTATGTCATTGTGATTCTATCTCATCATATCTCGTGAAGACCAACAGATTCTTTTTCCACTAACAAATGAACTGAAACTACCGTGGGCTAACCGCTGACCAGCTTGTTGCCCCATGGCCCTTCCTTATCCGGCTGTTGACCTCACACCATTTTGAACCGGTGAGTAAGGGCCCTGGTGGATTCTTGTAACCACTGTTAAAGATTTACCACAAATTCTGCCGAGGTTCCGGGTTGGTCTTCCACTACCATCCATCACAAAGCATTGTCAACCACAATCAGGAACCACGACCGTTGTCATCGGCCATCCGTAAGCATCTTCAACTGCCATTAACCATCATTAGCCAACTAGTACTCATTAATTTTCTGTCTTTGACCTCCTTTTCTCGTCATGAACCAACATATTTGCCATACTTGATGCTGATATGCCACTGTTCCCATGCCAAGCATCATCCGCTTCTGCCGAGCCCTGTGCAGATTTGGATGGGCGCTTGCTATGTGCAGCTTTGGATGGGCGCTTGCTAAACTTTGAACCAGCTATGCCAGGCCAGCCATCCTCGTTGCCCAGCTGATGTTTCAGATGTGGCAGGTCGATGCTCGGATCAGAATCACTTGCCGACCACGCGCCAGCCATGCGAGGTTGCTCTTTCTCCGGCACACTTGGGTCCTCTGATGGGTGAATGTTGGAGCGGCCCGGGTTGTCCATTTTTGGGGGTTCCACGCGATTGGAAAACCAGGAGATCATCTGTTCTTGAGACTCATTGCAGCTAAATTACCCAGAAGCAAGGTCAAATTTAGTTTCCGTAGCATGTATAAAACCTGACTAATCAACGACTAACAGGCAATGGTTGATTTTCGGGCGGACTACCTACTTCATAGATTGATTTATTTCAAAATGGAGGCGAGACATTTCAAAATGGAAACGAGACGTCAACAATTCCTTGAACAGCTTAGGATGAAACAAGGTTCTTGGGCACTGCTTCCGGGAATTCAGGACTTCTGATGCTCACTTAGCTTCCACTAATGTGCTAACCCAGGATCAATAAATTCTGTGGAAAAAAAGGTACCGTTGACGCAGAAAACCCACCACTCTTGGGGGTATCTTCTATTGATAGCTAGAGATTCAGCTTTCTCCTGGCTTGGCCTTACTAGGCAGGTCCATATTAACCAAACTTTTCCCCACCACTTTAATAGCTAGTGATTGACCATCAAACTTTGCTGGCGCGTTCTAATCCGCTTCTGCCGAGCCCTGTGCAGATTTGGATGGGCGCTTGCTATGTGCAGCTTTGGATGGGCGCTTGCTAAACTTTGAACCAGCTATGCCAGGCCAGCCATCCTCGTTGCCCAGCTGATGTTTCAGATGTGGCAGGTCGATGCTCGGATCAGAATCACTTGCCGACCACGCGCCAGCCATGCGAGGTTGCTCTTTCTCCGGCACACTTGGGTCCTCTGATGGGTGAATGTTGGAGCGGCCCGGGTTGTCCATTTTTGGGGGTTCCACGCGATTGGAAACCAAGGAGATCATCTGTTCTTGAGACTCATTACAGGTGAAGTACTCAGAATCCATGTCGGAGGTAGCGTCCGTAGCGGGTCTCGCAATGGTAGACCATAAAAAAAACCATGAAAAACCATGAAAATCCGCCAATCAACAACCACCAGGTAATAAAAATGGTTGACTACATGCATTTCTGGATGGTAATTACTTCCAAATAGAAACGAAACGTCAACAATTCTTTGAACAGCTTGGGATGAAACAAGGTTCTTGGGCACTGCTTCGGGGAATTCAGAACTTCTTATGCTCAATTAGCTTCCACAAATGTGCTAACCCAGGATCAATAAATTCCCTGGAAAAAAGGTACCGTTGTAGCAGAAAACCCATAACTCTTGGGGGCGGTATCCCCTGAAAATAATCTGGGATTCAGCTTGCTCCTGGCTTAACATCATGAGGGAGAGGGAGGTTCAGATTAAGCAAGCACATTTCTTACCAGCATTGTAGTTGCTAGTGATTTACTATCAAACTTTCCTGGGGCTTTGTCAACGGGACGGTCTCCTGCTGCCATCTGGTAACCACTATCAATCATTAACCATACAGTGTCATCCACCATCATCCACCAATGCTAAATCACCGTTAAAAAATCATCAAGCCAATTATGTAGTCATCATCAATTGTCCTTGACGATCTTTAAGTGTCATGGACCATGCCATAGTTGATCCTGATCTGCCACTGTTCCCATGCCAAGCATCATCCGCTTCTGCCGAGCCCTGGGCAGCTTCGGATGGGGGCTTAGAACCAGCGACGCCGCCCTCGTCACCCAGCTGATGCTGCAGGTGTGGCAGGTCGATGCTCGACTCAGAGTCTTCCCTTGTGGACCACGCGCCAGCCATGGGAGGTTGCTCTTTCTCGGGAGCCATCTCCGTCGGAACGTGGGGCACGGATGGGTCCTCTGATGGGGCGTTTTTTGAGGGTTGCACGCAATTGGAAAACCAGGGGACCATCTGTTCTTGAGACTCATTACAGGTGAAGTACTCAGAATCCATGTCGGAGGTAGCGTCCGTAGCGGGTTTCGCAATGGTAGACCATAAAAAAACCATGAAAAACCATGAAAATCCGCCAATCAACAACCACCAGGTAATAAAAATGGTTGACTACATGCATTTCTGGATGGTAATTACTTCCAAATAGAAACGAAACGTCGACAATTCTTTGAACAGCTTGGGATGAAACAAGGTTCTTGGGCACTGCTTCGGGGAATTCAGAACTTCTTATGCTCAATTAGCTTCCACTAATGTGCTAACCCAGGATCAATAAATTCCCTGGAAAAAAGGTACCGTTGTAGCAGAAAACCCATAACTCTTGGGGGCGGTATCCCCTGAAAATAATCTGGGATTCAGCTTGCTCCTGGCTTAACATCATGAGGGAGAGGGAGGTTCAGATTAAGCAAGCACATTTCTTACCAGCATTGTAGTTGCTAGTGATTTACTATCAAACTTTCCTGGGGCTTTGTCAACGGGACGGTCTCCTGCTGCCATCTGGTAACCACTATCAATCATTAACCATACAGTGTCATCCACCATCATCCACCAATGCTAAATCGCCGTTAAAAAATCATCAAGCCAATTGTGTAGTCATCATCAATTGTCCTTGACGATCTTTAAGTGTCGACCACGCCATAGTTGATCCTGATCTGCCTCTGTTCCCATGCCAAGCATCATCCGCTTCTGCCGAGCCCTGGGCAGCTTCGGATGGGGGCTTAGAACCAGCGACGCCGCCCTCGTCACCCAGCTGATGCTGCAGGTGTGGCAGGTCGATGCTCGACTCAGAGTCTTCCCTTGTGGACCACGCGCCGGCCATGGGAGGTTGCTCTTTCTCGGGAGCCATCTCCGTCGTCACGTGGGGCTTGGATGGGTCCTCTGATGGGTGAATGTTGGAGCGGCCAGGGTTGTCGTTTTTGGGGGTTGCACGCAATTGGACAACCAGGAGATCATCTGTGCTTGAGACTCATTACAGGTGAAGGTACCCAGAATCCATGTCAAATTGAGTGTCCGTAGCGGGTTTTGCAATGGTAGACCATGAAACATTACTACTCAACAGCCAACAAACAACAGTGACCTAACCCAGGATCAATAAATCCCTGGAAAAGGGCAGATTTAGCTTCCTCCTGTCTCCACATCACTTTAGGTAGCCACCGAGGTCAACATGAACATCAATAAAGGGAGCTGCATAAGGTGGTTTCTCAAGATAGGGGACCCCCCAAATCATCCATTAATAATCATTTTTAGTAATAAAGCAACCATTTTTTGGGTCCCACATTTTGAGAAACTACCATATTAAGAAACGCCCATATTTAGTCACCTCCATAGCTGGTGAATTGCCTTCAAACAAGGTGAAGTGCTCCAGGAGGAATGCAAGGTCACATGGACGCACTGCGAATCATGAATCGTGGATTCATGGGGCATCAACGTCAACCATCATCAATCACTAATTCATAACCACCATGAACCACCATGAACCATCACTGACCACTATTCCCCATCATCAACCACCAATTATGGACTTAGTATCCATTGATTGAACACAAATTAAACATGTTCCGAAACGATTCATGGGCCAGTATGAACTGTCAGCATCGCCGCGAAACAAAGATGCTGAACTCATTAGTAATTAGTATCATCATGTATATATCAGCTTGTTCGTCGTGATTGTGACTAGCTAAGCAGCCATCATTGACCATCAGAATTAAGTTTGTCCACATCTTTGAATGGTGGTTTCTCAAAATACGGAGGACCCCCCAATCATGCCCAACCACAGCCTGTTTTAGATGATCAATCGGTGAATTTACAGGCCCCCCAAGTTAAGAAAATCCCAAGCGGTTGATCATCATAATGAATCATCCATGATGATCATGAACTCAAACCCTGTGCATTGACAACAACCAGTCTTAGCCCCTCTGATTTCCTATTTAAACACCAGCATGCATTAGTGTGCCAACAACTATCTAGTTAACCATGATTAAGTAAGCTAATAACAACAAACATTAACCAATAAGAACTTGGTTGGTGGATTCAAACCCCTATCCAAAGTATGATTCAACCAACCATTCGATCACAATTACTAGGGAAAACAAGAACATGTCAATCAAACCACCAACCAGGAACTATAAACATTGATCAACAATGACCAACCAACATTTAGCCAATCATAACCCACATTAACCACTAAGAAGCATCATTAAGCAGCCCAGCTTGACCATTCATAGTGGTTGGTTGGTAACCTACGGCTGCTCAGCTCCTGATCACAGAGACGATACCTGGAGGAACGACAGGCAGGGCGGCTGTGCATGTTGTCCATGGTCGGTTGATGTTGGTTGGTTGCTGTTGGTCAGTTGGTTGGAGGTTGGTTGATTGGTCAGTTGGTTGGAGGTTGGTTGATTGTTGGTTGGTTGTTGATTATTGGTTGGTTGGTGTTGGTTGCTGTTGGTTGGTGTTGGTTGATCTTGGTTCATATTGTCTTATGTCGGATGGGTAATGATAAGTGTAAGTAGCAACAGTTGATTAGTTGATTAGTAAGCTGGTCAGTTTCAGTCAACTTTTAAGCTATCTGACTATGCTATTACAGTGGCTATTGCCAGGTGGGTTTGTCCATAGTCATGTTGGTACCTACTAACCATACCTACTAACCGTCCAAGAATGGTCACTATTAATGGGGAAACCAACCATAAGCATCCAGCTATAGGGGTGTATCAGTACCAAGGAGCTCTTGGACAAGGATTCCAATGTCCCACACGAGCAGTTCGCTGTATGAGATGAATTATGCATGCTATTGGTGAGAATCATCGATTTGTACTTGAGGAGGTGAGAATGAAATGAGTCCATTGGCAGCAGCTGTTTGTTGAGATGTGATGAATGCCTCGCATTCAAGAAGTTGACTAGCCGGCAGGCAAACAAGAACAACAATTTCACGAAAGTAACTTCGCAAAATACCGGCACCAAAATTTGAAAGCAAGAATAGTACAGAATCAACCACAACGAAGCAGAACAAACCACCAACCTAAGTAGCCAACCACCAAACCAACCAACCAACCAACCAACCACCCAACTAACCAACCACCAAACCAACCAACCACCAAACCAACAAACCAACCACCAAACCAACCAACCACCAAACCAACAAACCAACCACCAAACCAACCAACCACCAAACCAACAAACCAACCACCAAACCAACCAACCACCAAACCAACAAACCAACCATTCCTTGGCCACCCCCCGGCACCACCCAGGCCCCAGAGCCCCCTTGCAGCTTCAGTTGCAACTGACACGTCTCCGTGCGAAGCATTTGGCGCTCGTCTGCGCTATCTGCGTTGGCAACTGAGTTGATCTCCGGGACGAAGCTGGTGGATGCTTCCTGGGTGCTGAGGGATGGTTCAATGGTGGTTAGCTCGTGGTGGTTGATGGTGGTTGATGGCTAACAATGGTTAAACATGTTTAATAACAGTTAACAATTATGTTTCAATGATGGTTAGTGGTGGTTAATGGTGGTGAATCATGGTTCAATGATAGTTGAACAAATATGATTGATGGCGGTTAATGGTGGTTCATGGTGGTTAATGGTGATTAATGGTTAAACATGGTGAATGGTGATGGTTAATAGTTGATCAGGGTTAGTTTTAAGGGTCAACAATTGCATAGAGGCTTAAAATGGTTTGCAATGACTATAATGATTGCTAATTAGTGGTTAAGCAGGGTTAACAATGGTTAACAACCAACAATAACAGGATTAACTGTTGCGTTTAGTTGTGTTGAATGATGATGGTTAACTGATGGTTATTGGTGGTGGTTACTGGTGGCGATTAATGGTTAACAATGGTATATAAACATGAAACGTGAATGTCAATTTCAAATGCGTTATCATAGTCAATGGTAGTTAAAAAAAACTATCAAGAATGGTTAATAATGGTCCATGGTCACTGGTGGTGAATGATGATCCGTGTTGCTGCTTCATCTCTATGCTGATTAATGCTGGTTGCAAACGGTTCATGGTGGCTGGTTAGTGATGGGTACTGACGTAGTCCACCATGGTTTATTGTTGTTGGAAATAGTTGATGGCCTCATCATTAAATATTATAACGGCAATCTTACTGGCTCACAATCCTGGTCAAGGGTTATTACTCAATAATGATCGGTTGTGAATCATGGCTAGCTACTGCTGCTTGATATTGGTATGGTTGATGCTCGTTAAAGTCAATAAGTAATGGTAATAACAAATAAGCAGCAGAAACGACAACCACAACAACAAGCACGCCCACGTCCAAGTCAGCATCAATAGCCATGTTGTGTTTATCTCACCGAGGTTCAGGACGAAAGTCGATCTTCTCTCCACAAGTCCTCTCCCAGCACTGAATGGAGCATGGTGGTGGATCCGCTTTATAGGATTGTTAATGGTGGTTAATTAATGTGTTTGAAGATCTCATTCAAAGCCTGTAGTAGGTAATAGCAATAGGATCTTGGATTTCATGAATCGTAACCTTCAATAGCGTGCACAGTGCCAGGTTTTCCTGGCACATGTCCTGGCACCAAAGTTTGGCGAATCCGTTCCTGAAAGTTGATTAATAACAATTGTATTCTTCAAAAACTACAATCAACTAATATCATCAATTTTTTGTTGGTCGCTCACAGGAACAGAAATCATCAGCAACTAATGGACGTTTTCGTTCACAGGATGAGAACATACTATCATCAAAACCAAACTTGATGGATTGATCACATAAATGGAAATCACAATCAGAACATATCAATCAACCCTTCGGGTTGCTTCTATTTGTAAGCACTGGCCTTAGAAGCACCTAAGCGCCCTAAGCGCCACCCTCCACTTTCTGTACATCCTCTGCATTGAAGAGAAGAAACTTGTATTTGGTCGATGTAATGGCTTATTATCTCAACAAATTCAACAATAAAATATGTGTCTTCTCATCTCAACAATGAAGTTAAGTTTAATGTTCAGTCAGTAAGCAGAAATCCTGCAAAATATGCAACATCAATCAATGCCAAAGAGATGACAAGCCGGTTTCGAACATGTACTCTCTGGCAATTCCTGCCCTCGTGATGGCTGCAGGTGAATTCTCCAGACTTTGCAAAAGACTCTCCAACGTGGTGCTTGAGTTGCCACCTGCATGTACTACTACATGCTCATGAACAATATGGCTGCGGGTGAATACCCATCAATGACCAGTCCAATCTTTGCTGGGCTACAACCACATATGCAATGATAGCAGTTTGCGGTAGTCATAATGAGAATGTATCTGGCAACCGCTCCATGATCGAATGGGCCCAACTTGAAATATCAACAAATGTCAAGAACTACCGCACGGATGTGTGAAGAAATGAAGGCTACCCCGTAATCATCACCAAACAATACCCATGCAGTTGAGAAAAGAAATCGATTCCACATCAACCATTTGGGAATGTTCCCATGTGTGTCTGGACAAAGAAGTCACCACTTTGCAGATTCTCCAACTTCAAGGATGGTACTCCCTGGACCAAAAGTTTACCATCAGTCTGATGGAAGCCAGTTGAGAATAGTGAAGCTATTGATGGCTCTAATACTGGTGAATCATGGTCTTCATGATGGTTCATGATGGTCAATCGATGATTAATTGAGGATTATTGATGGTTAACTAGTGTTCAACGACACTTGACGATGGTGGTACGTTGTTTCAAACGGTGATGTCTGCCGTGACGTCATGGCTGGCTCAACAAGCAACCATAGGAGCTGGAAGATCGCCGACTTGGCGTCCTTCTAGTGCTCGCGCAAGCTTGGCCGGATTCCAAAGTGGACGCTGCGCTCAAGATCCTGGGAGCGTCAGCGAAAGCCAATGACTCCAATCAGCTGATAGTGACTGCTTGGCTGCTTGCTGATCAGTATATTGATAGGCTATACTGAAGCGTGAAAAATCTGCTTACTACGCATGGCTTAAAAATGTCGAGCTGATGCTGCTTGATTTCTCTGTAGCTTCACAGTGATCAGTGACTCGAAACTGGAAACTAAGATGGACTCTACCAAAAGTGAAAGTCGGGGGAACTCAGAGATCACTTCAACGCAGTACTCTTCTGGAAACTAACATGGACTCTACCAAAAGTATATCCCAAGTGGGGGAACTGATCAATCCAAACACACGTGGAAGTCCATGTTCATTTCCAGGAAATGACCTATACTCATTGTATTCTTTCATACCTCTTCTACTTCTGCTACACAAGTCTGCGATTGCTCGTATTGGCCAGTTTAAGTTTCCAGGAATTATAACACTCAATTTTGCTTTCATGTCATCGAGTTCAATCCAGGTGGAAACCCTTATTGGTTTTGATGGCCTGCTTTCTGAACCAGGTGGTGTACACACATGGATACAGTATACACATAGAACTAATATTCAACCACCACCTATCATTCCCATCACCGATCAGCTTGGTCCTATATCTGGCATGACTGCCCATCGTTTGAATGTGAGGATAAGTGCGGGGAAAATAGAACACTTCTGAAACCACCAGCCAATTATCCACTACCAACCAACATCTAAACCACTGCATCCCATTGGACTAACTTCCATGAGTGGAGAATTGCTAGCCAACATGGAGAGTTTCATGGAAGCTCAAGCCATGTATCCCCAAGAATCACCGAGTACAGGAAGCATGAAATTCATTATGTTCAACCGGCTCATGAGAATCGGAGTCGCAGCTGACATTTACAGAATTATACAGAATGGTACCTACCAATGACACGTCGTTAACAATAGATAAATCGACCAAAAACTGGTAATTACTCTAAGTGCTTCTAATCTACAACTTAACAAACCTAAACTGGTAGTTACATTACAGTTATAAGATGTTATAAGCCCATTTAATGCCATTGGGGGTGCACCACTCTGTCGCATCATCGTTCGAGCGTCTGGCGAAGGCATTCTTCTTGGCTGCTGCATTCCTCGCCGCGACAGCGAATCTGCGTGGAATTCCAATGGTTTGATAATGCCTGGGGATAAATGGGATAATGTTTTCCAATGGTTACGGGTCTTGGCAGGACTGGAGCTGTTCTCATTCTCCATACTTCACCCATTCAGAAACTATCCAAGTTCAGACACATTCCAATGGATTGCAAATTTGAAAATGCCTGGAATTCCATTGAAATTCCTGGTTTTATTCCTATCTGCCTGGCGACAGCTCCGCATGATTTACCATAGGGGATAATAAAAAACAGCTGTTTAACCATCGATCAACTAGTGTTAAGCCAGGATGAACCATCAGTTGACCATCAGTTAAGTAGGTGATAGCTCTGCATGATTTACGATAGGGGATAAGTACCAGATGTTCGACAGGTATCAGTGTTAAATTAACCAGTGTTTAGCAGGTATCAGTATTAAGGTAAACTGGGATTTAGGATAGGGGATAAACAACTGATGGCTAACTGCAAAAAAACAGTGTTGAACCAGGATGAACCATCAGTTAAGGCTTCTATTAACCATCAGCAAACTGGTAGGTGGTAGCTCCAAGTGATTCACGATAGGGGATAATAACCAGACCATATTGCTCGGTGCTTAATAATTGATACTAGTTTACAATAATTGTTCATAATGGTTCATGACGGATTGATGATGATGGGTAAAAACCCGGCTACATTGTCATGCACATCACAAGCAAACCTTTCCTGGAATGAAGACTGTCATTTCTAGTGATGGTCGATCCAGCACAAGTTCGCTGAGTAGGTGGTTGTGAATGTAAAAGAGTGGGATCCTGCTGATACTATTTAAAAACAACGTACTACTTTGTGCATTTCAACCGCCCTGATCTGCCCTTGAGTCTAGTTGACCACTGTCAATTACAACCAAACAAACACCCTCAGCAATCGTTCAACAACCAACCATGATTCAGCGTTTTAACCAGTAGCTGACCAAAAACCTATCATATACTCTTTGGTTCAAACGCCTACCAGCGCTAAAACCATTAAGCGATGTCTTACCGATTGTAACCAGTAGGATGTAACAATCAATCGAATTGAAACAACATCCTGGCGTGGAGAGTGACCATGATTAATCATGAAGATTTACTATGGATAATCCGTGTGTATTCTTGACTGTGGCAAAGAATAGGCATTTCCAATGAATCCTCATGGAACAGTTTATTCACCAAATAACTTTCTTAACAATGAACTAAACACTGCGAACTCATCACGAACCAGCTGTCTAACCATCAATTAACCATTGTTGAACCATCATGAGCCATCAGTTGAGCATCAGTTAAGGCTTCTTTTAACCATCAAATGGTGGTTTCTCAAAAAAAGGGTACCCCGGAACTATTGATCATTTCTAGTACTTAACCAGCCATTGTTCGGGTCCCCCATGGCTGGAGAAACCACCAAATAGCTACTAACCATCAAATCAAATACCATCAGTTAAGCATCCGGAGCCTTCTACTAACCATCAAACAAAGCCAAATACCTGGTAGCAAGCTATGCCGCAGTCACCAGTGGTCAAGCTTCGCACAACAACTTGGATCTCATCTGAGAACAGCTTGCACTTTGCTGCGTCAGCATCTGTGTCAGCACCTGGGACCAAGCACAAGGTAAAGCGTGAAAGAAAACGGTGGCGGCTGATCTGAGGATATGATGGGTGAAGTTTTGGTGCTTACTTGCCTGGTAAGAAACGTGGTCCGATCGCACCATTTTCTTCTTGTATTATTGCGAGCTTGGAAAAGTTTTAAGAAATTTTATAGGGTTCTCAGGGAGTAAAATCTTCTTTGTTTCAACCTTTACCCTAGGTTCTCAGGGATCTTCGGTTCAAAAAGTCGAGTTTCTTCAGGCATGTTACAGCATTCTATGGTCGGCGGCTTCCCTGGCCACAAAGTGTCACCGGGCCCGCCCCAGTGACTGCGGAACTGCGCCACTTGTGCCCCCACGGTGGCTTCAGCAACTTCCCAAGCCATGATGCAACCGCCACCTGGATGATCATCCCAACAAATTGTTGAAAAAATCCTTGTTCGACACAACTTGAGATACATATGGAGATAATTCAGAGATTTGTTCAACATCACAATTTGGTCGAACATATGATGTCGGGATGATCATCCATATGTATCCCAGCGATGTTATATTCCCGAATCTTGAGATACAAATGGCGGTTTCTCAGAATAAGGGACCCCAAAAATGGTTGGTTTATTGGTACAAATGATTAGTAATGGATGGTTTGGGGGTACCCCTATTTTAAGAAACACCCATATGCATAATCTATCTTGTTGGTGGCTGCTATCTCCTGGTATTCATGATGCTTGGTATATTGCCATATCCCCAAATGTGTTGCTGATTGATATCCCCTAGGGTTAAGCGACATACTGGTTGAGATTGACATCAATCCTGATATATCAATCATGGTAAAGATTGGTCAAGCCTTGTCAAGCACCATCAATCCTGGTTGAGATTGATATCATGTTCACTTGGGCCGACCAAACTAAACATGGTCAATATTGAGCGTCTGCCGGGCAAATGTTTGACAACATTTCACGCAATCAATCATGCTTGTTCCTATTAACACTATTATCATGTTTGTGCCCCTTTAGGTTGTTTTTCATGTTTGTCCCTATTAACGCTATTATTGTGTTGAACTGGATGTCTCCCCTGTAAACTAAACTATTCTTTAGTACCAGTTAACACGACAAAAAGCTGACCTTACCCCTGGGTTTTGAATATGGACATCATCCGGTGTGAACCATGTTAATCCTGAATCCACTATACTAACCTTGGTGGCTGATATTCCGTTGACCTGGACATCTTCCCTACCAACACTGGAAGCAACACTATAAAACTGTATTGCCTATTAATGGGATGCCCAAACCACCCCCAGTTTGCCTGAAATAACTAGTGACATGTCTCAAATGTGCGTGTTCTAACAGATATGGATCCAAAATTATCCTCCATAAATCATCTTCTCTCGACTAACACAGCATATTCCAAAATTTACACCGAGAAACACGCCGCCAGTCGTATCTTCACCATGGATCCCCATGGCATCCCTGGCTGACCAAGATGCTTCCACTTGCTCTTGGCATTCGCTGCTGCCATAATCCGGTCCCGGGAGCACAGCGGTGTTCCTGGCGACTCCCTCCATGAAGAATAGCTCAGGCAAGCCATCAACATGCTAAGAATACTTATTCGCGTAACTTAAGAATACATCAGGGTAGCTCAGGCAAACTCAATAAGCTAGTAACTATGAATTTGATCGTAAGTGAAAATAGTTATTAGCATCACTAGCGTATGAGTTTGATCCATTGATTTCATTGATTCATCAACTTTCCAATACCAACGGGACCAATCCCACTCCAACTCAATGTGTCCCGACTGGCTCAGAAAGCGGTCGTTTTTGAAAATCCCGGAGCCGGTAACATTGTACGTGAGCTTTCTTACCAATGAGACTACTTCATTAACAAGTATTCGGCAAATAAAATCTGAGTAACGTTACGCGCTCAGGAACACGTTACAGGCTTAGGATTTGGAGTTTTGAGCTAGTACGAACCTGAGCCGGATTGGTGTCTGAATCTTTCAAAACTTAGAATAATGGTAACTGTTTGGCCGGTTCTCAAAATAGGGCACCCCCCGGTCATGCAATCTTAACCGTTTATATAGGAATAAACCAACCATTTTTTGGGGTAGCCCTACTTTGAGAAAACACCATTTGATGATAAATCAGTGAATAGCTGAGAATGGCTGATGACTGCCCAAAGCTGGTTGATATTGAAACATTCATAATGGCTAAGTCAGCATCACTAACTCATTGACGTTCCATGAAAAGCCAGTACAGTAAATGAACAAATTCATCAATCATGGCTAACGTTCATTATACGGACATTAAGAAAATACAATTAAACCAGTGACGGTACAGGCCGGACAGCCACAGCAACACCGCAGATCGAACGGCACTGAGACAGGAAAGCCACCGAAACTTCGCCGGTTTGGGCGAACTGACTTTCTTGGGCTCCAGATCACGTGCGCGGCACCACAACAGACCACAGTGGCCTGCCCTTCCTGAGTTCTTTCACGTGCGCGACATTTCCCTCACATCCAGCAAGCTGAGGCCGACCAGCCCTACTCACCTCTCATGATGTCCATACACGCCATGATGTTGGACTTGGCGGCCTTGCCTTGCTGAAAGCAATGATAAGATGGGAGGCGCCGATCCAATCCTGGTGCCCCCAGGCAATGTCCAAGGCCAGCAGGTGCAGGCAGCAAGGCTGCAAACCAAATGAGACAAAAAGTTGCGAGCTTTTTGGATACACTCAGTGTGCCAAAGCAAGGAAAAAAAAATGGCGCAGGTACTAAGTATACAGAACTAATTATCAGTACTTTATGTATGGACAATATGTACAAAATATTAACACATAGTACACTATGCCATCATAGATCACATATACTGGTAGAATCCGATGTAATCCCAAAAAGAATGTGTATGCATTCATGTGGAAAGGCTTAATGCATTTCTGACAGCATTAATTGATGTATATTGAAAGGGGGTGCAACCCCCTTTCAATATACATGACTAAAGGGGAAGGTATTTGATAATCATTCATTGCCGTTGTAGTCATTAGAAACTATAGGCTATCCATCAACCAATCTAATGAAAACCGGCTACTATGATTGAATACAATTCATCATGAGTAGCCAACATCAACATCAACATCATCAATAACAATCCAGCTACCAAAGGATATTCTACCCTTGGCCATGTTTGTTCTTAACCATAGTACATCACTTATTCCCACTGTCAGAAGAACTAGGAACAATTCCTCTGGTGAAATCGTGATCCAGCGTCCATCCAGAGTTCATGTATCCAGGATGTACGGATTGGAAATGTCCACTATCATCAACCCATGCTACCGTCAAACATCTTCTATGTTGTGAACCATTAGTTGATTAAACCATCAACCAATCATGCCTTGACCATCTTTTGCCACTAGCTAATCATGCCCTGAACTACTGTATCAGTAACCATCACATTACACTGTCATCAGAGAGAGAGGGTCATTCCAAGCAAGATTCACGACAATCCTACAGGATGCTGGCACTCTGGGTGGCGGGGGTCATCCTAGAACAATCTCGCCCTACGGGTAGCAATTGTGAGATCATTTGCTATCCTGAATGTAGCAGTTTAACACAACCGACCGGTTAGCATCATCCATCTATTTGTTACCATTGCTCAATATGGACCGTGGTCAGTGATGGACGATGATGGCTGTTTATACTGGCTGTTCAATAATGGCTACTAGTAGTTTCCATCGTTAGCCATTATGTAACAACATTTTACAACCATCATGAACCACCACCCCATTATTAACCATCAATTCATGAATCAACAAAGCACTTGGTATGAAAACTTATTCCCATCACTACTCACCATTATTAACCATCATCACTCCACTATTATCACGTTACTAATCATCAATAGTTAACCATCACTAGTTCATTTAGTGTTGATGACCAACCACTAGTTGATATATTACAACCATTGATCCCACTAGTTGTTTATTACCATCAGCCACTAATTGAATCAACAAAGCACTAGTTGACTATTGATGACCAACTTATTAAGCAGCTCACAAGCGCCATCACTGATGTTTCAGAAGCCGAGGTGCGTAGCAGTTTCGGGCTGCACCAAGAAGCAAAAGCCCAGGTTGCCTCAGCGGTGTGATGCCCTGAGTGAGTTAACTTAGGTTTGTTACACATCTTAAAACCTGAGAGATGTTATTTAATCTAAATTTATCTTAGGTTTTTTAGCTGTGTAAAAAAAAACTGATAGAACTGTGAGTGATTTATATTCACTGATCACAAATAGAACTATAGTCACTTCATGTAAGTGAGGTAACAAACTTAGAGCTACGAATAATCTATTGCTACTTCATTGTTGATTAACGGTTCATAGTGGTTGATCAAAGCCCCTAATAAGCCACATGTTAGCTTATAACTAGGGTAACTAACAGGCGAATGGTGGATATAACTAGCTCGTTAAATCACCCTTTATATAAACCAGCTACGGTTGAAAAACGGCCCTACATCGTACTGCCTGTCATCTCTTGTGCCCGTCGATTCATTGTGGCCCTCTGAACGGTCGATGTATAACTAGTCAATGGTGAATGGCTGAGCATGGCTACGCTCATAAATCATATTAAATAATTTATGATTTCCTTAGGAAGGGACAACTAAACAATGACATACGATGACCAACTGTTCATGGCTCGTTCACACCACTCTGCTAGTGCTCTGCCGCTGATTTACTGGTGGCTGAAATCCCTCCTGCTGCGTAGGAAGTTTCAGCAGTCATTAGACCATGTTGTGGTTGGCTTCAAAGAACCATTTCTATCACGAAAAAACAAGTTCTTGGACACTATGCCCTTTGCTCTTGTACTTTTGCTCTTGGACGCATATTGGAAAAAGCGGTGAGGGAAAGCAGTGACCAAAATACATAGCAAACATATTTGATGAAGTCGTCGGAATGAATCGTGAGTTACAATAGTTACAATAGACTTACAAAGTGTTGCCATGATGATGGAATAGCACATGTTTTTGCCAAGCCTCATTTAGTTTGAGCATCCTTAAGTCGAGCCTTCTTAGTGACGGTTTTGTCAAGTGTTGAAGTCATTGCTTCCCAATATTGTCACATCTGTGATGATTTTTGATTTTGTGGCAATCCGGTGACAACTTGTTTCCCTTACAACTCCCAACATGTTACTAGTTTGAACCCACCAAGTTTTTGACTGACTATCAGTATCAAGAATCATAAACCTTCCTGAGACATCAATGAAGCATGACAAACCTCCATGAAACATCATACTCTATCCATTAAGCATAGACCATCCATAAACATCCATCCACCACCCTTTTCACCACCCTCAAAAATACAACTTCCACTTCGAACAGCCACTTATCATTTCACTCTCCATGTCAACCATCCATCTCAACCATACCACTTCCAACGAAAAACCTTGGACTCTCAACTTCCTAATCCACCGCGTAGCCACTGGGCCAGCAACGGAAGCCCAGCCCTGGCAGAGCCGCAGCGCCCGAAACGTGCTGGGCTCAGCTACGACATCGGTGGTGGATTCCGATCAACTTCTGAGATCCAGTATCCAGCTGCACCGACACCTCCTGGACGTGGAGCTGAGGGTCGTAACTGGTGACAGTTACCATGGTTAGATCATGGGGATTGATAGGGGCTTGGTAGGAGTTAAGAAAGGGCTCATAGGGGTTGATAGGGGTTGATCAGGGTTGATAGGAGGTGATAAGGGTTGATAAGGGGTCAATAGGGGGTTAGTCCGGTCTACCTTATCGGGTTAAAGACGAACCAAACATGATGAGCTCTCCCAAAGAACTCACCACTGGGAAGTTCCACCCGCGCCGGGGAAGTGACTTCGTGCAGTGGGGGAAGCCATGCGACCAGCTGATGTGACGACACACCAGCGATCCCGGGTGGGCGTGGTGAAGCAGCTGCCCTGGTAGCTTCTTAGCTTTCCTTTTAGAAAGATGTAGATGGACAAATTTGTCAAATCCTTACTGGTCATGTAATTTCCCCACCCCCGTCATCTTTCGGCAATACTACCTTGATAATGTGATCGTTCATCATTCAAATCGTGTGCTTAGACCAAACGGGGGATAGAGATCGCCATCATCCCACCCGCATTGGATTTCACGAATTGAACTTCACAGCGAGTTATCCTTGCAAACCCATCGCCTAGAATGGATCTGGGCAGGTATGTATTCTCCAATTTGTGTTTGTCCAAAAGTCGAGTCTAAGATATTCTAACTAACAAACATCATCAGTCATAGTAAGGTGTATCAACCACCAACAACCGCTGTAACCAATTAATTAACATGTGTTTTATGCAAGATAAACCATTAACATTCAATATGATTGCTTTTTAATATCCGCCTATGATTATCAACTGTTGGCTGTTATTAGTTAGTACTAACCAGTACTAACTATATAACCAGTAACGATGAGCCATTCTTGACGATTACATCACCGTTATATAATCATGATTGGCTAACGACGGACTGTGAGAAACCATAATACCATCAGAAATGTTGGTTGATTATGTTGCAATGGGTTATACAGTTGTAATTATTATGAATCTGTCTAAGGGTGCTGATTCATTTTTGTTTCATAGCATTAAAATTGAAGCTAATCAACCATCATGAATTGATCATCATATTTGCCATTGATAACCATCATCATTGAAACAAATGATAAATCACCGTCGTGAAACACCAACCACCATCATTTAAACAAACACATCAAACAAAATCACCATTGTTATCCATTGTTAGCCACTAATCATGATTGTCAAGCTCAAATAACATTCTTAAACAAGAAAGGGATTGTTCATAAAGGTTGTGGGACTTAAACGGTCAGTAAATATCATTGAAAACTACATTATTATCTTATAGCCATCCTAAAATGTGTTACTTCCTAGGGCATTTTTTAAAAACCCATCGATTAACAACCAAGTATTGGCTACTTCAGTAAACAAATAGCCAACCTAAGTACCCTTAGGGCAATAATTGATAACGAATGTTCAAATTAATCAGTACCCGTAATGGCCCTAGTGATTCTTTGAGGCGCGGTATTTCTGACCCCGTCCTGTGGTGGGCTTCCAATCGTCAGTGTAGCCATCAGCGTTCCTTCTGGCCCCAGCACCTGAACCACCACAGCTTGGTGGGTTGACTGGTCAAGTTTAGGAAGGTCGGTTTTACTACGGTTTGCTTCTTATACCTTGCCAAGTGTTGTTGCTATATCTGATGGTTTTCCCGTTATTAAACCTGGCCAAGTTTGACAAGGTGGGTTTCCTGTTATTAAAGCTGGCCAAGCCTGTGCATGTGGCTTTCTCTGATAAGATATATTCTGCGGTGGCTTTGACAGCACAAAAACACCGCTTTCGCTCGGTGAATCCAGATTAACACCCAGATTCTTCATGGCGAATGAGCCATTTATGCTGGGGGTGAGTGATTGGTATCTCCAGTTCGCCATACCCCCAAGCTACAGGCGGGCTGTCCTAATGGCTATGAAATTGGATGGTTGGTGATTAGAAACCACCATTGAAATGGACAACCCCATAGAGTTATTTAACCAATAATTGTTAGTGAGATGTTAGTGAGTATCCCTTCTTATCAAGCATTATAGATGGAGCTGCATATGCTCTAAAAACTTCATAAAACCCCCATAAAACACCATAAATCGGTCATAGTTGCGGTTACTATCAATTACCCTTCATAACCCCGGGTCATTCATAAAAGGCCTCCCCAACAAAAATGTTGGTTTCCTACTAACATGGTGCCCCTGGTCAGCAAAAGCTGCTTGACAATAGTTGCTTAATCAGTCGTATCTATCATTTGCATCGCAAGCAAAATGATTAAACAGGTAGTCTGATCATAAATTGCTTGAATGTTGCTAACAAATAACGATGTAAATGTACATAGCTGGATACACAATCTAATTAATTTACACTCAATTCATAGTTGTTAATCAATAGTCACTAGCTGCTTAAGAACTGACTAGTCTCTAGTAGTTACAAGCTGCTTACATGGCGATTCCACCTCCACCGAAGCATCATCTCATGCGGCCCGTTTCCACGGCTGCATCCCTTCCGTCCCGCCATGGTGTCCCAACCTGTCCAGGAAGACCCCTGAGTTCCATCGCAGACAGCGACGCAGTTTCAGGTTCCAGCGACGCAAAGTCGGGCAGACCTCGCTATTGCTGGATGGGCAGCTGGAGGTATGACTGGGATTCGGTGCCTTATAAGGTAGCTGGATTAACCCATGTAACCATGGCGAGTTACCCTGCTGCTAGCTGACTAACTGGGAACATCCAAGTACTGTTGGATGGGTCGGTTCATGATTGCTTGGTTACTTAGTACCAGTATGATTGGGGAATGATTGGTGAAAATGGGTCGAGTAAGGATGATTGATGATGGTTAATGCTTATTAATAATGTTGCGTAATGATGGTCAACGATGAACATCAATGAGTAATGAACCATGATGAACCAGAATGGGTTGAACCATGTTGGATGGGTGACCACGGTTCTAGTGATGAACCTCGATGGTGACCACTACCACATGATCATTATGAAAGTTGTTGATCACTAAGCTGGTTCATGATGTTGGATCACCGGGGATAAGAAACAATCACCAACAACAGCTGTTGGAATTGACAAGCACATGATGTACCCATATTGTCTCCCAATTCATGGCTGTGATTGTTGGTCATCATCCCCTACGATTAAGCATGGACCAGCTACTTAAGCATGGTTTTCCCTACTCTAAAAAAATGTTATGAACTTGCATGGTGCTCCAAATGCCACCATGGTTGGACAAATTAAACTGGTGACGCTTCGTAGGATGATCCAACAGTTCATCAACCAATCCGTGCACACCAAAGGTCGCAGTGGAGCCCATTGAGAATCGGACAATCAATCAAAAACTCGGTCAAGATGGGACCCCGCGGCCATTGGCAACCAGTCCCAAACCATGACGAATCAGTGTCAAGCAAGATTGATGATATTAACCCTTAGTCAACTGTGTCTTAAGAAATGCAATTCATGTTGAACCATTGAGTTCAACATATTAACCATTCGGTGACCTTCAATTGACCGCAGTTCTCAATTACCCATCATGAATCGGCATTCATCAAGAGCATTATCTATTCTTAATTCACCACTATGATCACTGCGAACCAGAACCGACCCTTGTTGTTGACTCTGACAGTTGATTACCGCTAACCACCAACCAATACAGCTTTGGTTTCACAAGTGTCTTCCTCATGTGATTTGCTCTTTTCAAGCACCTACCAGGCACCAGTTTACAAATGAACCAATTCACTTGCGAACCAGGAACCACATTTCAAGGACAAGTTGAGAGAGCCAATGAATGTTACATAAATTCACCGGGTAGCCCCATACGGCCGTGGGTCAGTTCACCCTGTACCCCTGGTTCCACCATCATTCACGGCCTTTTATTAAGTTACTATCCCCCATCATCCATGGTTAATATTGATCCAGCTCGCCATATAGTTGGTATACGTCCCCTATAACTGTTGGTGACCTCATCCCCTATCATCGATCATTAACCGGCCATTTAACAGCGCCAGGTTGGATACAACGGGTGTTTAGCGGCTCCTGGCGCAGCGCCCCGCCTGCATTGGAAGCAACGGCAGTGCCCGCCCAGTTGGCTCGGCAACCGTCTGCTGGGCCCAGCACGATCCTGTGCGGTACCGGTGCTGGGCAGTCCTGTTGTGGTCCTGTTGACCATGGTTGGCCGTGATGATTAATGGTAACAATTTTGATGATACTACTTGCTATTAATGGCTATTTGGCTTCATGATGGCTAACCATGGATCTTGATGGTAGCGAGTGATATCTAGTTTGAAGGGTTAATTGACGGTGAAGTGAAAGATGACAAGAAAGCCAAAGAAATGTGATGAATAATGATGGATACTACTTGCTGCTTCATGGTTGCTAGTCATGGATCATGATAGCGAGTGATTCTTGATCTGATGGTTAATTGATGGTTAATGATGACTAGCCAAATGACTGTTTCTCAAGCCAGTGTGGGGTATCCAAAAATGATTGGTTTATTGTTTAAAATGATTATTCATGGATGATTTGGCGGATGCCCTATTTTGAGAAACCACCAACTAACCATAGTGATGAATACTACTTGCTATTGATGATCATTTGGTTCATGAGGGCTGATCATTTATCACCATGATAGGAAGTGACGTTTTATTTGAAGATTCATTGATGCTTAATGGATTGTTGAATGACTATCATCAGCTTAGTGATGATTGATCATGGTGTGTCATGATGATGGTTTCATTGCTTGATGATGCATCATACTGCCAAGATTTCTTAGTTCTTGGATTGGTTGGAGCATTTTGTGGGGAGGTGAAAAATGGCAATGCAACAGCTATGCCTTCGAACAACGTTGAGCGTTTATATGGTTGTGTTGTATTTAGTGTCATAGGTTGCAGCTCAGCAACCCTCAACATCAGCAGTGGATGGTCAGAACGCTTCCAGCGTTTCCTACCAAATCGTTACATCCACCTTATCATTTCACAACTGTTATATAGGAAGTATGTAGATGGAAGTATCATATTAACATAACAAGGTTCTGGTTGAACTCATATCTTCGCGGTGGAATGAATCCGGGACCCAGCTGTTCTATGCCAATGTGATTTTATAGCTGTGGCAAATTATGCAACCCTTCCTTTGTGATCGTTATGATCCTTTCATGTTGGTTCCAGATCGTACCTTGGCCCCCCAAAACCATCATTTTGATAGGTATTAACTCATATGTTGGAGGGTAAAAGCCAACCTTTGGTAGGGCTTTAGGGGCTCATGGTACCTCAGGGTTCTTGGGGAACCCTGCTAGCTTACTATCGAACATAAAGCCTGGCGGAACCAACAACCACCACATACAATGATGGAGGGGGCCGATTTCGTATATACTTTGTGGTTTCAACCCTTGTGAGAAATATCAAGCAACCAACCATTTGTCAATTATTCCGAGAGAAAACAAAAAATGTCAATCAAACCACCAACCAGGTATGATTTCATCACTTTGGGCTGACAAAACGGCCCCTCGCTCACCGCATGCCAAGACTCAAGCTGGGCGCGTCCAAATCACTGGTGTCCTTGGTGGACTGCTGCAGCTGTCGCTCCCCAAGACGTGGAGATGTGTTGAGCTCATGGTTCATATGTGGGGTTCTCAAGCCAGGAATTGGGACTTTCAAAGTTATGACCATGGTCATGTGGAGGCTCATCGATCTATGGAGGTACGCTGGTCTGAGTCCCCTCAGGGTGACAGATAGAGATGAAAACAATTCATCATTTGTACCAATACTACAATGAAGAACCCCGTGGTGGTGAAGCATATTGTGTGGGGTACCTTGCTGTGTGCAATTGTTGATCCTCAACGAGTCTTACTTAATCATTATTAATGAAGGTTTACAAATGGCAATAGTAGAAAATTGGCATAAGTTGGCCCATGAAGCCACCTAACAACACCAAAATAGACATGATTCTGGTCATAACTCATCTGCACATATAAACAAATATAACGAAACCATTAACATACACCTCGGAGTAAACAAATACCAGTCAGTCAAAGAATTCAAAAAAAAACATGCTTCCCTGTTGGTCCCTCTATGATCATCACCAGCCCCAGCTCCCACCGTTGCGGCGCTTCCGCCCTGCCGCCACGGTGCGTAGAGCAGCGCCTTGCCCCAGTTGAAAGCGCTGCCGAAGACGAAGGATCCACTGCTGGGGGACCAACTGATGGCCATGCGCCGCGAACAGGGCGCGGTCTCGTAGAAGAAACTGCTCTTGGAGACCTGGAGACCTTGGGGATGGCGAGTCTTGGGGGGTTAACCGGCAGGGTGAATGGTTGGTGAACCATGGAGTGGTGAATGGTTGATGGTTGAGGATGATCGGTTATAAGTTATACTGGTTAAGCTGCAAGAACAAGAGGGAATAGAATGGTTGATGATTTATACCAGTAAGCTGCTTCACTGCCCAACCAACCATCGTGGGGCAGCTATGGTGGTCTTGTTGCACCCGAACCAGAAGCCAAAAGCAGCAGCAAGGGTTGCTGAAGAGCAGACCAATCACCAGCAAATCATACTGGTTTCTATCTGGCAGTCATCCCTGGCATGGTTGCACAAGAAATGCAATTTTATTCGTAAACCAGCCATAAAGGGCCGATTTTCCACGCAAACAGGTTAGCTTACCGGAGTCTAAGATCAACAAACCATTTTGTTGATGGCCCAAGATCATTAGCAACAATCAGTAGTTCATGAGTTGAGTTGATGATCCATGCTTGGCGACAACCAACAATCAACCAGGAAGCTTTTGATCATGAATATTGGCCACTAGCCAATGTTGGTTGTTCATTGTTAGTTGTTACAACTATTCACTGCCTTTGTTAATTGCTCATGATCAAATCATTGTCCACCGTTGTTAAGTGCAATAAAATTCACCACCTGTGTTAGGCTTTATAATCATTCGCCATACAGCCATACAATAAATCGATCATACAAATCATGAAGGTGTGTCCAAAAGTGACATACCCCTCTAGCTGGTTGGTTTTCCCATTCATAATTAATATTGTATGGTCAGTAGGTACCGCCATTCCATGGTTTTAGCAATGACTGGAAAACAATAGTGCGTACTGATGTTCAATGCTGAGCATGCTGTGAGCTATAATGGTCGACGACGGCAAATGATGGTATACAATGATTGTACAAGAGGGTAAGACCTAGCAAGATCAGTCACCTTTGGGGGATTAGCCACCAGGTGGAATGTGACTGCCAATACCCTGGTACCCCGGTGAACATCCCATGAATGACTAATCTAGTCTAGTCCTTGTCGGGGCATTCACCTACCCCCTTTGGGTTGGCTACTATTGACCGGCAGCCACATTGCAAGCTAAAATCATGGATTAACAAATAAATGCCTCATATTTCCGCTGCTGTTGGTGAAGCAAGACCAGCAATCATCCCTTGCCCGCGATACCAATCACCAGTTTTTCATCTGAGAAAGTACTCATGCTACCCTTCTCCAAGCATAAAATGATCTTGCTTACCGTATCAGTATACCATTGTGAGTTCCTGCAAAAACAACACCTGGTCTCTGTTGTTGGTGTTAAGCATGTTGGTGATTGATGGCTAAGCCAGCCAAGCAAGCAACCAACCCACCTAACAACCAACCAAGCGACCAACCAATCAAGCAACGAAGCACCCACCCCACCCACCAGCCGTTTCATGGTGCCACCATCTACATGGACCGCTTGTCGCCAGGACACTGCTCCCTGGACCCAGCTGGACCGAAAAATCTTCCTGAGCAAAACGACCGTCCGTGGTCGAACGGTGGTGGCATGGTGGAGTGGTAATGCGCTGAAGCGATTGTTGACCAATGGTGTTTCACCTCAATGGATAACAATGGTGAATGGTGAATGGATGTGAATGATGAATGGATGCGAATGGTTCATTCACTCAACTATTACTTAACCGATGCTTGAATGGTTAATTAGTGGTTCATTCGGATGGTTTGCTGCGTGGTTGTTTGGCTGGCTTATCCATGAATCACCAGCAAGAATAGTAGCATATCGCCAACAATAGGGATTTACAAACTATCACTGCCTGGGTGGTTGGTTGCTTGGTCGGGAGTGCTGGCGACTCCGTAAGATTTAATTGGTTGTTGAAGAAACCGTTTGCGTAGCTGAGGTTCACCGGAATTTGTCTGTTGTGGTGGTTGCTGTTGTTGAAGCTGTCTTGGGAACACACACACACACAAACTGTCAAGGTTGGAAAAATAAGAAATTCACTCTATCCATGTTGGAAGTATAAGCACTTGTTACAGCCAGCCAACCAGCCCACAAATCAACCAGTCATGCTTACTCTGCACTATTGTTGGTACATTATATCCATGCCGTAGTTTGCCTCATGTCCATGAACTATTTTTGTTACTGGCCATTTCCCGACATTAACCAACCAATTCGTCATATGAGCTACATCCCCGTTAAATTTATTTTCTATGTTTCGTAGCTGTATCCCTGTTAGAAACCCAACAGTTAGCAACAATTCACCGACATTAGTGAAGACCAATCAACATTCACAAAGCAATTTTGCTTCTCAATAATTGCTATGAACCATCTATTCAATCAACATTCACCAGAATAAACTAGTTCAACAACCACCTACTGCCGTTATCCAACCAACCTTCACAAAACAATCTTTGTGTCTTAATGGTTAGTCTACTAAGCCATCTATTCAACCAACCTTGACCACCTAGGTATTCAAGTCTGACCAACCTCAATCATCTAAACCATCCAACTCACCATCAACTGAACCCACCTGAACCAACGCACCCCACACGTCACACAACGCCCTGCCCCACGTGACGCCGTGCTCCCACCCAGCGTCGAGGTGTTTCAGCGCGCAGGTGGCTGCAGCGCGGGTCACGGTGAGCTGCGAGACGTGGCTGGGCCGAAGATTCGACAGAAAAGGGCCCCAAATGGAGCTGCACCTGGGGAGCTGAGGGTGAGCTGAGGTGAGGTGAGGTGAGGGTGGTGAGGCGGGTGGCAGCATGGTGAAGTTGGAGGTGGTTGGTGGAAGGTGGGTGGTGAAGGTGTTGGTGAAGGTGGCTGATAGATGAAGCTGGTTGATGGTTGAGAATGGATGAGAATGGATGATCTTGGCGCACACGTCATGGTTGATATTGGGTAAACATGGATGTTCATGGATGATTGACTGCTGAATGACAAATGATGATGAGGATATTTGGGGTTAGGCTAGTCATGAGTGATCCTGGATGGTTGGGGATGATGACAGCCGGCGAATTTGCCCACTGAGAAGCGATAAGGATGGGATCAACAACTGCTGATAGCTGGTCAAACACTGGTTCATGAGCTGGTTCATGCGGTTTGACATGTTCCCTGTCCGAATTTTGGAGATGACTGTGGGTCATATCCCAACTTGAAGCGAAGGCTCCTCTCATGCTGAAATTGAGATACCAATCAGTGTTTGGGATGATGACGATTGTGATGATGATGATGATGATGATGATGATGATGATGATGATAATTTTCAACACAAATTGTGGCCAAACATTCCTACATGGGGAGGGCCGCCCAGCTCATTTTTTTAGATAAACTAGAGTATGCTCTGGCAGATTTGGTCGTTAGCTAAGTTGTATGACTACCTTGGAGGCATCTGAACTTATCATAAGTCGAGTTGAGTCCACCAAAAGGTTGAACTTGGCGGTTATTTCGAGCTAGGTGCACCATGTACCAAGAACTGCGCATGGTTGCCCGAAGTTGGTAAATCCACAAGAATTTGGACTTACCCACTGATATGTTCGCCAAACTTCGCTCCGTACGACCCCGGACCTCAAATGTTGTCTTCCTTGGTTATTTGATTCGCCATTTAAGAACAGAGATATAGAATCAGCGGTGGGTGCACTACTAATGTTCACCAACAAATCGCTAAGATAGCTGATAAAATTGGACTTCATCTCTTAAAGAATAATGATATAAAATCGCCATTATGTACCATACCTGGCAGTTTCCCTAGTGATGTTCCCAAGTTCGCTAGAATAGTTCATTCTTTGTTGTTATCATGTTGTTATCCTCATGACCATCTCCTAACAAAGTCACCAATGGCTCTAATTAGCTGACATTAGCTACAATAGTTACCCTAGTGATGTTCATATCAAGCACGAGGGTAACTATTATAGCTACTCATGAGTGATCCAATGATGGTTGATGGTTACCCAACATCCTTCCCAAACAGCCCTTGGTGATGTCCCCCAACTTTGCAAAAATCATTCTCATGTTCATTCTTTGCTAATATCCAACATAAATATGGTGGCGTTTTAAAAAGGGGGGTACCTCACAGAAATATACCCACCATTTTTTTGGTACCCAAACTCACTTGAGAAAAATCATATCCCTCATAAATTAGCTGGTTGGTGCTTAGTTTCAACCCCTATGAAGAATATTAATCAACCAACCAATTGTTAACAACTACTAGAAAAGTAAAAAACATGTTTAAAACCACCAACCAGTAGCTGTTGAACCATTCTTGTTGGTGATGATCATCCCTTATTATTAGCCAATATTCATGGTTATACACCCTATATAACCACCGTAACCAACCAGTTAGTAAATCAACCAACCAATTGAAAAACCCACCAATTGTTAATAACTACTAGGGAAGTAAATAAAAATGTGAATCAAACCACCAACCACTTAGCTCCTGCTGGCCACTCTTAACAGCCCTTCACCACCGTTGCATCACCCTTCACCAACGCCCAAGGGGCGTCTCATCCGCCAGGATCTTCTTGTGGATCTGCTGCAGCACTGCGTCCAAGACGTCAAATGGCAGCAGCAGCCCTGGGGTGCCCGTGTCGGTATACACAGCGCCTGCCCTGGCGCCGCGGGGGAGCTGTGAATGGTGATTTTTGACATGTTCTGTTGAAATTGATATAGTTGTTTATTCAGTTGTGATTTCCAATGTTTTTTGTTGAAATTGATCTAGTTGTTCATCAAGTTGTGACATTTTGGTGGCACAATCTAGGTGCTAAATGTAGTAAGTTCATTATGCTCAATGTAACTTTGGTAAATATGAGAATCAAAAATGATTAATAGTCAACAATCGTCGCAGCAGGCGCTATGTCATGACTATCAAAGGTTGGACTTGATGATTACCATGATTACCATGATGGACTTGATGATGATGGACATTACAATGAATTGATGATTACCATGATGGACTTGATGGTTTCACAGCTGGCAGGTGCTGTTTAGCATCATGAATAGCACGGTTAAACAGGACTATGCATTAACAAATACTATCATGATTAAACAAAGTTTGACACATATTGAGAATGGGTAGAGGCTGGTTCCTCATCAAGTGATGAATCTTAAGGGGTACACACGGTAGGTGATGAATAGTGTCAAAAACTTGTGTTCATGATGATGTTTGATACTGCAGCCGCAGGCTCAATAATGATGGAAAATCTGACGTCTTGTCAATGGATGATGGTGAATCAGGGTTGGTAGCCAAGGTTGATAATGCCGAATCATAGTGGATCATATTTTCTACCTGGTTTATCATCGCATTCAGGAACTGTTGAAATACCTATGGCAAATGAAAGTAACCAGCTCCATGGTTACTTAGTGACATGCATGTCAACCATGCTGCAACCAGTTTCGTAACCAGTCCACTAACCAGTCAAGAGGTTACAAGTGGTGAAGTAGCCGTGGTTTCATATCCTGTATAAATTTCCAATGGCTGATAACCATGGATTGACCACTGGCCATGGGATGATCATCCTAGATACGTACTGGCTAGTCATGTTTCATGAATTTCATTTTTGACTAATCTTGGTCAATTGGTAATATCTAGCTTGCTACTTATCTTGGTTCATTAGCAATTAGCCAAGATCAGGTTAGAAGCTAGTATGATAGCTTGGTAGGGTTCATTGGCAGCTGGTATTATAGTTGCGATGTTTTTGCGGTCCTGTGCGACTGGCCATTCTGGGTGTGCTGGAGGTATCAGCCCAAAAACCCTAAGAGCATAAACACAAAGGCTCTGAACCTATAACATAAACCATAAGCGTAATTCATAAACACATCAGCCCTAAAACCATGAATCTGCAATAAAAAACACGATGCAACCCACGAACCCGAATGCTCACACTCTTTGAGAGACACTGGTTGTAAGACACTCTTTGTGGGACACGCTTGGTGAGACATTGTTTGTAAGACACTCTTTGTGGGCCACTTTTTGTAAGACACTCTTTGGGAAACCCTCTTTGCAAGAGCCTTTTGGTGGGACACTCTTGGTGGGAAACTCTCGGTGAGACGGTCTTTGTTTGACACTTTTGGTGAGACACACTTTGTAAGATGCTCTTGGTGAGATACTCATGGTGAAACACTCTTGGTGAGACACGCTTTGTGAGACACTCTTGGTGGGACACTCTTTGTGGGACACCAGTGGTGAGACACTCTTGGTGAGACACTCTTTGCGGGAGACTCTTGGTGGGAGGCACCCTTGGCGCCACACTCTCGGTTGGACACTCTTTGCAAAAACTCTTGGTGAGACACTCTTCGTGAGACAAACTTTGTGGGATACTCTTGGTGAAACACTTTTGGTAAAAAAAACCTTTGGTGAGACACTCTTTGTTGGGCATTTTTGGCGAGACACTCTTGGTGAGACACTCTTGGTGAGACACTCTTTGCGGGACACTCTTGGCGAAACACTTTTTGAAAAACACTTTTGGTGAGACACCACACCACACCACACCACAACATACCTACACACCAACTCGCCACACCACACCAACACACCACCACACCACCACACCACACCAACACACCACACCACACCACACCACACCACACCACACCACACCACCCCACACCACACCACACCACACCACACCACCCCACACCACACCACACCACACCACACCACCCCACACCACACCACACCACACCACACCACCCCACACCACACCACACCACACCACACCACCCCACACCACACCACACCACACCACACCACCCCACACCACACCACACCACACCACACCACCCCACACCACACCACACCACACCACACCACCCCACACCACACCACACCACACCACACCACCCCACACCACACCACACCACACCACACCACCCCACACCACACCACACCACACCACACCACCCCACACCACACCACACCACACCACACCACCCCACACCACACCACACCACACCACACCACCCCACACCACACCACACCACACCACACCACCCCACACCACACCACACCACACCACACCACCCCACACCACACCACACCACACCACACCACCCCACACCACACCACACCACACCACACCACCCCACACCACACCACACCACACCACACCACCCCACACCACACCACACCACACCACACCACCCCACACCACACCACACCACACCACACCACCCCACACCACACCACACCACACCACACCACACCAACACACCACACTCTTGCAGGACATTCTTAATCAGACACTCTTGGTGGGAGACTGTTGGTGAGACACTTTTGGTGAGACACTCTTTGTAAACACTTCTGGCGAAACACTCTTGGTGAGACACTCTTGGTGAAACAGGCTTGGTGAGACCCAGCATTGCAAAACACCGTAGCAGGAGCGCACAAAGTGGAGAGACATTTTTGGTGAGACACGCATGGTGAGACCCAGCATTGCAAAACACAATAGCAGGAGCGCACAAAGACTAACAACAAGTGACTCTGACGAAGCAATTGCAATGCGCGGAGCTGTCCCAGCATTGTGACACAAAATAGCAGGAGCGCACAGAGAGTAGCAGGACATCATGTTCACGCAACAATTCCAATGCGCGGAACGTCTCAGCGCTGCAAAACACCATGGCAGGAGCACAGAGACAATGACCAAAAGTCACTCTGACGCAGCAATTTCAATGCACGGAGAATTCTCAGCTGCGAGGGAAAATCGTCTTGACACAGCAATTCTAATGCGTTTCGCCCGCCTGGCCTGGCACGAAAAACCAAACAATGCCAAAACAGCTTGAGACAACAATTCCATTGCGATTTGAAAGCCAGGAAACAAAATGGAAGCCGGAAAACAAACATGTTTTGAGCATGTCGAGGCACGCCCCGCAGTGCGAAGAGCGAAAAAAGCAAGACAAAAAGCAACACGACGAAAACACTTTTGAGATTTAAAATGCAGAGAACGAGACAAGTGACACGTCAATGAGTGCCACTTGCAGCCATGCCACTGCGACTCCCGAGAAAGAACACGCTTCAAAGCAACGTTTGCACACGCCTCACAGTGCGGAGCACGATTCCAGAAGCAAAAAAGTCATTGCGCTTGCCACGAAATTCGCACGCGCCAAAAGTGCCACGCCTGCCACTGTTTTTGCATGTGGCACACACCTGACGCCTCCGCGCCAATGCATTTTGCGAAAAATCACAGCATCAACACGAACAAAGCTCTGCGCCTGCCAGGACACATGCATTCACGCAAATGAAGGACGCGCAGAATCTTTTGCGCCTGACATACAAAGTCCACATTGGACACGTCATGATTTATCCCTGGGGGCATGGTTAATCATGATTCATGGTAGTGGTTGATAATAGTTGTTGGTCTATCACGTGTTCACGATGGCTCTTACGCAAACCACTCTTAACCATCATGAGTAGCTAATGGTTCATAATGGTAGTCTATTGGCAACTATGCACCACTGTCAAATCAATGGGTTGTAAGTCCTAACCCTCAGACAAATAGATAGATAGATAATGAGATAAATAGATAGATAGATAAGTAGATAGGTAGATAGATCGATAGATTAGTAGATGGATAGATAAATAAAAAGATAAATAGAGAGAGAGAGAGATAGATGAGTAGATAGATAGATGAGTAGATAAATAGATAGATAGATAGATAGATAGATAGGTAGATAGATAGATGATAAGTAGATAGGTAGGGAGATAGATAGATGGATAGATAGATAGAAAGAGGCAGATAGAGATAGATAGAAAGAAAGATGGATAGAGATAGAAAGATAGAAAGATAGATAGAAAGAAAAAAAGATAGGTAGATAGAAAGATAGATAGAAAGAAAAACAGATAGGTAGATAGAAAGAAAGAAAGATAGATAGATGAGTAGATAGGTAGATAGATAGATAGATGAGTAGATAGGTAGATAGATAGATAGATGAGTAGATAGGTAGATAGATAGATAGATGAGTAGATAGGTAGATAGATAGATAGATGAGTAGATAGCTAGAAAAAAGAGATAGATAGATAGAGATAGATAGGGATAGATAAAGATAGATAGGTAGGCAAATAAAAAGAGATAGATAGATAGATAGATAGATAGATAGATAGATAGATAGGTAGGTAGGTAGATAGATAGAGATAGACACAGAGAGAAAGATAGATAGATAGATAGATAGATAGATAGATAGATAGATAGGTAGGTAGGTAGATAGATAGAGATAGACACAGAGAGAAAGATAGATAGATAGATAGATAGATAGATAGATAGATAGATAGATAGATAGATAGAAAGAAAGATAGATAGATAGATAGGTAGATAGGTAGATAGAGAGGTAAATAGATATAAATATAGAGGTAAATATATAGATATAGACAGATGGAACGATAAAACCATTATTCACAACCATAATAATCCAATCATCCAAAAATTCAACTCCACCCAGTATCCGGGTCCCGTCTCCACAGGTTTAGTGGCAAGCTGCTGACATCTTCGGAAAAGCACGGCAAATGGCACAAAGCAGCTTCACCCGTTTCCGCGTGGCGCTGCTTTTTTCACAGTGCCAACAATGCTGTGACAAGTCCCGCGACCTCAGAGAAATTGTATATTTCTTGTTGACTTATGATGGGTGCTTCGAAAACCTACTCAAAACAATCCAAAAACGATGTAGAAAAACAACCCCACTTGAATCAAACGCTCTTGGTCAACGGTGGCTGGTTTTCTCAGAAGCATGGTTCTGCATGGGTGGATACTGCTACTGATGTTTGAACCTGAGAAGAAATAAGTATATATATATATATATAGAGAGTAATGTTTGCTGATGAAGCTGCTGCTGCTGCTGATGATGATGATGATGGTGATGATGATGATGATGACGATGATGATGATGATGATGCTGATGATGATGACGATGATGATGATGACGATGATGATGATGATGACGACAATCATGATGATGATGATGATGATGATGAGGATCATGATGATGATGATGATGACGCTGCTGCTGATGATGATTACTTGATGTCACGGTTGATACGTCAAGAATCGCGGAAACACAACAGTGACCACAACCCGGCCCGGCTGCAGCCCCAGGCAAAGATCGGACACAATTGGTTTCAACTCGCTCCATTGATTTGAATCGTCGTATAGCCCCTCCGTCTGCCAGTTTTTTGGGCGGTACGTGTTCCCAAACCCAGAATGGTACGCACACATGGGGGGCTCTGAATCATTTTACAAGGGATTCTCATGGTCAATAACAAAGGCCTCGTACAGCAAATACGAGCTCACGTAACTGGCCAAGGCGGTTTCTTTGCGAGGTGCCTTGTTGTGGCTCCAGTGGGTGCACCATGGGTGAAACATTTGAAACAGTAACATCAGAAATCCCAAAGGCTAACACCAGACTTCATGATCAATCTCGACTGGATATGCTTTGGGTCTTCTTTCTGCCATTTCATATTCACCACGATCTAAATTCTCAAAAATGGCCTGTGTTTGTTGACCTTTTTCGTCCATGTTTTTGACATGCCATTGTTGCCGACAACACCATAGGTGGGGGCGAGCTGCCTCGTGGGCACGTGAAATGACCTAGGCAGCTTAGGGCTATTTCATTGGGGGGTTGGTATCATTCAGCAATGGAATAGGTTTGTCCAAAAATGGGAAACCCCCAAGGTAACTGGTGGTTTCCCTATTCATATTGGTTTTGAACTTGGATGGTCGGCAGATACCACCATTCATGGACAAAGCCATGTGGGTAATACTTGGTAGAACAGTACCTCAGAACGGCTTCAATTTCGTATTTAAACTTCTACTACGAAAAATAAAAGGTCCGTGTGGAATTACTTACCCTTGATGATACACAACTTCCTTTAGCACCGGTTGTATCAGTAACCCTAATATTGCAATTGGTCACTTTCTTCTTGGTTCCCAATGACATTTTGGGACAACTAAACCACCGCGGCAAGCTGAAGAATACCTGTCGCAAGACAGGCGGAAGCGGAAAATCACGAAGAAATAAATGTAGCCATGGCTGACTTCGACAATATCAGCCATTTGGATGACCCAACTGCCCACACTGCCCTGCATAGGTGCATGCCAAGTACCTTTTGCATCCCCAAGCAATTTCCCATGGTCAGCGTTTTTGGCTCACGAAACTGACAAACCGCAGATTTGTTCTTGAGCCTTGTTTCGGCAGGGTTGCAAACTCATTCTCTGTCAACCGTTGTATAGCCCGGCTGCCTATGATAATAGCTAGCATGATCAATAACTGTTGGTTTCCGTTAGCACGTAAACAACTCTAGTATACTATTAGTCATACAAACCGGTGTATCAGCTGAGTTCAGTATACCGTGGTAATATTGCCAGGTTCATTAGCCAGGGTAATGATCAAATCCCACAAAATAATTACTATACTTATCGGCCATCAAATAAACAAGTAGTTACCCATCAAGTATTTATGATTTTAACACAAATACTCCACTTCGAGTGGTCCCCACCATCACATACCAGTCTGGCATATTTTCTGACATATTCTGAAGATCTTTCCGGCATGCCATCTGGCACACATACTGGCGTTCTATCTGTCTGAGTCATATCTTTTTTGTGTTTTATCTGGCAAACTTACTGGCGTTGTATCTGACAGATCTTCTGATGTTCTTTCTGGCATGAATGCTGCCGTTCCATCTGACATGTCTTCTGACACTCCATCTGACATATCTTCTGAAGTTCTATCTGCCATATCTTCTGGCATTGTTTATGACATCACATTCAATCTCTGTTCGGGTCCAGCACAGCCCACTGGGATCGGACCCTCACTGTCCGGGTTCAGTAGAGCCCGCTGGGATCAGATACTCGCTGTTCAGGTCCGGCAAGGCTAAGCTCGGAAATGGTGATGACGAGAAGCACGAGAGGAGAAGGCGGAGGAGACAACTGTGATAAAATCTAGCAATCCTCACCTGGCAGGTGGGCAACAACCATGCTTTGCAGGTCACGCAAAGCCACGCAAAATGACTACCTCCACACGCTTCCCCCAATGGTACGGGCCTTACAGCCCTACCGCGAACGGTTGCGGAGGGTTGCGGACGGTTGCGAACACAGACGCAACGTCGAGCGAACACGTCTCCACCCCCAGACCCCCAATATGAAACGAGAACCCGTGCTACGCATTCAGGAAAAAAAAGTAGGCGTAACACTTAAAAACATGTAGACCAAACAACTTCGAAACCATAAACCCTCAACCCCTACACCATAAATCCTTATACCATCAACCCTAAAGCCACAAACCTATGAATTTAAAAACTGGAAGCAATAAATCTTCGATCCTAAAACCAGAGATCCTAACACCATCAACCCTAAAACCATAAACCCTATAGGCCCATCAACCCTCAAACCATGAGCCTAAAACATAAATCCTAAAACATGAAATCATAAACTCGTAGACCCCAAACCCATCAACCCTAAAACCATCAATTGGTTGCCGTCGAAATTTCAAAATCACAATTTTTACCCGAGTTTTTGACACCTGACCTTCGTTTCATGCGACAAGGTCGCAGTCGGCACGGGAAAAATCAATGCCCAACCAAAGAAAAATGAAGGATAGCAGCCCCCAGGCCAAAAATAATTGTAAACGAAAAAATGCAAAAAAAAACGCACCCGTGTTGTAGTCATAGCTACTCATCATCAATACTGACTATTTTTGGCTACTTGTAGTTGGGGATGCTTCGTCAGGCTGGCAATGGCTATTAAAATTAATACTACTTGATAATGTTTTTCTAATGGTTCAAAACTACCACTTACTGAGCGTACAACCATGATTGACCATGATCCAAGACCACGATGAATCATTACTAAGCAACCAATGTTTTCCATGATTAACCAATCTGGGTGACTTTTGGATCCATTCATAAAAGTTTAACTTTTACTGGCCATATGGTAAATCAATCATATCCCAAAAGAAATACACAAAATTGCATACCAACCACCTAATTTGAATATGCTTTTTAGTGGTTAATAGTGGTTGACAATGCCTATCAATGGTTGCATAACCTTACAAACATGGTTCATCACTGCACTCCACCACCCATAACTACCACCAATGCTCATGACCAGTCTACCAACCATAATTAATTAATACACCAGCCTACGACAAACTAGGCAAGATTCACCAAGTGGTCCAAGAAAATAGCGCTTAACCACTCATAAGTCATGACTAACCAATCACTACACACCGGTAAACTAACATGGCATTGAAAAATCACCATATTTTGTAAAGAAACCCTGGAAAACCATCAACAATTGGTGGACTTTCCAGCCAGCCATGTTAGTTTACCAGAGCACTAATGGCTGTGGGTCAGTTCACCCTTAGTCCCCCTGGTTCCCCCCATCATCAACCATTGATTTCTCTATAAAATGGTTGGTTATTATCCGCCATGAAATTGGTTGGTTAATGTTGACCCATAGCCATTTATAATCATTTATAGCTGGTATATCCCCTACTATTGGTTGGTTAATTTTGACTCATAGCCTAATGACTAGTCCAGCACTGGTCCATGTACCACACCGCAAGTCCACAACGGGACATAACAAGGGAGGCGCCTTGCAAGCTGGTTCCACTCTTGGGAGCTACGGGAGGCCACCTGGGGGCGCAACGGGGTGGCTGGGAAGCTTACGTGGCATATCGCCTTAGCAGCAAAGATGTATCCGATATGGCGAGCTGGGTCAAGCAGTCAATCAACCAACTTTCATGGGGGATAAGTTCACCAACAATAATAAGGGAAACAATGGTGAATGATAGGGAAACCAGGGGGACTAAGGGTGAACTGACCCACAGCCATATTTTCCAGCATAAGTTGCTGATAAGCATCATTTTCCATCCATTGGTGATCATTATTTGTTTTTATTGATTACTATAATCAGTGTTGCCCATTAATGTACCATGATTCTGTATTGTGAATCAGTTCATGATTGGGCATCGTAGGTTATCAGTAACCACCATGAACTATAAAATCACCTCATATATCTTCTTCGTCCGTTGAAACTGTGCACCGGCCAAAATTCGTTCAGGAAGGATCAGAACCAAAATGAGAAGCAAGTCGTAAAACCGCAAAAGGGTAGAGTTGTCAAAGAAGGACAAGATGCAAGCCGCAAAAGCGCAAAACTGCAAAACCGTTAAAAAAAACACAATGTACAGTACCAATCTGCTGATTGACCACATTTACCGTTGCCTGGATAGCAGCGAAATTTACGGATTTACCAACTCTAACATTGCCCGGAAAGCGTTCTCTCGTAAGCACCCAGACTTGCCCAGTGACAGCTTAGTAGGGACCTCTTCCACGTCGGCCGTTCCCATTCAATGGCTGAGCAACCAGAAATTGGGGGCGGCAACCAACCACTAAGGAGGTTTCATGGGAAAATCTGTGTTGGAGACACTTCTTTAAAGCACTTCTTTAAAGCACCAATTATGGGGGGGGGTTCTGGAGCATCAAACATGTCTGGGAGAATTGTGAAATATTAGCGAACACAATCGCATAGTACGCAAAAATGGACATATATGTATAAAATCTTTGGTTAACGTGCAAATACTATCAAATGTATATGTTCTGTATACCTAAATATGCATGTAAATACATATTATATGCATGTAAATACGTATATCTTATATACATGATTATAAATGTATTTACAACACATATTCACTTTCTGAGTGGCTGAACATGCCCAGCCTTTTGACTTGCTTTCTCTCAACACCTCAGCCACACTCCTGAGCCGCCCCTGCCAGGCCGCTTGTTGGCTTCCAAAAAAAATCTGCACAGTTGCACCAGCAGTCGCGGCCAGGGGAGAGTATGGATGCAAACCATCCGTCAAAGGATGCCTGAGCAAAGTTCTAGCGCAGGCATTTCCTGGCTTAGCCTACTAAGGTTGACCATGGTTGATACAAAAATTCTTTGTTTAATGATACTACTGGGTAATTGCTGGCTATCAAAAATCAATTCTTAACCATGGTGAATTACTGCTGAATGATGGCTGCTGGTGAATTGATGCGTAATAAAATATCATCTTAGAGCAAGAAGAAGATAGCAAACATTGGCATTGACCACCCACGACACTAGCAAACATAGAGATTTAAGATATCACAGTATCTTCACTGTCAGTTCATAGGGTGTAATAACTCAAGAATAAAGGCTTGGTGGCTTGTAGATTCCTTATTTTTGGTAAACAAAACAGTGGGTAGATGGTAAACCGATCCAATCCCAAAAACGCAAAACAATCTAAGAAACAGTGGCTGCAAGAAGGCCATAGCATGGCCAAAATCCAAGAACCAAAGCAACTAGTGGATCCGACCAGAGATGAGATGATTCCAATGATTCCCTCAAAGTCAGGCAGTACTGGACGTTTCATCCTTCCAAGTCTGTGTGTGGAGTCTTGTCATGTATGGCAACATCTGGCCGTGGCAACACAGTGGTATCCAAGTATAAGTTGGTCGAGATTTGGCAGTTAACTATAGCTATACCACAGCCGGTAGTCACACTTGTAAAGTAAAATCACTTGACCAACTGAGTGGTCCTTACTCTATACTTGGTGGCTTTCAGATCCTTTGCTAAAAGTCTAACTTTTAGTGGTTACATGGTAAATCCATCGATCCCCAAAAATGCTAAAAATCTGGTGGCTAAAACCGACCCAGTATAGTAAATTGAGCTAATTCAACCACCTAGGCTTGCAGCCAGGGTTTCTCTTGGATGAGTTCAACCAGGGCAATGCCCTCTTCCGGTTAACTGGGGTGTTGAATGAATTGGGATCGACAATGGACCTTTGTTGGTTCATAGGACATGGATCATTATGACGATCGTAAACTTGCCAAAGTGGAGTTGCAATGATATTTTTAAACACAGTGGAGCTAGAAGAATCCTGTTCTAGGTTTCTGATTGTTGGTCCCAAAACGCAACAATCACCAAAAATAATAATCGCTGGAAACCACAAGCATTCTGAACCACGATCAACTAATAATTATCCATCTTTGAGAAAAAACATCAAATTGGAGATCACAAACATTTCGAACCCTAACTAAACATTTTGAAACCGCACAACTATCAACAACATCCAACAAGAATAGTTATGGTCAGTTACGAACAACTAACCAAAAGTGGAACAAAAACATATGAAACTGACCAGCAAGAATGGTTCTGCAGCCATGCGCCACCTAGCCTTGGCTCATGAAACAAGACCCGATGGTCGAACGACCAGATGGCAGTGGGTCAGTAAACCCTGTACCCCTGGGTACCCTATCATTGACCATTGTTTTCCCTATGAAATTGTTGGTTATTATTGTCCCCTATGAAATTGGTTGGTTAAAGCCTTGACCCATAGACGACATACATTTCCAAGGCTCAGCGGGATTCTCATGGCATCCTCGGCGCGACGAAGGGGTTGCAACCCGGTAGGATTTGGGTACTGTTCGGTCGTCTTCGTTCAAAAATTCCGATCATTTATGCAGGGATCATCCAACAACGGTGTGGTGAAAGATTGGATGGTGGAATGCTGTTTGATTACTGGTGAATCATTGGTTTATCAACGGTTGATGAGTGGTAATTTGATTGTTGATGGTTATTTGATGGAGACTTGGCCGCAATCACTGGTTTTTGTTGTAATCCCTAACCAGTTCCAAAGTGTTTCCTTGGGCTGGCCCCGATTTCATGGGTGCCCCAGCTTCCACCGTTTGGCAAATTTGACAGGCAGCTAACCATGAAGGTTGGCTGTCACCGGGATACAACTTGATAACCCAACCTTCATGCTGATTCAAACACATAACCAATGTTTCTACGGTAAAACTCACTGCTAACTCACTGGGATTGGTGGTTATGGTTGTTCAAGCAGGTAGGACTGTATAACCGATGATGGTATTATATCTGGTCACCAACTGATGTGTCACCCACGCGTGTTGGTCAATAAGTCAGTGAAGGCATGACTATAGACGTAAATAGATAAACAAATAGGAGATTATGATCAATTATGTGTACCTCAGACTTAAATATATACATATATACACATGTATTTACAGAAGTATACTGATATCATGATATCATGTACATACCTATTTGCCAAAAAGCTTCTTTGTCACCTACTTTCCACACCTTAGCCACGGTGTCTAAGGGAGAATCGACTCCAAGATGATAATAATTAGTGGTAATCATGAACCAATGGTGAACCATCAAGTAACCATCATCAACCATAATCAACCCTGGGCTATAGCCACTAACTAACCATCAAATGCCAGTTCTCAACCACTATAACCATGACTTAATCACTAGTGAATCATTAAACCATAAACATTCACTATTGATTCGATACCAACTTGATGAGTCATGAATTCAAGGATCACTTACACAAGCATTCATGGAATATAGGTGGCTTATGGATCTCTAGATCCACTTGGATCACAGCAGCGACCATCCCCCGTCGCATTTCGGATCCGTTAGTGAATCATGAAGCATAAAGTGATTCATCATTCGCTACCTGAGTCATGAATCAACCATAATGAACCAATGGTTAACCATCAAGCTACCATGATCAACCATAATCAACCCTGGGCTATAGCCACTAACTAACCATCAAATACCAGTTATCAACCCATAGGCTATACATGAATCAACCATCAGCGACCACCGCAGCATCTTGGATCCAGGCGTCCAGTGGAATCTGCGGTCGCCCCAGAAACATCTTTCCAGCGAGTTCCGCAGTGTCGCGCTCAGCGTCGTCGACGCACAAGGTGAAGGCTCGCTGGATGTGTCCTCGATGCGCGGCGCGTGATCCGTTGAGATCGCTGGGGAAGAGATGACTTGCAATGGAAATGGTGGATTTTGTTGATTTTTCAGGCTGATGATAATGAATGATTTACTGTACAATGACTTTGATGACTATTGGTTTATTGTGCCTAACGATTGTGGTTGATGATTTTTATGAACTGATTAATGAAGGGCAACGATGACCATCAACAACTGGAATAACTATTGCAAATAGCCTTAGACAGTAGGTTGTAACATGTTGTAATCCTTATAACTTTTGAGCATGGTGAATGCAACCAGTTTTGTCTCAGTAGGGATGCAAACCAAGTAGCCATGATCTCCCTCCAAGGAGTTTAGGGAAAATTCTCCGTTCTTGAGCGGCTTTCCACGGACACCACACCCTGGAAACACGGAAACTTCGGGGACTCTCAACCCCTGCAAGTGATACCCATCCGAACCAAATATGCGTCACTGTGATAAGAAACAATGATTGACTAGCGCAAATACCGATTGGATCCACACAAATAGCATCATAATATCGAAAAGTGTGTTTCACAAAAAAAATGATAAACAAAGATCTTTTGGACATCGCCCGCCTATACAAACGATTTCGGGTAATCATTTACCAACAGTTGGTTCGGTAGCGATGGATCAAGGATAAGCAATGTTAGGGTTGACAAGGGCAGCATCTGGCAGTTGGGACGACATGGTTTAGGAAACCAAGGACATTTCGAAGGTCCCATTCTTTTGATCAGAGATTGAAAATAGAGGAAGGGTTGAAAATAAGTCTTAGCTAGGAATAGACTATAGTTAGGTCACAGGTGGTTTCAACCCCCTATCAAAAATAACTAGTTTCTGGTTGGTGGTTATTATCCCCTATATAATCCCTGTAGAACCACCAACCAATATGGTTATTCCCCGCTACATAATCTCTACATAAAACCCCCTATCAAAAAAAGTGTTTACCCCCTATGATTACCCCCTATATAAGGGTTAATCATATATGGCTTATTATATGGCTATGGGTCAAAACCCTGTACCTCTGTTCCCCCTATCATTAAGCATTCTTTTCCTTATGATTGTTGGTCATTATCCCCCATTCTTGGTTGATTAATATTGACCCGTAGCCATATTAGGTTATTCCCACCTGGTTGGTGGTTGGATCCAACCTATGGTTTATAGGGATTATTCTGGTTGGGAGTTATTCCCTGTATAATCCCTATAGAGCCTATATAATCTGCTTGGTATATATCCCTTATAATTGTTAGATTTTCATCCCCTATGGTTAACCATTAACCTGTATTAACCAGCATTAACCAGCATTAACCTGGTTGGTGCTTTGATCATAGTTCTCCCTATGGTTGGGAGTGCTCTGCTGAGCGATCTCCCCATGTGCCGCTCCAAGGGTCCCTCCCGAGCCATGGTGGACAGCAAGTCGTCATAGGCTTCCGGGCCGCAGCCACCCGTGAAACAGCCCGGCAACAAGCCCAAGACGGCGGTGTCAGCCTGCACCTTGCGGGTGGGTGAAGGGTGGGTGAAGGGTTGGTGACCATGTTGACCCTGGATGAAGCTGAATTCCATAGGTTTCCAGTGGTTGAATGTGGCGAAAGTATAAGGTTATAAGTTATAACTTTATAAGGGGATGATGACCAACAATAATGGTTAACTCCATAGTTATAGTTTTTTTCACTTGATTTTTTATTTTTTTGGGGGAGGGTTGCATTTTTATGGGAAACCAGTTGGCGAACGCAGGGGAACCCCCCTATCAATCAACCAGGGGTTTGCAAATCCAGGGTTGGCATTGATAGTGCTGATTCCTACCTGTTGATATCAAGTCTCCATTCTGTCTGAACAGCTATATCACTCTCATTAATTACCCAACATGTATTTCCGTTGATACGGGTAGGAATCATCATTCTTTGTCTAAATAGGTAGTACTATAATTCACACTAAGCTTATATTCTGAATCTTTGTCTGAATGTCAATGGTATCTCACCTAGGAACGACTGCAGAATTCTTGGTCGCCCCCCTCCCGGTGAATGGCCGCGCTTAATGAACACCAGTGACAGGCGGATTGCATCTCAAGCATGAAGCAAGTCTATCCGAAACGATCCACCATCTACCATCTAGTTGGGGCACTCCTGGTAGCTCCTGGCCTGGCTCCCCCTTTCAAGCGCCTTTAACGGAATCCCCAGGCTCCTGGCCTCGCTCCCAACCACCGGCCAGTCATGCAATCAAGACACTGATTCGAAGATATTCTGCATAGGCGTGTTGCCCATCAAATTCAAACCCACAGTTGCTGTGTCAACCACGACACCGCCAGCCTCCGATAGCGCAACGCTATGCATATGCTCAGCCATAGGTTGGCCACACCAGGTGGGGATATCCCGATGGATTGGGGAAGTGGCATCATCTGGTTGATGGTTTCAACCCTTCTGAAAAATAGTAGACAACCAGGCACTCATAAATATCGGGGGAAACAAAAGATGATTAACCCACCAACTAGCCCTTTTTGTTGCTTATCCCACATAGTTGAGCACTTGTTTAAACATAAGTGACCATGGAAAAACCGCAAGCTTATATGATTAAACATGACTAAAACCAGCACTGGTGTAGACATGAGGGGTTGCTGCGGGTGACCGTCCCCACGGTGCGTTCATCGCAGTGGGGCTGCGATCAGCAACTAGTGTTCACGCAGTGCGACCATGCTGCTTGCTCAGCTTAGATGAGACACATCTGAATGCTGCGAAAGAAAGAAAGAAAAGAATAAAACCAGCAACCACTTTGGAATGCAACCGACCGTAATAGTGACGCAACAGCGTTGATTGTTCGAGATTGGCCCCGAGCCCTTTTTCATCATGTTCCACCCAGTTAGGGAATGACATGGTCGAGGCCATCTACAACCCCTACAACCGGGGGAAGTGAGACAATGCAGGACATTGAGGGGAAAAGCAAGGCCACAAATACAAAACTATACAGTTTTTGAGATCAGAATCAAGTGATAGGCCAGGTACGCAAAGTACCAGTACTATCTTGATGATAACTGAAGTACATATGATATACTAGAATGTCATTTCGGATCATTGTAGATGCATTCGTATACATAGGATATTGAAACAAATATACCAAATATGCTAATTGTAAATCAAGCATTAAGAAATCACAAAGTGACGTTGGTTCACCCGTGCAAATACCAAACTGGTGGTAGATACAACTGTAGCCTGTCGAAAGGCCTTCGCAACCAAGCTAAAACGTTCGGGGGCCCCACATTGCAATAGTTGACGATCCGATCGCCATTAGTTTGCCACTAGCTAACCATTAGTTGACCATATGTTAACCATTCATTACCCATCAGTCAGCCGTTGGTGAACCATCAGTTAACCTTTAGAGAACCAGTACTTAACCGTGAGTGAACTTGACCATCATTCGTTGACCAGTACGTAACCATGAGCTAACTTCACCATCGGTCGACCAGAAGTAAACCAGTAGTAAGTCTTTATCCATGATTGATCAACCAACTGAACCATGATAATGAAGCTAAACTTAGTATCTCATGATGATAGTTAAACTAATGATTGGTCACCGCTCCCAACCATGACGATTCGCAACGCAAACAGCGAGACACCTGCACTCTGTCTTGGCCGAGGAAACCAATGAAATAGCTCGCCTTGGACCACGAGAACTTTTGGGTAAAATCTTTCTATAACTTGCGTACTCCAAAAATGAAACCAGCAACTAACTTATTTATTTCAAGAAAATGGAACTAAAAACAAAGCTTTTGATTTAAGATGAATATTTGAAAATTGGGTACTTAAGAAGATTTGGCAAAACAACCTGGAAGTGGAACACCCACCATTTGAAAGTGGTTTATCTAGAAAAAATGACAATTTTTAACTTCCATCTCAGCTTCCCAAACGGCAATCGAAATCAAGCGTTCCAGAAATGTGTCAAAAGTTGGGTGCTCCTGGATTGCCATGGATTGTCCACATATGCAAGGAGCACGGAAGGAACAAGCATAAAAGGGCCTGGTTCTTATTTCCAGTGTGTACGTCCAGTGAAGGCTTGTACATCACAGGTAAGATGAAAGCAATCCCTTTGCCTTATCGAATGAAATCAATCACGTTGACCACTATCATCAAATATGATCAACTGACAATTGTTACCTGTTAAAGTTAACAATATCGAGCATACTCTTGCACAATTGACCAAAAATAAAGGCATTCTTGTTCAACTGTTCTTCACCCTTTCTTCGCAGCATCAGGCATTGTCAACTCTGACTACTGAAAACAAATAATTTAAATAAATAACGTGTAAATGCTTGGCTGGCATTGACCGGTATCAACCATGGAAGTCATATCAACCATATTCCAGGTGGAACAGTCACCAAACCTATGATTGGTAGCCATTATTTCTTTGACACCTATTGAACTCCTTGGTGATTTCAACCCCTATGAAAAAACATGATCAACTTACCATCCCTAAATGATGGGAAACATGTGGAAAAAAACAATATCCAACACCACCCACTAGTAGTGGTTAAATCATTATTGTTGGCTATCGTCCTCTTTTACTAATCATTGCTGAGCGTGACTAACAACTATCAACCTATTATTTCCAGAGATAAGATTTCAAACAAATTATAGAGCAACCAATTCAGCAACAGCTCACAAGCTATGCCATGGCGTTGCCACGCCAAATGCAACGGTACCATCGCGCCATCAGGCAGCCCGTTACCATCTGTGAAGTCACCAGACTTTCATCGCCATAGCCCTGCCAGTAGAGCCGATTGTCCAGCACAGTAAGTCGACCTGAAGGCTTGGCTTCAGCTGATCTGGCTGATTTGAATGTGCCTCTGCTGGTGGTTGATCATCATTACAATGTGGGCCCCCCAAACCTTACAACTTGTTTTATAAGAACATTGGACAAGCTAGTCATATCTACTACCACTGGTAGTTGCACTGGTGAGCTAACTTCACTTAGCGATCCCAGGGGGTCCCACATTATGGGGGTTTGGTTAGTTGTAAGATTCTGCAAGTCTGGTTACAAGTCGCTGCAATCCATGTGACGCTTACCTTCTGGCTAACATCGCTGCATAATCCAATGATGGTTCACTTGGTGGTTTCGTCTTGCCATTTTTGCTTACCAGTTACTTCTCTGATTAATAGAAGTGATTGGTGGTATTATGTATACTGTATACTGTATAGCTATGGTGAATAGCGCTATAAAATGGTTTATAGCTCCTGGAACCATGTTTTTTAATCGCTCACTAAATGGGGATGCACATCCAGTTTGTGGGAAATCTATGGTTGACTGGCCGTCTATGCTTCCAAAGCGCATCTCAAACATCCAGGTATCGTCTACCGGATGGTGAAATCACCATAGTGTGCCTGTGCAATCATTGCCAACATGGGATGAGCAGCGTAACACCAACGGTTAATCACAAACAATTCACCAAGAGTTCCCCTTCTCAGTGTTGAAAGTGGCTCTGTCCGTTATGAATTGCTCTTGTCCCCAAACATATCTTGTATTAATCTCAACATTGCCAATATCAACAGGGATGTTTACAACATGTGGTTTTACAATATTCAACCCTATCAATAGCAAAATTGCAGCAGCAATTGTCCAATAATCAATGTACAATAGTTCCTACTAAGGATATAAGACAATTTGGAGTTGACAACCTATAAGTAATTACATATGTCAGTATGTATACTGATATCAAAGTTTTCAAATGATACAAATTGTTATCAACATCCATCAGCCAAGTCACTCTGCAAATAATTTGTGGTGTTCGCCGCTGAAATCTGACGTCTCCTTTCTTTTAACCTTGGCCAAAGGCTGAGTTGCAAAAGAGGTGTCGTTGTTTTGAACGTTGGATGGCTCCAAGATGGTACCGCAGAACTTATCAAGCATTATCAGCATTTCTCAACCACTGGCAAGTATGACCCATAATCAGAGTATCTCCAGCAAGTATCAAAACCATTCAAGGGCAATCATGAAACATTAAGAGCAAATATCAAGCATTCTAACAAAGCAATGACACAAAACACAGATCTGAATCTCGAGCAACTCTAGCTGAAGTGGAAAATCCATCATTTTTCGTGGTTAACCTGTTAAAAGTAGGTTTCCATTTAGTTTCCCAGACGGTAATTTTCAGTGGACGAGAGCCACATACCCTGCGTGTACCCCTCGCAGTTGCACAGTGCGGGGAGCAAAGTCACCATCATTAGATGTCCATTCCTGGTTTGATCTACCTTTGAAGTAACAATCAAACTGCTTGGTAAACTTGGTGAAGCACCGACTGTTGGTCGAATTCCAGCTAGTTATCACAAATCACCAGCTATGTATCAGGCAATTAACAGCTGGAAAATCACCAGCAACTGCTTGAAAAATTCCATAAATCATCAATAGCTGTCCATTCAATCAGCCTCAATGAGACCAACATACCATTTGGTGAACGGGCACTCCTGGCAGCTCCAACTGGCTCTTCTTTTAAAAATGCTATAAGGATACCCCTAGCTCCTTAGCTCCCTCCCAATCACCTGCCAGTTCAACAGTTGATAGCTACATTGGTCAAAATCATTCGCAGTGCAACGGTAAAAATCATCTCACCAGTAGACTGTTGGTTTGTGAATATGTGATTGAACTGCTGGCGCATAAATCCTTACTGACTGTTAGCCACCATTATTCTATAATCAATTAAGATACAATAAGATATGCATACCATGTTGTATTGGAACCACCGTTCACATTGTTCAGCCCAGCTACAGCAAGACATCAAATATACCCAACAAATAGCTATGATTAAACATACCAAACACATAAAATCAACATCTAAATCAATTAACATCTACTATCATCCACCATCATTAATAAACATCAGATTAAACATATAACATGTAATCAACATCTAATTCACATCTATTATCATCTACTAACCACATCTCACTAAACCCCTGTGAGAAATATTAGTCAACCAACTATTTCTTAATGACTACTAGGGAAAATACAAAATGTCAATCAAGCCACCAGCCAGTAGTTGTTGCTTAATCATTATTGCTGGCAATTATTCCCTATTATCAGCCACTATTAACCATTCTAATTGTAAGATCTACTATCATCTACTAACCAGATCTAACCACCAACCAGATCACCACCCACCACTCCTCCACCTTCGCCACGGGCCGCATCGCCAAGTGGCTGCAGCTGCGACGACGCATCGGTCGCCTCGCGCTCCGTGACGACACACGTCACCAGCAGCGAAAGGAGGACGCAGCGCGCGGCGAAGTGCCACGGGGTGGCCATGGGACCTGGCGGTTGAGGTGCGTTGAGGCCGGGGAGGATGGAGAGTTTGGGTGGTGAGTTGAGTGGTTGGTATTACTCTTGTGCTGGGTATATATCAATTACAATGGCATTTGTGGTATAGTGTGGGTTTTTGTAAGAGTTGTAAGAATGAATAATAGTTCTGATGATTGTTGTGAGTATGTGGGTCACACTTGTTCTGATACTTGTTGTGACCATGGAGAATTGTAACTATATCAGTTGCAATTGTTACAATAGTTGGGTGGTGGGAAGTGTGGGTTTTACAGGAGTTGTAGCCATGAATAATAGAAAATGATAGGGAATACTAAGCAACAATGATGGTTCAACAACCAGGTGAGTGTAGTTACAACTGGCTGGTGGTTTTAGTTGTAACCATTCATCATAGTTTATAATATGGAATGATGGGGAACACTAGTTAGCAATGTGAGATGAACATGAATGGACAGGTGAGTACTAGGGTGAGGATAGTTCTGACAATAGTTGTGAGTGTGCATATGAATCTTATGGTGGGTACGTTAATACTTGGGGGGTGAGTAATAGTTCCTCTCTGGCAGACGTACCTGGAAGCTACAAACCACCAGTTTTATGACAGCTGTAAAAAGCTGATGTTCCACTTCCCAGGCTGGTTTGCCAAAGAGTACAATCAAAGTTGTGAGTCTTATGGAGGGTATCAGTTACAAAAATATTGGTGGTATAGTCACAGACATAATTACAACCAAAGTTACAATAATACCAGAGTTACTTTGATAGTAGCTATATATATATATATATGCATATATATATATATATATATATTTGGTGGGTGGTGAGTAATAATTACAATCATAGTTGTGGGTGTATGGTAGGTATATATCAGTGACAATAATAGCTGTGTTCCATCGGGAGAACAAATAAGAGGTCGCGCGTTATGGTGAGTAATTCTTCTCTTTGAGTATTGAGTATATCTCGGTTGCGAGAATGGCTTTACTCACAAGATTTTACTATACTTTAGACTAGTGGTATTGTGAGTCTAAGTAACAATAGCTGCAACAATCAAGTCCTACATTTCTAGCAGTAAATCTTTAGTGGATTCCTATTTAGAATCTGTTATTACCTATTAGCCCCTATTAATATCTGCTAATGCGTCATTTATTACTGCTATAGTAGTTATATAGATGCTACAGTAGTATCCCCACTATAAACTAATGATTTGCAAACTACTGTCGTCTCCATCAGTGGTGATTTTCCCCTCAGAAAACCGCCATCTTTGCCCCCACCAGTTGCCGTACCCAGACCAGTCCATCCCCGCCTACCGCGGCCAGGAAGAAACAGCGAGGCTCAAGAAACACATTCGTTGAGCCAAGAAGCTGGGAACGGTGTGTTCCATGCTTGGCTGATGGTTAACGATGGTTTGTAATAGGCCAATGTAAAGGTAATGATGGTTAAGAATAGGGAAGCAATAAGTAGGTTGATATGGTTCATGATGATTGATGATGGTTAATGGTTAACGATGGTTAATAAATGGTGGATATGGCGCTATAATACTCGTATATGTGCATTACAAGTTTGAGAATGGTAACTAACCATAACTAACCATGGTTATAAGGGCTATCAGCTAAGGCAGACCCTAGCGGAAATGAAACAAATGATGCTGGTGGTTCACAGTAGGTGCGGTGCATGCTTGATTATGATTCATGATCATGACCCACGCAATTACATCCTGATCATGCCCCCATTTACCTATCTTAATGGGTAACTAGACATGGATACAATGGCCAGAACTGAGGTTATAAACAGGGCCTGGGGTCCTTATGGTACCCAGAAACAAACCACCACAACGACAGTTGAACAACAACACAACAGCGAGAATTGGATGAGAACTGGTCCATATGATGGCTACACTTCATGATGATGAAATTCAACCGCAAACAGCCAGCTTATTGCTCAATAGCATCCAGCATGAAGTGTAGCCTAACTAACCAACTAACTGTCCATCCTGGTGTTCAACCATAGCTATCCAAATTCACCAAACTTGTTGGATAGCATCCTAACTGATCTTAAACAACTTATTGACGAGTCTTAACCATTGTGCATCGCTGCTCCAGCTGTCGACCATCATAACAAACCAACTACCCTCTGGTAAACTAACCTGGCAATACATTCTGACCATATTTTATAGTGAAACCCTGGGAAAACACTGGTAAATAGTGGATTTTCCATTGCCATGTTAGTTCACCAAAGGGTAACAAATTGTGATCATGGACCCTCCAGCACTGTGGGAACTTATGAAATCTTTGCACAGATCCTCCGAATTATATTCCCTGAGAGTGTCTGGATATTACTCCCTCCAACTAACAACTATTTCCTGCCAGTTGTCTGGTGAAGTAGGTCACTACATGCAGCCAGCAAGACAAAAGAGTTGATGCCAAGCTGATCTGTACAACGCCCTTGGCGTGAAAAAAATCACCCTGAGATTCTGGGATCCTAACCATTTCAGTGTTCTTCAAAATAGGAGACCTCCCCAATCATTGTTATAACATATAAAGCACCTATGCGTTATTTATCCCCTATTTTCAACTACTATTAACCATTTGTTGCCCATATAAACCACCATATACCCCCTGCATAGTCCCTGAAATCTTGGCAACCTGGGCCCCTCTTCGTAGCTCCCATGGCTACGCAAGGGGATCCCCCCCGTCGCTCAGCTGAGTGCGGTGCCCGAAGTTGTAGGGCCAGCGCTCGGTGCGGATGCAGGCCTTGGACGGAGTGGTATACCCTCCACAAGTTGATCGAACATGAGCCACTTAAGTATGCTTCAGTATGGCTAATTATGGTTCACTAATGGTTAAGAATGGTGGGTAACTGTGATTCATTGAGCCACTTAAGTATGCTTAAAAATGATGAAGAATAAAGGGTTTTTCATTGATGGTTAAGAACTTTTGTATGGTAATAAGCCACTTAAGTATATGCTTAGCTCGTATACCATGTTAACTAGTTAACTAACATATTAGTATGCCATGGGTATGTTTAACTATATGCGAAACTATGGTTCACTAATGGTTAAAATTCTTGATTAAAATGGAAGCCTACACAGTACCCGCCAGTACCTTGCTTGGATGTACCATGTTCAGTTAGTAGCTGGGAACTAAGGATGGTTGTAGGGGTCTGTTCAGCTACCTTACAGGGTTCATAACCGTGGTTAAAACCCCAGCTGCACATCCAAGTAGGGTCAATTTCATGAAGTTGTGAGTAGATGGCAGCTGTATGCCATAGCTGCATGTCCAAACTGGTATGGCCACAACAAGGTTTCGACAAGTGTTCCATGACTTCCTGCACCAATAGCCTCTTTCATATAGTCATACAAAATCATCAAAATTTACCATTGGACACTTAATAGTCGATGATACAATTTAATCACCTAAGTTAACCGCGATTCTTAAACATGTGATCCTTTCCCAGCTCCCAAAGGTGGCATTTTTAGACCTTCGACGAAGCTCCGTGCGCCAAGTGTCGAAATGGAGGATGAACTTCCACCGCACGAAGGCTGGTGCTGTGGTCACATCCGGAAACCAGAAATCCAACACATGGTCGATGCGGGTGATGTCCTGCGCAGGGAGGATTGGGGGCCCAGCGCCAGTTTTGATGGGAAACCGAGATACCGAATGGATCCAAATGGGACCAAATTCAGGATGCTTTGACTTTGGGGGTGGCTGTCGACTGGAAGAACTATTGACGTTTCAAGGCCCATTCATGGACGGAGTTGCAGCGGATACATTTGCACGTCTTTGCCCTTGAGTCATCATCCGCTCCGTTTTGTGACCATGACTGTGGATGCTTTTAAGAGAAATGGGTTGCACTCTGCCAGCAAAAGCTTTTGATTCAGAACCACACGACAAGTTCGTGGGTCCATACCCTGTCCCCCTGGTGAACCGCCTCCACTAGTGGAGCTCTTGGGATGTTCACCGACATTCACTGGCCAAATGGTTGGTATTGACCCAGCCCCATAAATGCTGATTTTTTCATATTTTTTCCTGCCTACTAGGTGGGTCATGACCTTGGTGGTGCCCAACCAACCACTCCACAGCTTGCCATGGTAGCACCACCATGGCCCTCCCCCAGGCAGCGGCCACTCTGCCGGCAGTCCGGCTGCTGCGGCGCGTTGCGGTGGATGTTGCGGTGCCACCAATACTCCGCGAAGATGCCGGGAACCGCTTGCTCCAACTGCCAGGCCACGGGCGACTTTGCTGATGGCGTGGCATGGTATGGCATGGTATGGCATGATGGAGTGGCTTGGATGGACAGCATGGCTGGATGTTTACCTTGAAGTTGTTGATTTCTAGTTGCTGATTTTTTCTGAATCTGAAGTTGAATCATGCGATTTGTGAAATCTCCCAGCAGCAGTGCTGGCCTGAAGTTTGTAGATGCCCGGCAGGGTGGGTGTGAACCGTCCAGCATAGGTGCCTGCAGCCCGCCGCTTCAGCGCAAGGGTACCCACCATCCCGGGTACTGGGATATGCCATGCCCACTTTTGGTAAGACTCACCCATGGTTAGTTTGGTTCGTTCAGCCACTTTGTGGAGTTTATAGCCATCGTAATTCCCAGTGATCATGCCCGTTACACATCCAGTCGATCATCTGCTACTGTTCGAAGGTGATGGTTGTAGTTACCCTCTAGAATCCGTTGATTTGTATTTTGACTGATTACCAGCAATGAAACAACCAACCTTTGTTACCACCATCATTTACAGCACATACTGGCAGCTGGTTTCAACCATTGTCTAACGCTTCATTATGACTGATTTTGCCTCAGCATCGACGAATTTCTGGTACCAGTGGGTTTCCGGTTCGTAAAAAGTCAGCCCGAAAAATAGGCCAGACTAAGCGCTGCTACCTTGGAGTTGCTTATCACGAAGATGGCCAGGTTAACAATCATCAACCACGTGATCAGTGATGAGTGCTGGCTGAGAATGGTCAGCCACGTAGCCGTGGTTTGATATCAACTGCCATCACCATCTCTATACCTCTCAGCTCAAACAGTATCTTATCCAAAATGAGTATTCCGCCGGCTGAAGCATAGCTGCCCAAAGTATCAACACCACCGCCAGCATCATCCTCACCACCACCACGGCCATCACCAGCATCATCATCATCATCATCATCATCATCATCACCATCATCATCATCATCATCATCATCATCATCATCATCATCATCGACCGTCGTGATCACCAACCATCGAGAGCACTAACCATCGTGATCACTAACCACCATTATCACCATCACTAGCAACCATCATTCAGCATCATCGTCATCGTCATCGTCAGCATCATCAGAAGCAGCAGCAGGAGCAGCAGCAGGAGCAGCAGCAATCAACCATTTTTGACCCTTGGGATCATTGCGGAGCTTCATTACCAACCATCAACCATCACTAATCATCACTGACCCCAAATCGTCAGCTCCGAATCTCAAACCAGAAACGACCGAACCAGCCCCAGCGACCTTCGATGTTGGTGGGAGTTGCTGTAGTAATGGTGCCCACGGACTCCTGTTCAAGCGCCAGCTCACGAAGCTGAGACATCTGCGGTGTTTTTGACGGCCAGTTGGGTCAGTTGGGCAGCCCTAGGTACCATCAGCTGTTCACATGCAACGGTTGAGGGCTTGACCCAGACCATCCATGGGATGGGAAACGATTTTGTTGGCATCCAACTGTGCGGGAAGTTCATACCGTTCTTATACATCCTTGATATTCTTGATTGGGAATCTAGCTGTCAAGTAAGCGTATAGACTACACAGGTTGCTTTACACCGCTTTCAGTTGAGATGTTTAAGCTCGTGTGCGTTCACAAGTTGGGATCCTAGCTTGTCTTTTCTTTCCCTCACGTTTAGAGACCAACACCACTGAAGGTGAAACATGTGAACAGTCAAACATTCCGATACTGGATTCCAATCAGTGCATCCTCCAGTGCCCACCACGAATTCATCTTTTTGCTTTTCGACAGCTGCTGTACTCACTGGAGTTGCGCTCTTTGCCTGGAAACCTGCAAGGCCGTGTCTCGGTGTACGACATTTCCGTAGAAGAAATGCAGCTGTCATTTCAATGGACCATCCCAGTTGCATTCGAGTAGAACTTCGAGATACTCCACATGACTCACCAAAGGCTGTAAAGGACTCGATGCAATCATTGAGACGAACTGAGCTGTGTCGCCCACGGGGAACCCGCTGATGGCACGGCTGGTTCTTGCAAATCACTAGAATAATCTGTGCCTTGCTTGATATTGACAGGAAAACAATTGGCAAAATATCTATTGGTATGGATGACTTCGCTGCTTAATTGGGTGAACATTGGTGATATCAACCATGATGTGAAGGTTGCTGGTAGTATTGCCTGATACTGGGTGACGGGAAAATTGGTTCCATCAACATTGGTGAATAGAGCAGCAACAATCATTGGATACTGGTTGGTGCATATTGTGGTCATCAACTGCTAGACTGTCATCAGTGATGAGTGTATGACCAACAAGTAATCCGCATAAACAATGGTAGTAGGAATCAACGGTGTGTATGATCAGGATGTAACGCATAGAATAATGATAAATTGAGAGAAGACGGAATATAGCAATGGTACTAGGAGAAGATACTGTTAAAAGTGGACAACCACCTCCGGATGAATAAAGCCTAACCAACCAAAGCAATCACAACCAACTACCGCATCAACCACCACATCAGAAAGCACCAGCCAATTATTTGTCTTGCTTATGCTACTAAAGATCAAAACGGCTTGATCATGTTTGAACAAATGTTCCCAACCAACCAAGCAACCAACACTGTTGAGAAACCATCTTCAACAATAATAACATAATTAATTAATCTGTCAGTTCCAATCTAGTTCAGGAACCAAGAATCCTCAATGAAACCATTGGTCCCTGCCTTAACCAACCTGAACCCAACCACCCAACCAACCTGAAGTCACTAACCCAACCCCCCACCCCACCCACCGCCGCCACCAGTGGCACCTCCCACATCTCCG